>CAUYUJ010016101.1:0-197500 GCA_963575745.1 Prorocentrum cordatum | reverse complement strand
CAGCAGCGTCAGCAGGAGCAGCATCATTCTGATAGTGTACATATTCCATACAAAATTTGGTTTTCATGTGGGTTCCATCCGTTGGAGTAAGTTTTGACTGCTTTCGGAATTTCTGGAGGAGGTCGAGAAGCCTTAAGAAGCCATCCAAGCGTACCAAGAGGATACCAATACAGGCCCACGGGTCCCCGAGACAACCCACAGATGGTCGCACGAAAACCCTCCCGATGGGCGAGGAGGAGGCGGAGGAGTGATAGGACGAAACTGGTAAGAGGGGGAGGATCCCAAAAGCCCACCAGCATCATTGCTGCCTCTCCGCCCTCGTTCTCCACATCCGTCGCCATTAGATTCGGACCGAGGTTAAGATCGAGGTCGGTTTGGGGAGGGTACCCTAGTGTTCTTCGTGTTTGTGTGATGCTCTTGTGCACCCTGGGGAGGGTAGGATAGCCTTTGGATGTTCTGTGTTTTGGGTGACGGAGGGCCTCGTGTTCTTCAGGGGTGTTCTTCTGGCTTACGCCCGGCTGCATTCCTCATCATCATTATCATCCTCCTCCCCTGCCGATGTTGGCACTCTCCATGGATCCGAAGGCTTCGGGTCCCTACCACCCACCACACCATCCCAACCCAACCCGAAGGCTCCAGTTTGCCCTCCATTCCCAGTGGGGGGGTGTCGGGGGACATTGAAAAAACACATCTGAAGCCCGTACCCCCCTTCCCCCCAAGCCGAAATTCGGGTCTTCGGGTTGGGTTGGGGTGGTCTGGAAGCCTCGCCCTGTCTCCTCCCCATCGCCGGGGTCGCCGAGGCTGCCCGCCGCGACAGCGCCGTGTCGAAGGCGCCTCTGCTCGCGCGCCCCGCTTCACTCCGGGAGGGTCGGGATGGGCGCGGTCTTTCTCGGGTCTTGCTAGATGTGCCCCTGGCCCAGGGTGCTCCCAGGATCTCCAAGGATCCCCCCCCCCGCGGCCTCCAGAACACCCCTCGCGAGGCCCTTCTGGAGCCCCATGGGCTCCAACATTGCGCGGAAAGCTGGGGGCACCTTGGGCCAGGGGCACCTTTAGCAGCCCCCGACCTTCGAGGGCCGGGCCCTCGCGGAGCTCAGGCCCGGCGGCGGGCGAAGGAGGAAGTGATGAGGAGGAGGCTTTCTCGAAGGGTTTGGAAGGCCCCCGTCCTTCCGAGAAGTGTTCTCAGCTTGCCCCCCAAAAAACATAACAACACCTCTCAGAAGGCGGGAGGGTTTCTGAGAAGTCCCGCCGCCTTCTGAGAAGACTCTCTCCTTCTCATTTCCCCCCCTCGCTCGCCGCCGATAGGCTTGCGCCCTGCACGGGAACGAAGACGTGACGCGAGGCGGCGGTCAGGGAATGCCCGCGGGGCCCGTCACGCAGCGGCGCCCTCGGCGACGACTTATGGCAAGTTGGGCTCCGAGCCTGCTCGCGGGCGTCGTCGTCTCCACTGGGATTGTTCGGTCATCCTCTCCAAACTTTCTCCCCAGCGGCAGAAAACGAGTTTCTGGATAGTCCTCTCCATGCAAGCGTCACCATACATTTGCTTGCACGAGGATTCCATTGAACCACGTTCGGCAGATGCCCCTCGACGTTCCCTGGTCTGGCAATCAGGTGTTTCCCTTTCTGCGCCCTCAGGCGGTCGTGCTGTAGGGTCCTGGCAGGTCAGGCGCGCCCGGTGAGTAACGGCTGGGACCAGTTCGGGCGTGTCGTTCTGAGGGGGGCCATACATGGAGAGGGATCGAGGGTTTGGGGAAAAAGGTCCGAAAGGACGGACCCGAAGGTGCACGAAGAGTGCGCCTTTCTTCACCCCCCTTGTTTTTTGTCCCCCCCCCCGTTAAGCAACGCCCGAGGAATTGTTGGGTTCACTCCCCTCTCCGCTCTCCCCTCTGCAGGCCCCCCATGCACTGCACCCCGTTCTGGGGATTCATGTTTAGGCCATCAGTTCATGGAGAAACCCACTATCGACGATAGCCATCAAGAGGCATCCATGTTTGATTCAGCAGGCAAGCGTGGGTCGGTGGTAATCAGTGTTTGCAGTCTTGACGCGGTTACCACATGCTTCTTGCAAGTCGATTCGGCATTCGTGTATAAAGCAAGCTTGTGCCCCCCCCCTCTCTCCTCCTCCTCCTCCTCCTCCTCCTCCTCCTCCTCATCCTCCTCCTCCTCCTCCTCCTCCTCTGCCTTTACAGGAGAATGCGCGCGGCAGAGATGGTAGATCCAGGCGCATGTGCAGGCGTCCTCTCATTGTAGTGCCGCGCTTGGCACATTTATGTGTGTTTCTCCCCCATGAGTCCGTTCGTATGTTTGTTTCCACGCTGGACGGAATGATTGGGCGCCACCTTTGGTGCATGTGGGTTCTTTGTAAGGCAAAGATCATTTTTCTGTGTCCCAGCACAGTCGCTTTCGTCGCTTACTGATTTGAGTGTCTGGTCCATCCGCCTCTCCCTATCTAGCTTGCCCTGCACTGCGTTCGTGGGCCTCACTGCCATTGGTACTCTTGGCAGGGATCGTCTTCAAGTCTGCGCAACGGCCGGCACAAAGTACCCAAGGTTCGCCGAGCTGATCTTCTCCTCGGTTGCATTCATTGCATTTTCATGTGACCACGCAATGTTGCTTGTTGCTCTTGCGGTGAGCACGACAAAGATGGTTGACCCAGGCAGGGCCTTACCCAGAAGTGCAGTAGCTTCCCAGGTGTATGCAGTTTCTGGGGGTCATAATGGTGGTGTTGGCTGCTTGTTCGTGATTGTTGGCAGGTAGTGCTCTTTCAGAATTACACCAGGGCAAAACGCCAATCAGTGGATGGTCCGAAAGTTTTGCAATCACCATGCCCAGCCGCAGTTTCGCAAGAGAGCCCTGAGAGGCTAACTCCTATGATTGCCCTTGCGTGTTGGAATGGTTGTGGCATCCTCGCAATTTCGGGCATCCGTCGGCTCAAAATAGCCTAGGACCTAGGAGGTCTCCAACATTGCCCCAGGACGGCGCACGAGGGGCACAAGATGACCTTGGCGGGCCTCCGGAGGTACCCTCGAAGGCCTGAGAGGGCCGCTCGACGGTTCAAGAGGGTCACAACACGTCCCCACAACGACCTGGGAAAAAAACATCAGCATTAGCAAACGAGAGATAAATAGTGATTGGGTGTCCGAACGCATGGTTGCATCGCGACAGTCGGTATCAACGTGGTGGGCCAGTAATGCTGCTGCGCATATGAGAAGTTTGCACGGGAACGCAAGAGAAAGAGGCTAGAGCCTAAGTGAACTTGATTTTGTCAAATATGGGGTGGCGCATGAGCAGCGGTGCCCGAGACGTTTGCATTGTTGTATTTTCACTCGCTGGTGTTCCAGTGGATATTGCTTCGATGTGAACAAATGGGTATGGTTTATGCGTCGGACCGCACATGTTGTCCAGCGCATGTTGCATTGATCGCCCGCGCTGGTAATGGCAATGTGGGCGGCTTCAGCGCAGCTCATACACTTGCTACCATCCCGCCCCAGTCGATGAGCGTGGTGAAGCGCAAATGACTGAGGCGGCCCGCTTCATGTCAATGTTCCTTTACCGGGCACCTGTATCTTATCTTCACATTCGTTTATGCTTGTTACCACGATCCTCACGCTGTTGTATTACTTCTTGCCGCCGCCCTCATGCAACGGGTCGAGCGACCAGTCGTGATTTCGACGCCGAAGTTCTGGCGAGCCTCACGATTCCCAGGACCACTCTGAGCATGAGGCCGTCAGGAACATCCTATTGGTTTTTAGGATTGGGGCAGGTACAGGAGGAGGTCGAGGAGGTGGAGGAGAGCGACAGTGGCAACAAGGAGGAGAGGAGAAGGAGTGGTGAGGCGGAGGGAGGTGGTCGAAACGACGGGCAGGATCAGGATGACACCTGAGATATTCCCATTCCTGTACTTGATCTCTGAGGCCGCTTGAAGATGGTCCATGGCTTTCCCCCCCTCCCCCCCGCGGACTGTGTTCTTGGGACGGTCTTGGGCCCCTCTTGGGGCTCTTTTGGGCGATCTTGGAGCCATATTGAGGCCTGAAGAGTCAGTCCATCGGGAGCGAAAGAGCGAGTAGACCAAAAAAGAGTGATCCCCCTTAGGTACGGGAAGTAGTTTGGCTTATCGGCGGGTCCTTGGGGGGCTGCGTGGCCACTTCGAGCGGTCTTGGGACGGTCATGCCGCCTCCTGGAGACATGTTGGAAGCTATATTGAGCCACCTCATGCTATCTTGTTCGATCGTGGAGGCCATCTTGGGTTTTCCAGGGACCTCTCCAGGCTGGAACATGTACATGAGTTGAAGTGATTTTTTGCAGCATCGACTTCGATCTGGTCTCTTGCCCCCATTCTCATCCGTGCTCTTCTTTCCTCATCCTTCATCCATCCTGGAAAGAGGAGCGTCAGCCGGTCGGCAACGGTAGTGCCAATTCGGATCCTTTTCATTTTGTTGGTTCACACACGCCTCAGGGTCCTGCTGCCGCCCACACCCTTACTTTTGCCTCGCGCAACGGCTCTTAGATTTGAGCCGCGCGTCTTACTGTCAAGTAGCCGCACGTCTCACCAAGCGAGTCGCTAAAGCGAGTGCGCTTTAGCCAAAGCGTCACGCTCAGCCACGTGGTTGTCCCCGGCCCTCCCTGACCGGGCATGCCAGTGAGAGCCGTTCGATGATGTAGGCAGTCCGCGCGGTAGAGCGGTGATGCCAGCGTCTAGGTTTGTCGATGGAGTTTTCCGTCTTGAGCCGCGCATTTGTTTGAACAGGGTTCTTTTTGCATTATGTTTTTGCTATGGCTGGTCGCCGTGCCATCAGCATTTACGTACAATGCAGTCTTGCGTTGCCTGCATGGTCATATCAACGTTCTCCTCCAATTTCACTTTGCGTGAACGGGATGTGTCGATCTGGCGTGGACGGCTCCGAGGTTCAGCAACACCATGCAGACGAGCCAGCCCCCACGCTCGCGACTCGCCTCCTTCCACTTCCGCCTGTTTCCGCTGCCCTCCCGCCTGAGACCACAACGACCACGACGAGGATAAGGAAGCCGAGGCCGAGGCGAAACTCGGAGCAGGGCGAGTTGAGACAGCGGCAGCTCAAGATCGGTCCCCATTCCCCTGCTGGAGTCCAGATGCACCAGTTTTCCGAGTTGCGTCTAGCCGTGGCGACAAAGGGCCCTTCCGAACGCCAACTACCTGTGTTTCAACTGGCCCTCCTGAGGCAGTGGGCAGGAGCGACGCATTCATTGGGTGTCGTCATCCCTCGACCTCCGCCTGCTTCTGCGGCCCCGCCGCCGCCGTCCGCCGAATTCGAGGCGAAACTCAGGCGATTCCATGGTACTGCAATCAATTACCCGGAAACTCCCTCCACCAGCTCCCGCGCTCACGCGCCTGATTTCTGCCTGCATCCGCGGCCTTGCGCCCAGTGCCCCGGCAGCTTCCCCCGCCAACTCCCGTCTCGATGAACATCACATCGCAACCAACAATTTGCACCTGCCTGTCTGATGGGGTTATTCCCCGTATCCTAAGATGGGGTTCTTGTTATTACTCGGACGCCGCCGACTGAAGAGAGAGCACACCTACTCATACACAGACTTACTCATGCTCAGACCTACTCATACTCATACCTTCCCATGGTCTGACTTACTCAACACACAACATGCAGGCCTACTCATGCTGGGACTCCTTCATACCCAGACTTACTCATGCCCAGACTCGTTCCCAGACCTGCTCATACACAGACTTACTCATACTCAGACCTACACATACTCAGACCTTCTCATAGTCTGAGTTGCTCAACGCACGGACTGAGACCTACTCATACAGACCTAGACATACTCAGACTTGCAAGGGGAGCCGCCAGGGGTGTTTTCACGGTCCCGTTCGCGGCCGGTTTGTGAGGATGTCTCAGGCGGTTTGCTCGTTTTCATGCCCAACATCCTTTGCTTTCAGAGCAGATTGTGAGGATGTCTCAGGCGGGTCGCTCGTTTCAGCACCCCTAAGGGGAGCCGCCAGGGGTGTTTTCAATGGCCCGTTCGCGGCCAGTTTGCAGGGATGTCTGAGGCGGTTTGTTTGTTTTCATGCCCAACATCTATGGCTTGCAAATCAGATTTTGAGGATGTCTCAGGCGGGGCGCTGGTTGCAGCACCCCTAAGGGGAGGCCGCCAGGGGTGTTTTCACGGGCCCGTTCGAGGCCAGTTCGGGGGGAAGTCTCAGGCGGTTTGCTCGTTTTCATGCTCAACATCCTTGGCTTCAGATCAGATTGTGAGGATGTCTCAGGCGGAACGCTGGTTTCAGTACCCCTAAGGGGAGCCGCCGGGGTTGTTTTCACGGGCCCGTTCGAGGCCAGTTCGCGGGGAAGTCTCAGGCGGTTTGTTTGTTTTCCTGCCCATCATCCTTGGTTTTCAGAGCAGATTTTGAGGATGTCTCAAGCGGAGCGCTGGTTTCAGCACCCCTGAGGGGAGCCGCCAGGGCTGTTTTCACGGGCCCGTTCGCGGCCAGTTTGTGGGGACGTCTCAGGCAGTTTGCTCGTTTTCATGCCCATCACCCCTTGTTTTCAGAGCAGATTGTGAGGATGTCTCAGGCGGGGCGCTGGTTTCAGCACCCCTAATAGGAGCCGCCAAGGGGTAGGACACGGGCCCGTTCGCGGCCAGTTTGTGGGGACGTCTCAGGCGGTTTGCTCGTTTTCACGCGGACATCCTATGGCTTTCAGAGCAGATTGTGAGGATGTCTCAGGCGGGGCGCTGCTTCCAGCATCCCTAAGGGTAGCCGCCAGGGGGTACGGCACGGGCCCGTTCGCGGCCATTTTGCGGAGATGTCTCAGGCGGTTTGCTTGTTTTCATGCTGCGAGGAAGAAGATGAGCCGTGCTGCTCCCTTGGGTCGTGCTCCGGCACGTACCCTCTCGGACGCACGAAGGAAGGAGTCGAGGCGTGCTGGTCCCTTGCGTCGTGCTCCGGCACGTACCCTTTGGGACGCACGGAGGAAGGAGTCGAGGCGTGCTGGTCCCTTGGGTTGGCGAACGCGCTATTATAGTCAAGCGCTCATGAACAGGCGCTCACTATGGCATGACACAAAACATGATATGCACATATGGGGAGCTCCACGCAGTGAGTAATTATTTGTTTGTTTGTTTGTTAGATGTGGCCATTCCCGCTTTCGGTGGAGATCGCTGTGAGGCCACGACACGCGGGAGGGGTGTGCCAGAAAGGACCCGAGCCACCGTGCGGACGAGGTCGATCGGGCCTCTGGTGAAGGCCCCCGTCTGGGGTCATTCGGGCCGTCTTGGACTCTCGAGGCCTTCTGGGCTTCTTGGGGCCGTGTCCGAGGCCGCCTGTGGGACTTCTGTAGGCCGTGCAGGTGGCGTCTCCGTGGGCCATTTTCGGGGCAGCCCGGGGGCAGCCAGGGGGCGAAGGTCTGCATAGGACTCGTGTTCACCGTGCCGCGGTGGCGTCTCCGAAGGCGTCGTCGACCTTCGACCCACACATGGTACTGAGCATTTCGGACGGGGCCAGGACGAGGATACATCCGTCCCAGAGCGTTCCGGAACGTTTTCAGAGCGTTCCGGAACGCTCTGAGAAGGCCGCGGCGCCCGAGACATCCTCCAGAGCCGCTGGATCTCAGAGATTCTCGATTGCGAAGGCCTTACGGCCAGTGCCGCCGATCCTCAAGACGACGGCGCTGACCGCGACGAGGTAGGAAGAGGAGGAGGAGGAGGAGGAGGAGGAAGTGGAAGACGCCCCCCCCCCTCCCCCACCCCCGTCGGGACCCTTCCCCCCCGGGGACACCCAGGGGGGGATGCGTATTTGCATGGGTCAGGGAGCGTAGCATTAGCGTCGATGAGCAGCATCCGCTCTGTAGCATCAGCAGTCTGGGAGTATGAGCAGGTTCGTTCCTGCTTTTTTTGCTTCCACTGCGTTGCATCGCTCTTTTGCTTCCAGCGCGTTGTATCGCATTGCGTAGCAGAGCAGGTTGCTGCCCGAGCCACGGGCTGCAAGTAGGGAGCAGGAGTGTCCCGAATTGGGGGGGCTGCGAGTAAAGAGCAGGGGTGTCCTAAGCCACGGGCCCAGACCCGTAGCCCCGTGCGATATACAGTGTTGCGTTTTTTCCCTGGCCCCCGTTGGCGAGGTCTTTTTGGCCGGTGGCCTTTTTCCGCCCCGAGCGGCCTCCAAAAGGGCACCGATGTTGTTGGCCAGGGAACTCTGGCCGGTGACCTCCGACGGCCTCGAGTGACATAAAAAGGTCACCGGCGGCCGGGTCACCAGCAGCAGCGCAATTTGCGTGCCTGTTTGCGCCTCTCAGGGGAATGCGTTGCGCCCCTACGCCCGCATGAACTTGGGAGGAAGGGAGGTCATCCAAATGCTGTGCGACACTACGCCTGCATGCGGATGCTTCCCAAAAGTTTTGTGGCGCTGCCGAGTGCGTCGGACAAAAATGAATGAATGAAGCCGAGTGTCCACAGGCTCATGAGCAATAGCACGAGCGCGCGCTAGACGGTATACTTGCGCACTGCTGCTTTCCAGGCTTCCGCAGGAAAACCGCCCAAATGACATATTCCGACCAACATCGTGACAAACTCGCTGCGCGTGCATATAAAACTCTGACGCCCACGCCTGCCGGGGCCCGCCCCTCCTTCGGCGGCGTGGGTGCTGCGTCAGGTCGGAAGAGGAAGGCTGGAAAACGACTTGTTTGACAGGGCGGTCGTTGCCCTTTCGTGCAATATCTCCAGACAGAATCCATTGCCGCTGCAAGAAAAGATCGCTGAGCTTGATGCGCCGGGCTCTCTGCATAACCGTAACGTTGGAGACACGACTGACATATGAATGCGAAATGCCTAAGATATTTCGTAGGTAACGCGGCTGAAACGCACTCAATCTAGATAATTCGTGTTTTCGCAGCCAAGAAGTGCGAAGGCAGCGCAGATTCAACGCAGGCTGCGTATATGGTGAGCTTCCTCTTTGGTCGGCAATGCAGAATGAGACCTTATGCGCTGCAGAGAATCGAAGACTGACCGGGCAAGGCCGATCCGTCGGTTCAGCTTTGCGCCAACGGAGCCATCGGAGGCCAGAGCGCTCCCCAAGTACACCATGCTCTGCTTTTCCGGGGTTGGGCTGCCGTCAGGCTAGAGTATGGCAGAGGCGCTGCACCCCGTGGCCATGAGCTCCAACTTCCCCCAGTTGTATTGCAGGCCGTAATTGGCTCCTGCGTCCGAGATGGTTCCCATGTACAGCTCCGCCTCCGCCGCGCCCGGGGCAACGATCAGCGCGTCGTCGGCGTGCGCCAAGTCACTGACGTCGCCGGCAGCGACGCCGAGCGAGGCCCTCGCGTCCTGGAGGAGAACAGTCATCAGAATGGCGAACAGGAGCGGCGATAGCGGGCAGCCTTGCTAGATGCCCGCCTGCTGCACCCGCTGCCCCGAGATCCTGCCAGCTTGGCGAACTGCAACATGCCGGTTGGTGTGAATCGCCCGAACGATATCTATCATCTTGTTCGGCAGCCCAAAGCGGCGCAGGGCTTCGACTAGAGCGTCGGGCATGACGTTGTCGAACGCCTTCGCCCAATCCAGCGCAAGTAGTACCAGCGGCTCCAGCGCAAGCGCCTCCTCCAATTTGCGCCTTGATGAAGATGGCGTCAGTGATGCCGTGCTTGGATTTAAACCCAAATTGCGTCCGCCAGATCCTGCCTTGAGCCCCTGCTCGCTTCAAGCGGCGTAAGAGAAGTGTTGTGAAGAGCTTGTATCCAGCCTGCAGCAAGCATATGGGCCTGTAGTAGTTTTCGCGCAGAGACGGGTCGCCCTTCTTGAAGATGGCAATCACCGAGGACTCCTGCCAGCCTTCTGGAATACCGCCATCTTCCCAACATTTCTGACACAACGCAACGGCCCAAGCTCGGGCCGGCGAGCCTCGGCAACAAATCGCCTTCCAGAGAAGTCTGCAGGGATAGCGTCTGAACCGCAGGCCTTGTCCCAGTTCGTTGCCTCTTGCCGCTACGATGACTTCCCAATCTTGCACGGGCCCGACTGCCACCAGGAGCTGAGGGCCCAATGTCGTTGATTGCATGGGTGTAGTGTTACGCGCGGCCCACTGCGCGCTGCTGTGACAGTCGGCCAATGTCTCCTGCCGCGAATCGGAATCGACTCATCCGCCACGCGGGTCTCGCAGCCTACCTTGCTTCGGCGCAAAGCCTTTCCTCAATTTGCGGACTTGTCCCAATCCCCGGTAGCGAGAAGGTGCTCTAGCCATTCAGCTCGGTCCCTCTTGACAGACATCTTCACCTGCTTGTTCAAGCAACTCTCGGTTGCCACGTCCCCTCGGCGCCCGGCGTCCGCGCGCTTCACGAAGATGCCCATAGCGCGGTCGGAGACCCATGGCCTCCGCGGCGCCGCGACGCTGCAGCAGTAGAGAAACAATCCTTCACTATGGCTTCGAGATCAGATGCCGGCGCCGTCGGCATGCCGGTTTCGGGCTCCTCTGCGCGGTCGGCGAATGCAGCGGCGAACTGGTTGGATGTTCCAGAAAGGCGGAGGGCGCGCAGGTCGCGCTGGGGGGCCGGTGGCGGTCGCGACTGCTTTGGGACAAACGCGTTGACATCTGGGAAACCAAAAAATGGCGCGAGGCCAATGCGCGCCGCCGGTCACTCGTCAGGAATGCCAAACTGCCCAGCCACTCCCGCGACACCAACAAGAAGTCAATCAGTCCGAAATTCTCAGGCGTGGGGACCCGACGTTGTAGCATGCGATCTGCTGGTCAGCCGGATGATCGAAGCACGCGGTTCCTGTGAAAAGTCTGCGCCTGGCGCGCAATTCTGCAAGCGGGCTCCGGTTGGAGGACGGGTTGTATTCATCGGTGGGGGCTCCGAACACGCAGGGCCCCAGAATGCCCTCGTCCTGCGGGAAGCGGCGATGAAGCCGAGCATTGAAGTCACCCAGAACCAGTAGCGGACCATGAGGATACACCAGAAAGGAATGCCATGAGGTCGCTGTAGAGGGCTGTTCTACAGCGACCAAGTGCGCGGTGGGGGAAACATCTCCCCTCTACCCGCACGGGGGCTCGCGGCGGCTGGCCCTCCGGGGAGGCCGCAGCAGGGCGCCCCGTAATTGGCCCCTGGAGGTGAGATTGGCCGAGACGGCCGACTACCTTCTCAGGGCCGTCCTCGGCGTGGCCCCGCGGCCCCACTGGGGGCCTCTCTGGCTGCTCTCAGCCTCCCTGGAGGAACTCGCGGCCTGCTTGGGGGCCATCGCAGGAGCCCCAGGGGCTCCAGAAGTCGACCCAGAGTCGGAAATCAGTGAAGATGACGCCGGATGACAGTGGAGCCCTTCCAAAATCTGACCCCCCCCCTCCCCCCACCACCCACCCTCCCCGCCCTCCGTGAAGGGGCCTCCTTTCGATTCGACTACAACATTGCTAGGTTTTCCTTTCGCTGACAGGTTTCTTCGCAACCCGACTCGAACGGAGAAACCCCTCACACACGCCGACAAGGTCGGCAGATTTATCCTCACCCGATGTATCTTCGTTCTATCTTCGTCTTCGTATTGCTTCTCGGCCTTCAGAGCTGGAAAATCTATGTACCGTGCCGCGTTGGAGCGGGGCCAGAAAAGATAGTCCAACGGGCGCCGTTCTCGCACAGTGGAAGCCCATGCCAAGAAACACCCTGCTTGCCTCCAGTGCGCGCTGGGTTTCTTGGGTTTCAATGGTTTTTCGATGGAGAGCGCGACGTTCACGCGCCAGAGATTAGCTTCGTGCAGGACCCAACCATATGCAGTTGTGAGCACGGTCGTTGCACGCACCGCATTCGCAGGAGCTCCCTGTAGAGCCATGGAAGGTGTGAGTGGGTGTGCCAAAAAATGGGTGCGGTGGGCGCATGCGAACGCGGCCATTGGGGCTGTCGGTGGAGCTCCGTATGTGGCCACGAAGCGCGTGAGGGGTCTACCAAAATGAGTGCGGTGGGCGCGTGCGAACGCAGCCATTGGGGCAGTCGTTCGAGCTCCCTATTGGGCCACGGAGCGTGTGATGGGGCGTACCAACATGAATGCGGTGGGCGCATGCAGGCGCAACCATTGGCACCTTCAGTTGACTTCCCTATGGGGCCATGAAGCGTGTGAGGGGTGTGTGAAAATGGATGCGGTGCGAACGCTGCTTCTGGGGCAATCGGTGGAGCTCCCGATGGGGCCACGAAACGTGCGCGGGGTGTCACAAAATGGGTGCGGTGGGCGGCGCATGCGAACGCAGCCACTGTGGCCGTCGGTGGAGCTCCGTATGGGGCCACGAAGCGCGTGAGGGGTCTACTATCATGAGTGCGGTGGGCGCGTGCGAACGCAGCCATTGGGGCAGTCGTTCGAGCTCCCTATGGGGCCACGAAGCGCGTGAGGGGTCTACCAACATGGGTGCGGTGGGCGCATGCGAACGCAACCATTGGGGCCGTCGGTGCTCCCTGTGGGGCCATGGGACGTGGGAAGAGTGTACCAAAATTGGTGCGGTGGGCGCATGCGCACGCTGGCGTGTGGACCTTCGGTGGGACTCCCTATGGGGCCACGAAGGTTGAGAGGCGTGTGCCGAAGTAGGATCAGGAGGGGGAGGAGGGAAGAGGAGGGGGAAGAGGAAGGAGGAAGGACGGAGGAACGCGGGGCGCTGTCTCTTCAAAGCAAAGGCCCAACACCACAGGATGGTTGGGAATCAATGGGCGTCCTAGGGTCTGAGGGGTGGGTTTCTCCGGGAAAATTTCGTGTGGTAGAGTTCCGACTGTACTGTGCATTGTTATTCGGCTTGGAGAGCTGGACAAACTATGTACCGTACCGCGTTGGAGCGGGGTTGGAAGGGAATCTAAACATGGTCTAGTGCATGGGCGCCATTCTCGTATGAGGAGTGCTATTTTTCCAGAGGACTGGGGAGGCAAGACACGTGTTTTCAGGGACGTATCCAATTCACCTGAAATAAGTGACCGCATCAACGAGTTCGTGTAAGACGCACGATCATCAAAGAGCGCGTTTTCCGCTGGGCGAACTACATGGGTAATCCGTAAACTTCGCGGTCCGAGTAAGATATCTGAGGCGACACCTAAGTGAAGTGCATTACAGGAGTAAGACGTCACCCCGCTGGACCTCCCACGGGCTCACAGAAGTGCCACAGTTGTGAGGTTCCGCTGGACCCCTCAGGATCTCATGAAAGTGAAGACAGTTGTGCTGTTCTGCGTAGGGTCTCACTCCCTTGGACCTCCCAGGAGATCGCGAAAGTGTCGTCATCTTCGCAGTTGGCAGCGCCCAGTGAGGAGAATGATAGTTTGGGTCTGCGTACAACCGCACTCCGCTGGCCCTTCAAGGAGCGCACTAAGGTGCTGACGGTTCCCCACTTGGCAGCGCCCAGGGATGGGGAGATACAAGCTTGCGGATCCGACCAGGACTGCACTCCGCTGGAGCCCCCAGGAGCT
Source organism: Prorocentrum cordatum (assembly GCA_963575745.1). NCBI lineage: Eukaryota > Dinophyceae > Prorocentrales > Prorocentraceae > Prorocentrum > Prorocentrum cordatum. Next base: position 184,106 of record CAUYUJ010016101.1, on the reverse strand, counting down.
CGAGAAATCACCGACACTTGCGCAGTTGGCAGGTTCCAGGAATGGGAGTACCAGTTTGGACCCCAGATAAGAACGCCCTCCGCTGGAGCTCTCAGGAGCTCACGAAGTGCCGACAGTTGCGTTGTTTGCAGCATCTTGAAAGGGTATTCCAGACCCCCAGAGAGCTCACGAAAGTGTCGACAGTTTCATTGTTTGCAGCGTCTAAGGAAGGGTGGATAATACTTCTGATCCGAATGGAACAGCACTCCGCTGGACCCCGAGGAGCTCAGACAGGTGCACAAGTTGCGTAACAGCGCCCGCTGAAAGGAGTGAACAGCCCTGATACAAAGAAGACAGCACTCCTTTGGACCGCCCGGGAGAACAGGGCAGTCCCGGCAGTTGCGCAAAGGAGACAAGGTTGGAGCCAAGTCGGAAGCAGGTGGGAGGAGAAGCGAGCGAGCAACGGAGATGAGGAAAGGAAGGACGAAGACGGGAGGGAGCAGACGTGCTCAAATTCCAAACGAGGACCTTACCACAAGAGAGTTTATAATAAGCACTACAACGCAAAGCAAGGAAATCAGCAGCCCAGCAACATAGTCACATCTTTGTGGTCGGACAAAGTAGGGGCTTCTGCGCCAGCAACCCCAGTAAACAGGATGTTTCGAAAAGCCATCAGCCCATACTTTGAGCATGCACCTTCCGTAAATCATGTAGAGCTGTTCTTCCTCATGCTCTGGCTGCAGATATAACATTTTGCACGCAGAGTGAATGTGTAGAGGCTGGCGACCAGTTCCGAGTTCAGTACACGGTTTGAACGCGCTGTATAGACCGCGGGCTCTGCCCATGGCGGATCCACTGAGCAAGAATGAAAATGGTGCGCAGAGGTTGGGACATTGCACATGTACCGCTTGTCGCGTGGTGAGTTTACCGAAGGGCTCTGGAGCGAATAGACATGCCAGAACGCACCGTGCTACGGTAGGCCCAGTGGACAATCGACGAAATGTTTGGAATGGTGCACCAACAACGCGCCAGTTGCACAGAAACCATGTTGTGTTATTTACTGTTGTGTTGTTATTCGTCTGATTCGTATTCTCGTCTCGGTTCGAGGCACATCTGTTCGGGCACTTGCGAACTCGATTCGGTGTTGCCCACATTATGCAGCACGTGGCAACTCCATGCGCGAAGTCCCTCCAAAAGTTGTTACCTCTTCTTCTGGGTTCCAACATCAAATGCTTTAGGCGCTTTCTGAGGTGAGTTATCTCTTTGTTGTAGCTCCTGGCGCCAATCCCTCACGCTGCCCGCACATCGACTGATCCCTGCTGCGGGTGCGGCCCCTTAACTCAGAGTGCTTCGGGGAACCTTCTGGCTAGGTTAGGGTCTTCGTCCTTCTTGGGGGGGTCCTGGCACAAGTGCGTTCTGAAGGATTATCACTCTGAGGAACAGTTGAACGACGCGTAAGCAAGTAAGAGCGACCGTTCTCATATCACTTGTGCTATTATTACCGACATCGCCCTTGGAGAGTGAAGTGGTCTTCGGGCTTGTTCATTACATGCTCTTGCTTCCCCTCCTACCCCCGCGCTCCCATCCCTCTACGAACAAAAAGCTACCCCAGGACATCTCCAGGGGTGCGTTATGACCGGGATCTCAAGGGGAATCCAGCCGTGGCTCAAAACATCCATAGACTTCGATCCCCCGGAATTCGATCCTCGTCCTCGACCCTATATTTTCGCCGCCCCCCTCCTATTTACGTGGTTCGACCACATTGGTTCGAGCGAAAGCATCATGAGGATGGCGATTGCACAACATTCGCGTGCGATGACGAAGTGTGCAGGAATATGGAATCTACGTGCGTCCACAGGACCAACTGGGGCGCCCTGGCGCACCCGCCGTTCCCTGCACGCGACGCCACCCAGGCGACATTGGCGATTGTCCTGTCCTGTCCTGTACCCCTCTTCGGGGCTGCGCACGGTCCGATTCGATCCGGTCCGATCCCCAAAAATGTGATCGGCGCGGGCCCCCGCTCCCCCCTCCTACCCATGGTCGGGCGGGGCTAGAACGAGGATAAATCCGTTCCAGAGCGTTCCAGAACGCTCTCAAAGCGTTCCGGAACGCTCTGAGAAGGCCGCGGCGCCCGAGATATCCTCCAGAGCCGCCAGATCTCGGAGATTCTCAATTTATTTTCACTAGACTTTGTCCTCGTTCTGGCTTCGTCTACTCCGAGAAAGCTTACTCGGAGTAGATCTTGACTGGCGTTTGTGTCAAGCAGATGGAGGAAGCACAGGCGGCCCCGCCGCTTCCCCCCCCCCGTTTACGCGCGAGTCGCTGTTTCGCGAGACCGTACGCTGTGTTTTCGGGGCGCCTCTCGGGAAACGAAGAAAGGGGTTTCAGTCGGCGGCGAGCGAGAGATGGAAGTGAGAAGGGGCGGGCCTTCTCAGAAGGCTGGGAGGTCCCCCGGCCTTCTGAACAGCCTTTTTAAGCCTTCCAGGAAGACACAACAAATCTTCTCAGAAGGCCGGAGGGCTTCTCAGAAGCCCCGCCGCCTTCTGAGAAGGCCTTGTCTTTCTCATTTCCTCCCCCTCACTCGCCGCCGATTCAGGGCTCCCCGCCGATCAGAGCCGACATTGTTTCGGCTCTGATCTCGATCAGATCTGATCCGGACCGGGCCGATGCTCTCTCCGACCCGCTGGGGCCGAGCGCCAGCCCGCGACCATCCCGAGCGATCCAGTCCCGATAGGATTCCACGCCGATTCGGGCGCGGTCCGAGCTTCTTCTCAAGCAGTGGCGAGGCGTCCCGGCTTGCTTGTAGGCCTACCAAGGGGTGCTCTAAGAAGATTTGGTGGTTTGCACTAAAGGTTCCCAGAAGATGCTTGGTTGAGACTGTCTTGTTTTAACACATCGGGTGTCTGTTATGAGTCCGCTCTTTTTTGTTTGAAAACATTTTCGGTCCCAAGCGCATTTCGTTGTAGGGTTATAGGAATTTTGCGACGATCGATCCCTGCTTAGTTTTTGCTCCGATCCGATCCGATCCCGCAATTCGATTCACCTCGTGCCTATTCGAGTAGGGGATCGACTACATAATTGATTTGCCCCAAAATTGAAACGTTTGTCGAGTCTACTTAAGAATGGCGTCGAGCGTTCAGTAATACGATGGAGCATTCTTCGTTTCCATTGATTCGACGGAAAAACAAGTTGGGGTGAATCAGTGCTTTAGTCGATCACCTACTCGACCTTTCTCCCCTCCCTCCCATGTCGGGTGTTGCGAGTCGCGGGTTGCTAAAGTTGGCCTTGGTCCAAGATGTCCCCGCTTTCTCTCTCAATTTTCGAGCATTTGGGACCCCTCGGGCCTCGTGCGGGGGTGCTCAGAAGGCCGCGGAGGCCTCCTTGGTAATCGTGGAGGTATGCAGCAAGAGGGGGAAGGGCTCAGGGGGGGATGCACCGACCCCCACTCGCCCATTGATCGCCGATAGGGGCCTGATAGCCCAGCCCGCCCAGGAACCTGCCTCGTCGCCGTCGGGGACCTATCGCTGATCTACCGCCGATGTATCGCCGATTCCAGATCGAGGTTTCTCCCTGTCGCTCCCTTTCAGTCTCGGCGGGCGAACGTGGCGGCCCCCCAGCACCTCTCGCCGACCGTCCACAGCGGGTGAGCAAGCGGCGGTACCAGGCAGGTGCCCCAGCTCGGGCCGCCCCCCTTGTAGACCCAATATTGCGAAGAGGGGTCTTAGTGCAATGATAACCGCGAGGTTGTATATCAGCAATGATGCAAGGGGTATTTGCAATAGATGGCGATGGATGGTTGCTCAGCGGAACCTGCGAGGTACCTCCCGATACTCCCAAGCTCAAGGGCCCTTGAGCCAAAATGGGCACGGCAAAGGTCAGCACACCTAGCATGCATGCTTACAGATCAGCACTGACACTAATTATTTCACACTCGTGCAACATTCTTCTGATCTGTGCATCTGCCGGTTTAGATCATTTAGACGTGTAAATCGCACGTCAATGAATGAATATGCAACCAGGCGCATGGTGCGCTTGAAGCTTGAGCCGGCACTGGTGATGTGTGCCTCGTGCTCTCTGGCCTGGTCTGTCGGCTCCTGATGCTGCAATGCTAGGCGGGTGTCTCGCAGCACTGCCCTGATGGCACTGCCGTTCGATCGCTTGGTGGACTGATCACCGCGCTGCTTGTCCGTAGGAACCCAAAAGAGAGACAGCTGGCTGCGCTGATCGTCGGCAACGAATTCGTTGCTGACCTCTTCCTCGAGGGACTCCTTGAGGCCTACTAGGTCTAGCAACAGGCGCCGCTCTGACTGCAGCTTGGAGTAACCGTCTTTGTGCATCGTATCGTATTTGCTAGCGCAATATGTGACCTCAGCAAGCGGCAGCAAACTCGGCGGGATGTTCTCAGGATGGGCATCCGGTATCTCCAGCGAAATGAAAACACAGCGTGTAATCTGAGCACAGCCTAGAGCGTCCATCACTGACATCGTCTCAGCTGCCATCGTAGACCTTCAGACTCGCTTGATGGTGCCCGATCTCCAATCTACGATTCCGGCTCGAGCTCGATCTCCTCGTAATAATTTTGTCCCCCACATCCTGAGTGGTGTTCTTGTTTTCCTACCCAATACTATACCATACCAAGCCCTACCATACCAATACCATACCAATACCATACCAAACCATACCAAGCCATACCATACCAATACAATACCATACCAATAGCATACCAAGCCATTTCATACCATACCAATACCATGCAACACCTGTTATTTATCAGGTTTCGTCTGAGTTCCCTCCCACCATACCAATACCATAACAATACCATACCAATACCATGCGCCCCTCCCACCCCTCCAGGGAGGCCCCGCCTGAGCGAGGACGCTATTCGAAAACAGTGTTATTTATCAGGTTTCGTGCCCCTCCCACCCCTCCAGGGAGGCCCCGCCTGAGCGAGGACGCTATTCGACAACAGTGTTATGTATCAGGTTTCGTGCCCCTCCCACCCCTCCAGGGAGGCCCCGCCTGAGCGAGGACGCTATTCGAAAACAGTGTTAGTTATCAGGTTTCGTGCCCCTCCCACCCCTCCAGGGAGGCCCCGCCTGAGCGAGGACGCTATTCGAAAGCAGTGCTATTTATCAGGTTCCGTGCCCCTCCAACCCCTCCAGGGAGGCCCCGCCTGAGTGAGGAGGGTATTCGCAAACCATGTGATAGAAACGGATGGAGAGGGCGAGGGCGGGTCGGCAATTTCATGACAAACTAATCGTTGATTCCGCTATCCCAATAACATCATTATGTGGGGAACTCCGTTAGCATAATTTTCCCAGAACGTCCTCTCTTTCTCCCTCCCGCCTCCCGCCTCCCATATCAATACCATTTCCACCCCTCCAAGGAGGCCCCGCCTGAGCGAGGAGGGTATAGGAAAACCACACTATTTACATTGTTTCGTGCCCTTCCCACCTCTCAAAGGAGGCCCCGCCTGAGCGAGGAGGGTATCGGAAAATCATACTATTTTAATGATGTCGTGCCCTTCCCACCTCTCCAGGGAGGCCCCGCCTGAGCGAGGAGGGTATCGGAAAGCCATGCTATGTACATTGTTTCGTGCCCTTCCCACCTCTCCAGGGAGGCCCCGCCTGAGCGAGGAGGGTATCGGGAAACTATACTATTTGCATGGTTTCGTGCCCTTCCCACCTCTCCAGGGAGGCCCCGCCTCAGCGAGGAGGGCATCGGAAAACCATAGTATTTACATGGTTTTGTGCCTCTCCCACCCCTCCAGGGATGCCCCGCCTGAGCGAGGAGGGTATCGGAAACCCAAACTCTTTACATGGTGTCGTGCCCCTCCCGCCCCTCCAGGGAGGCCCCGCCTGAGCGAGGAGGGTATCGGAAACCTGTACTATCTACATGGCTTCGTGCCCCTTCCACCCCTCCAGGGGGGCCCCGCCTGAGCGAGGAGGGTATCCGAAACCCATGCTAGTTACATGGTTTCGTGCCCTTCCCACCCCTCCAGAGAGGTCCCGCCTGAGCGAGGGGGGTATCGGAAACCTATATTATTTACATCGTTTCGTGCCTTTCCCACCTCTCCAGGGAGGCCTCGCCTGAGCGAGGATGGCATCGGAAACCCATCGTATTTACATGGTTTCGTGCCCCTCCCACCCCTCCAGGGAGGCCCCGCCTGAACATGTACCATGGTTTCGTGCCCTTCCCACCTCTCCAGGGAGGCCCCGCCTGAGCGAGGAGGGTATCGGAAACCAATACTATTTACATGGTTTCGTGCCCTTCCCACCTCTCCAGGGGGGCCCCGCCTCAGCGAGGAGGGTATCGGAAACCCACACTATTTACATGGTTTCGTCCCCCTCCCACCCCTCCAGGGAGGCCCCGCCTGAGCGAGGAGGGTATCGGAAACCCATACTCTTTACATGGTTTCGTGCCTTTCCCACCTCTCCAGGGAGGCCCCGCCTCAGCGTGGAGGGTATCGGACATCTATACTATTTGCATGGTTTCGTGTCGCGCCCCTCCCACCCCTCCAAGGAGGCCCCGCCTGAGCGAGGAGGGTATCGGAAACCCATACTATTTACAATGTTTCGTGCCTTTCCCACCTCTCCAGGGAGGCCCCGCCTGAGCGAGGAGGGTCTCGGAAAACCATACTATTTACATGGTTTCGTGCCCTTCCCACCTCTCAGGGGGTGGGAGGGGCACGAAACTGGATAAATAACACTGTTTTCGAATAGCGTCCTCGCTCAGGCGGGGACTCCCTGGAGGGTAGGGGCACGAAACCTGATTAATAATACTGTTTTCGAATAGCGTCAGGCGGGGCCTCCCTGGAGGGGTGGGAGGGGCACGAAACCTGATAAATAACAATGTGTTCGAATAGCGTCCTCGCTCAGGCGGGGCTTCCTTGGAGGGGTGGGAGTGGCACGAAAACCTGATAAATGACACTGTTTCCGAATAGCGTCCTCGCTCAGGCGGGGCCTCCCTGGAGGGGTTGGAGGGGCACGGAGCCTGATAAATAGCACTGCTTTCGAATAGCGTCCTCGCTCAGGCGGGGCCTCCCTGGAGGGGTGGGAGGGGCACGCAATCTGAGAAATAACACTGTTTTCGAATAGCGTCCTCGCTCAGGCGGGGCCTCCTTAGAGGGGTGGGAGTGGCACGAAACCTGATAAATAACACTGTTTTCGAATAGCGTCCGCGCTCAGGCGGGGCCTCCCTGGAGGGATGGGAGGGGGACGAAACCTGATAAATAACACTGTTTTCGAATAGCGTCCTCGCTCAGGCGGGGCCTCCCTGGAGGGGTGGGAGGGGCGCATAGTATTGGTATGGTATTGGTATGGTATTGGTATGGTGGGAGGGAGCTCAGACGAAACCTGATAAATAACAGGTGTTGCATGGTATTGGTATGGTATTGGTATGGTATGGCTTGGTATGGTATTGTAGTGTATTGGTATGGTATGGCTTGGTATGGTTTGGTATTGGTATTGGTATTGGTATGGTATGGTATTGGTATGGTAGGGCTTGGTATGGTATGGTATTGGTATGGTATGGCTTGGTATGGCTTGGTATGGTATTGGTATGGGTATGGTATTGGTATGGTATGGCTTGGTATGGTATGGTGATGTGCGGAATGGTATCGTATGGTATGGCTTAAGAAGGACGCGGGAGGAGGAGGAGGAGGAGGAGGAGGAGAAGGAGAGGGCGTTCTGGGAAAACAAGAACCCCACTCAGGATGTGGGGACAAGAAACAATAGAATAACATAAAATATAATAAATGCGAAAACGATATATATATAGAGAGAGAGAGAGAGAGAGAGAGAGAGAGAGAGAGAAAGAAATGAGGGGAGCAGGATGAGGCGGAGGAGGAGGAGGCGGAGGAGGAGGAGGAATAAGGGGCGGGGGAGAATGACGAGGGGGGGGGAGGAGGGGGGAGAGCAGAGGAGGAGGCAGGAGGGTGGAGTGATGGGGTGCTGGAGTGGACGGCGCGGCGGTCGCTCGGCCGCCGACCGCGCAGCCCCGCGCGGGCGCCCGACGGCGCGCGGCGGGCCCGACCAAGCCTCGAAGTCGATGAATGCGTTGAACGCGACCTGGCATCAGCGTCGCCTCGCCCGCTCGCCCGCGCCGCTTCAGCCGCAGGAATTGGCCAAATCCTGTTGTGGCGGCCCCCCCGGGGCCACTGATCACAAACCGCCGGTTGTGATCAGTGGGGCTCTGGGCCTCCTGCGAGCGCTCCGGGCCCCCCGCCGCGCCCTTCTCGATCGCGCGGCGCTGCAGCTGGGGGCGCAGCCGCGGACGGCCTGGGGGTCCGCCGGGCTGCCCCGCGCGGGCCGCCAAGGGCGCTGCGGCTGGGGGCGCCGCCACGGGCGGCCTGGGCGGTGGTCCGCTGGCGTCGTCCTCGACGGCCTGCTGGGCCGCGTCTCGCTCGGCGTCGATGGGGCAGAGTACGCGCGGCGCCGCCGCCCGTTTGCCTGCCTTGGGCCAGGGCCCGCGCCCCAGCCGCCGCAAATACTCGCGGCCTGCGGTCGTGGTCGAGGGCGGGCAAGCGCCAAGCGGCCCGCGACCCAGCTGGCGGCCGCCCTCGGGTGCGAAGAAACCGCAGTGCAGGCAGTACCAGACGCCCATCTGCTCCTGGAGCATTAGGGCGTGGCTACCGTGAGCCACCTCGCCGCCCACCTGCACGGGCGGGCCGCCCCTGGGCACTTGCAGCAAGTGTTCGCCATGGCGAACCAGCGGCCGGCACGGCGACCCAAGCCAGGCCGTGCGCGTGGCCTCCGAGGCCGAGCTGCGGCAAGCCGTGCACGTGCGCCCGTCGGCTGCCAGCGCATGCTGCGTGACGAAGGTCGCGACGACGCTCGGGGCCGGCGGGGCCTGGCGCGCCTGGCGGCGCGACGCCACCCGCGAGGAGGCTGCCATGGCGTCGAGCGTGGACCGCAGCAGCCGCCACCGTGCCACCATGGCCATGTTCTCGACGCGGCTAACCCGAGCACGATCAGCCAGCGGGATCCGCGCACGCTCTGCTGCGAGCTCGGCGGCGGCGTCGGCGGCCGCGCTGCCCCGCGCCAGTGCAAGGGCCACGCCGCGCTCAAGCGCATCCTTGGCCTCCAGGTGCGAGTTGACGTGGATGACAAGGAAGGAGCACCGATCCCTGCAGGACATGGCCTGGCCCAGCCTCCACCAAAGATCCTGGTTGGGAACTTGCGGCCGTGCGTCCCAGCGCTGCCACCAGCCGTCGTGGACGGCCAGGTTGTCCGCGACGTGCGCGACGGGTCCGCGCGCGCGTTCGGCAGCGAGGACCAGGCCCAGACGCTCGCCGCGGCGAACAGTCTGGCGGCGCCCAGGGAGGGGGCCATGAATGATCGAGGTCGCCTCGAAAAGGCCTGCATCCATTACAGCAGTCGCGACGCCAACTCGACGCCAGTCGGGGGAACTACTCTCGGGGCCGCCACTGGCGTCGCCGAAGACGAAGAGCGGCTTCTCGAGAGCGCCCGCCCCCAGGGTGCAGAAGTCGGGGGCGCCGAAATATACCCAGACTTCCTCCTGCGCGGGCGCCGGAACGGCCGCCCAGGCCCGAGGGAGCAGGCCGCGCAACCAGAAGCAGGGGTACGCGTCCGCCTCGGCGCACGCCCTCGCCACGTACTCGTCGCTGGCCTGGTGCGCCTCCGACTGGGCGGTGCAGCTGCAGCCCCAATGCCCGTGGCAGGCGGTCTCGGCGTCGTGGCCGCACCGCGGGCAGAGGGCATCGCTGCTGCTACCGACCACGAGCTTCGCCTCGACGCATCGCGCCCGGGGCCAGGGGCCGCCGACGGCAATGGCAACCATGGGCTCTTCCAGCGCGTGCCCCCCTGGCAGGGCCGACAGCAGCCTGAGGAAACGTTGAAACGGACGAGAGGTCAATCCCATCCTCCATGCCAGCGCCGCACCAGTGTTGGGAGGCGCCGCGCCAAAGTTCGCTGAGCACGGAGTCATCGAACGACTGGATGAGGAGCTGGGCAGACCCGTCGGCGAGGAGGTCAGCAACAGGAAATGTCCGACGCTCCCGACCCCCATCGGGAAGAAACCTGAGCCAACCCGTCGGGCCGACAGGGTGCCAATCGCACTCCATCTGCGTGGCCTGTACCGCCGAGATGGGGCCCCGCACGCACCTGCTGCGCTGCGAACTGTCGCCGTCGCGGACACGCTGCAGGATGGGGGCCCGCGCTTGCTTGATCCTCTGCCTCCTGGACGGGCCGGCTTTCCACGCCGTGAACCGCCCTTCGAGAAGCTCGCGCGGCAGCTTCCTGGCGGGGTCGGCGGGCCCTGCTCTCAACTGCAGCTGTGTCGCGAGGCAGCGGCCGCGCTGGGAGCTGCCGGGAACGGCTGCAAGCCGCTGGCGAAGCAGCCGGCGGTCGCGGCCGAAGACTCCATGGACTCGATGGCCGTAATGGGCTCCAGCCTGGCACGTCTGCCACTCGATCTTGACGCAGACTTCGTAGCGGCGCGACGCCGTGGCGAAACCTCCTACGCGTAAGTGGGAGCGTCTCGTCTGAGCGAACCGATTCGCCCTCGTGGCCCGCGCGCGCCGGGTGCCAGCCGCTAAGTCGACGCCGAGGCATGGCGCCTGGCGCACGGCGAGCACCTGATGGCCCCGCCGACGGACGTACTCTGCAATGGCCACGGCGCCCCGGTGAGTAGAGCGCACGATCACGCTCTTGGGAGACACCGCCACGCCCGAGCTCACCAGCTTGTCGCAGGTGCGGACCACGCAACGACCCAGGTGGCGTCGAACAGCAAGCCTCGAACCCACGGCCGACTCGGAGCAGAGCTTGGGCGGCAGCGTTCGCGGAGACTCGGCCGTGACCTGCGCCGCGATGTAGTAGGTGAGGCACCGCGCGAACCTCGTGCCCGACCGCAGCCCCTGCACGCTCGGATGCGCGGGCTGGAAAGCCAGGGAGCACGACCCGTCGCGGACGATCACGCGCGGGGCGAGGCATTGCTGCAGCTCCAGGGCCAGGATGGCGGGCGGGTTGCCTGGCCGCAACGCGGCCCGCCCCAGCTTGACCCAGCCCATGGAATCATAGAAGGCCTTGATGTCCAGCACTGCGTGCCCGTAGCTGACCCGCAAAGCTGCGTGCGCCTCCTCGTCGATCGCCCTACCCAGCGCCTCGCGGAGTGCCGAATTACCTGGGACAGCGGCGTCCCAGGCGGGAGCGGTCGCCGGCGACCACTCGCGCACCTCGCGCTCCCGAGCCTGGCTCCAGACGCGCGTGATCATGCTGAGCAGGCCGATGACCCGCTCGCCGCCGCTCTTCTTGCCCAACAAGCGCCCGATGACCAGCAACACCTGCCACGGCCACGAGCCGCAGGCTTCGGCCGAGTGGAGGATGACGATCAACCACTGGAGACCGCAATCGGGCAGCCTCTCAAAATCCAAGGGCGTCATCTGGTCGACGCCGCGGCCCGCCCTGGGGCGCGTGGCCCGCAGGGCCTCGCGCGCCTGCTCCACGTCCAGAGGGGGTAGCTCGGCGATGTCGAGCTGGCTCCGCAAGTCGCGGCACAAGCTGTCCACCCCCTCGACGTCGACAGGCCCAGGGGCCCACAGCCCGTGCCAATGCCTCGCGCGCTGATCGATCAGGTCGCGGGGGTGCACCGGCAGCTCGCCAGCGCTCGTGGCGATCGCGTCAGGAGGCGGCGCCGCCTTCTTCAGGGGTCGGGAGAGCACGGGCGAGGCCTCCGCGGTGGTGATCCACTCTTGGAAGGTGCGCAGCGACTGCGCGAGCACCTTGTGCCTGGCACGGCTGCCGCGGTGGCGGCCAGAGAGTCCAGCTGGTCAGCGGAAGGCCGGCGGGCGTGGAGGAGGAGACCGCGCACTTGCTGCCAAGACAGAGTGGCCCTGCCCTTTCTTCGAGAGCGAAGACACCATCGCGCGCCCTCAGGGGCGCTGGCGGCCAGCCCTCTGCAGGAAGCGTGCGCCGATCGCCAGAGTCGCCAGCGCGGCGAACTCGCCGAAGTAGATTAACAAGCCGCCCTGTAACAGTGTGCACATGCGCCCGCCAGACAACGCCGGCGCCCCGAACAGCTTCGTCGCGGTGCCTCGGCTTGCACGGGCACTCGACCATCGTGGCGCCGCGCGACCTCGCCGAGTGTCGGGGAGCAAGGGCGAGCTGGTGATGCTGCCGGACGACTCGCTCAGCGCAACTGACCCACTGCGCGCAGGCCCCGCCCATCTCGCGGACGTAGGGCCCCCCGACGCGGAAGGCAATGGAGTCCTGCGCCACAGCCCAAGGCGGAGGGCCAGAAACAAACAGGCGACTCTCAGCATGCCACAACTCCTCGTCGACGCTGAAGCTGATGTCGTCGCCGATGGTCGATGGGTTGCCCAAGTCGATGCCCGCCTCTGAAAGTCCTCGCCACTTGCCTCCCCTTCCCCATGCTGCAGCCGCTCGCGGAGCGGGGCCGGGGAGGGTTCAGCCGAGGGGGGGCCGACGCCTGACTCGTGCACCCCCAAGCGCGGCCCAGATGCCGATGACGCGCCCGAGAAACAGTCCGCGCCAGTGAGCTCCCTGTCCGAGTCTACGAAGGCGTCGCCGTCGGGGTCGTCGAGACCGTCACTGCGACGAGAACCATCCGCGTGCTGCAGGGGCCGAACAGGAGCTGAAACCGTGTCCACGCGCTCCTGGACGTCCTTGCACACGTACTCTGAAGGGGCTCGATTTCCGACCCCATGACCTCCAGGCCCCCCCGAACAGCCAGAGGAAGGAACGGGATGTCCACAGGGTGTGCAATCAAACACCGATGACGAAGCCCTCGAGCACGGTGTGGGGCGCGAGGATTGCGACGCACGCCGGGTAGCATGGAGGCTCGAAGCCTGCGTTGTGCCACTCTCTGCAGCGACACTGTCAATTCCGTAGAGGACCGCATCAGCATGAACAGGTCGAGGAGGCCGAACCCCCGAAGACGGGGATCCTGGACTGCGAAGAAACGGGGACTGGCCGAAGGTGCCCAGGCTGCCCGTCGGCGCCTCGAAGTCGCCCCCGTCGATGAAGCGAACGCTAGCGCGAGCGGGGGCAGGAGCCGCGCAATCCCGCTGGCGGTCAGCATCGAAGTCAAGATCGTCATCCCGCGGCGCGTCCGAATCGCTGTCCGAGTCGGAGACGACGTCGCCGCCGCCATCGTCGTCGGAGTCGCTGGCCTCCGTGGACTGCTCGCCAGCCCAAGCCAGCTTCTCTGGGAACATCGCCGCCCGACGAACCGACGGGGCGCCCGAGCTGACTTCAGCACGGCTAGGCCGCTGGACCTGCGGGGGCAGGGGCGCCAACCGCAGCTCGCGCGTCACCAGAGATTCGCCCGAGCCGCGAAAAGAGACGACCAACCCACAATGCGTCTTCCACGGCGCGGCCTGGACGCCGCGAATGCCCAAGATGTGCGGCAAGCACGACTCCGAACAGAGCCCGAAATCTATGTGCGACCCGTGCTGGCCCGCGTCGCAGGCGATGCTGGCGGCGGCCTTCAGCGCGCGCCCGCTGACCTGCTCCAGGAACCCGTGCTGGTCCAGGATCTCCGGGCTTAGGTTGAAGTCGCCCAGCGCGAGCCACGGCAACTCGAGCGCCGTGAGAAGGGCGCCTAATCGCGCAAACCTACCGAGGTTCGCGCCGCGCCAGCCTGTCGAGCTGTGGCCGTAGAACGTGACGACGACCACGCTGTACCCTTTGTGGCGCAGCACGCTGGCGTGGAACCCATCGAGGTCGCTGGGCCCTGAGGCGCGCAACGCCCACGGGGCAAGGCGAACTGCAGCCAAGGTGTGCGCATGCTGCTGGAGCTTGCACATAATCCACTCGCCGCCCTCATTGCCACTCCTCGCTGAAAGAGTGTGCGCCCTAGCGGCCATGGCCATGATCCTCCACCCTGCGGCCTTCGCGTCCTGCCTCCACTTAGCGAGCTGCTTGGCCGTCCGAACGTGGGTCTCGGCGAAGCACAGGCAGTCGAACTTGCTGCCGTGCTCCTGGACAAATCCCCGCGCTTGAGGACCCATGCAAGTGATATAGGAGAAAAAAACTCGCCGAACACCTGCTGGCTGGGCCACGTCGCCCACAAGACGTGGATTGCCAGAGCGTTCGACTCCTTGTAGATCATGCTGAGACCGATCTGGTACAACTGAGCCTCCGTCACCCACACGACGAAGAGCGCCGCCTGCACCGGCGCCGGCCTCTAACCCTGGATTGGAAGAAGCTAGAGATAGTCACGAGGCCAGAGCCCCGCCGTCGCCAACACCGCCACCGCCAGCCTTCGCCTTGGGCTTGTCGCCGGGTTTGGCCGCGGCGGCCGCGGCGGCGCGAGCCGCCTGCAGCTTCGCGTGGGAGAGCCTCTCGGCTTCCGTCTTGGCCGCAGCAGGGATATCCGTGGTAGCACGCGTGCTGGAAGCAGCGGCAGCCCCAGCAGCTCCGGCGGCGGTGGCGCCCGCCCCGACGGCCGCGGCGTCGTGCGCCGCGTGGGGGGCACCCGCAGCGCCGCCGTGCCCAACTGCAGCGCCACCAGGGTCGGAATCCCTGGCCGTGGCCGCCTCCCCGCTGTGGCCCTTCCGCTTGTTCAGGTTCCGCGCGGCCTGCTCCTTGGCGAGCTGGCGAGCAGCGTCGAGCTTCTGCTGGACCTCCTGCGAGACCGTCCGCAGGCGCTCCTTCTCGGCGACCAGCGTCTTCTGGAAGTCCTCCATCTGCCTCTGCTCTTCGGGCGTGAGCTCGTCGATGTCCTGGAAATTCGCCTCATCCCAGGACAAGTTAAACAACGGCCCAGCCTCGCCATCCGCGGGTGCCTCCGCCGAGAACTGGCCTGTGCCAGGCTTGCCCGTGCGGGACATCGAGGCGATGGCCGCTGCAGTCCGCTGCTTCAGCTCCGTCGCCTGGACCAGCGCGATGGCTAGCTCCGCCTCGCGCTCCTTGGCTGTCTGCAGTTGCCCTTCAAGACGAACGACAGCCTCGACCGCTGCGCCGTGCCTGCGGTTGACGTCCTTCCATTCGCCCGCCGCCTTTCGGAAGGCGTCTTCGGCCGAGGAAGGAGACGCATGCGGTGCCGAGGTGGTCTTGACGTGCGTCGTGACCACCTCCAGCGCTGCTTTGACCTCGGGCGGCAGGTCGGCGCCACCAGCGCTGCTGACCAAGTCAAGGGCCGCACCTGGCGTCAGCAAAGTGTTGGCGTTGTTGCCCTTGCCAGCGCGGCGGCGTGACTGAGAGGTGCCACGGACGTACGGCTTGACCTCACAGCCGCACTTGCACTTCCAGCCGCGCTCCTCCCACTTCGCATTCCACTCACACAAGCGGCAGTCTTGGCACCTGGTCCAACCCTGGCGATCAGAGAACTTCACGCTCTGGCCAGAGGCGCCACCAGCAGCGCGGCTGCGCGAGGAGGAGCGGCCCATTCGCCCCGAATCCGCCACCGCCGCGTGAGGCGACGCGGCAGCCCACAAGTGCGCCTCGCTGAGGCTCGGGACAGGCTCGCAGGCGCCCGAATGCGCGTGGAGTCCAAATGCAACTTGAGGCAG
The DNA here is from genome assembly GCA_963575745.1 of Prorocentrum cordatum. Classification (NCBI taxonomy): domain Eukaryota; class Dinophyceae; order Prorocentrales; family Prorocentraceae; genus Prorocentrum; species Prorocentrum cordatum. The sequence goes on along the minus strand of CAUYUJ010016101.1, from coordinate 168,634 downwards.
GAGGGTGGAAGAGGAGGAAAGGGAGGAGGAGGAGGAGGAGGAGGAGGAGGAGGAGGAGGAGGAGGAGGCAGGAGGTAGAAGGCAGGAGGCAGAAGGAGGAGGGAGGAGGGGGAGGAGGAAGAGGAGGAGGAGGAGGGGGAGGCAGAGATTGGGCCCTTGGGTAGGCCCTACGGGCCATTGCCCTACCCTAGGCTCTTGGGTAGGACCTACCCTTGCTCCACCCTAGGCCCTTGGGTAGGGCCTACCCCAGGCCCTTGGGTAGCGCCTACCGTTGGCTAACCTAGGCCCTTTGGTACGGCCTAGGGTAGCCTTCCGCCCGGGCGATCTGTACCCTTCGGGACCTCCTCGAGCCGCCTTCCACATTTTTAAGACCGGATAGTTGGCAATACCAAGCGCACGTACGAACCCCGGGACAATTCCTTGGACCATCTTAGACCCTTTGTCTCATTCCCACGGCTTAGGGACAAGTCACGCGGCGATTCCCGAGTGCGCGAAGAAGCGCCCGGGAACTCCCAGAAGTCGGGTTTGGGATTTCGGGTCAAGTTGGTGGTTACATGATTGTTGTGCGTACATACACCCATTTGCATTTGGAGTGCAACTTGGACGACGACGCTGAATGCAAAACCAATATCAAGCGGAAGTCACATCGAATTGTGCGCCGATATTCAAATCAACATCGAAATGCAATCGACATGCAAGTCCAATTGCAGTCGACATGCAAGCCAACATGCAGCTGCTAACGAAAATCCACTTAGTCGAAATTCTCATCGGAACGCATGTTCGTCACCCCCCCCCAAAACAATTCCTTGTCACACGAAGGATGGCCTTATGAGCTAGATAAAATGTCGTACGATATCTCAGCTCCCCGAGACCGCTTGGACGGGCAAGTTCATTGAATTCTTCATCGTGGACTTCAAGTCAAGTGGGCCGAATATTTGGTCGCCAAATGTATCATGTGGAACCACCTCCGTCACACTGTTGCACGCACATTTCCTGATATTGTTGGGGATTGCAGCCTTGGCGGCTTCGGAGAGCAAGCAGCAATAGTTGTGAACGGAGCACGTAGTCGAGCGTCGCACTGTCCGCGAATTAATCAGAATAACCAGCCATTCTGGCTCAAGGGCCGTAGCGGCAGCCTCCAAGGGCTGGCTTGGCGTGGCACAGGCCATGGCGTGTATGCCAAACATGGCGACGAATGGCGCCCGGACTGCGCGCGCCCGGATCGTGCACGGGGCACAGATCCAGCCAGCGCCGTTGGCGGGCCCCGCGATGCCCGCGGCGTTACCTTCTCGCCAGGTTCCATTGGGGAGGGTGCCAGCCACTTACGGGCACATGTCGTTGCTGAACGCGCACAGGGCAGGTGCTTTTCCGACCAATCAAGCGGCGGCCAGCGACGAGGCTGGCGCATCCAATCTGGCCAACTCGCTGGTCTTGATGCGCGAGGGTGGCAGCGCCCTGACGGTTCATTTGAAGGAAGAGGCTTTTTTAGACGGAGAGATTTCGAAAGATGAGCCCGAGGAAAAGTCGGCGATGATGGAATTCGTGGAATCCAAGTGGTTCAGCAATCTTGTGTTTGTCGCGATTATCCTCAATACTGTAGTAATTGCATGCGAGGCCGATGCGTCAAAGCCATCTTGGATGCCAGGGTTTCAGCTTATGAACTCTGTTTTCGGTCTTTTCTTTTTGGTGGAGATTTCTCTCCGGCTGTCTGCATACGGTTGCGCTTTCTTCACCAACGAGGATAAGGGTTGGAACATTTTTGATTTTGTCATAGTGTGTTTGGGTCTCTGTTTCTTACCAATCATGATTATCTCTCACTTCAGCACGGCATTCAGTGCAGGTGCGCACGCCGATCGTATCAACGTGGCCTCTCAGATTGGGCGAGTCTCCCGGTTGACCAGGCTGCTGCGCACCGCCAGGCTTTTGCGCAGCGACAGGGCGAAGTTTGTGGTCGATGGCATGCGGAATTCGATAGAGCCCACATATTGGGCGACGGTGATCTTTTTCGTGGTCACCTTCATGTACGCGGTGGTGATCGTCAACGTCGTCAAGAACTTCCCGCGGCATTCCGAGGAGGAAGACGAGGATGGCAACTCAGTGTCCGACGTCGTCTTCGAGAAGTTCGGCAACATTCCGGCAGCATTGCAGACCCTTTTCACCTGGTTGACGTTCGACGATTGGGGAGGGGTCGCACGGACCATCAATTCGGTCTTTTGGTGGATGGAGTTCGTCTGGATCTCTTTCATGATGTTGTCGGCGTATACGTTCCTCTCCCTGATTACGGGCATCATGGCAGACCAGCTGAACGAGGCAAGGCTGGAGGCCGAAGAGGGGAGCACGGATCAGTTGGTGCAGGACCTTGCGAAGACGCTCGAGAGGCAGTTCGAAGAGGCCGACAAGACGAATGACGATTTGGTGGATCTGGAGGAGTTCAAAGCCCACATCAGCGCCTCCCAAGTGCAGGAAAAACTCGACAAGAAGGATGTGCAGGTGACTGAGGTCGAGATGGTTCAGCTGTTCAACGCTCTTGATGCCAATGGAAGCGGGAAACTATCGCGACGTGAATTCGTCACAGGGTTCACCCGGGTTTTATCTGAGCATACAAGCCAGGACATCATGGTTTTGGAGGGCAATTTGAACAGACTCGAGGGGCTGATCAAGCGCGAACACGGCCAGCAAGGATTTGAGCCCTTGATGGAGCAAGTCTCGCGCTTGGGGCAGCGGGCGGAGATGGTCAAGACACGGATGGTCCTCCTCGAGCAGGAGCGCGTCTACCCTCCTCCCACGTCAGACGTCTTGAACAGATTCACGGCGTCGTAGAACATCGCGACCAGAGATATATCGCGATACTATCGTCCGCCTTTACGTGGCCCATGAGCTGGCAACTCCGCCACCGTGCCAGTGAAGCCCTTCATGTGGCGACGCACCGAGCATCGCCCAGACGGCCGTCACATGTGACACCCCGTCTCCATCTGTCGAGGAGCCTTCATGGGACTTATCTGGGCCGTCTTGGGGCTGTCTTGGGCTCCCGTGGGGCAAATCTTGGGGGTCCCCTTGGGGGCCTCTTCGGTTGTCATGGGGCCGTCTGTGTCCGTCTCTTGGCCCGCTTTGACTGTCTTGGGGCCATTTGGGATTTGGGCTGTCTGAGGGGTCTCTTGGCGCCGTCGAGGGACGACCTTGGGGCCCTCTTAGTCCGTTTCTGGGCCTCCTTCAGCCGTTTCGGGTACATTCGGTGGCCATTTTTGGGTTCTCTTGAGGCCGTCTCGGGGCCATCGTTGGGCTCTCAGTAGGCCCTACTGAATTTTCGAGGACTGCAGGTGGAGCAATCTTCGACCGAAAAACGTGGAAACCGACACGCATCACAAACAGACATCTATGTGTTGGGTTTCTCCGATGCCCTACTCGAGAGCATTTGGGGGGTGTATAGCAGGCCTTTTGGGACCGATTGGGCGTTTCGTAGGGACTGCTGGGTGCCTCTGCAGGCAATGTTGAGCCATCTTAGCGGCTTTGGTGGCCTTCCTGGGTTGTCTGGGAGGCCTTCGAGAGCTTAGGAGAGCCACAGGGTATCGTCGGGCCGACCAGAGCATTGGGAGGGTGGGTGGGGGATGCACGCAGCGTCGCGTGATACGTTGGTGGATGGGTGGGGGGGGCGGGTCGCGGCCCTTGGATCGTTTGCATCATCCCTACCAGAAAAGCGCTTGGCAATTCAATATACCATGCCTCAGTGCGCCAATGGGTACGGTTGTGGCTGTATCGAGCCAGATCGACCCGGCAGTCTCTCGGGGCCCGAAACAGGAAAGAAACGCCCGTCGTGTGTTTTTCTCCACCGGACAAGTTTGGGTCGTTAGATTTTAAGAACAGACCTCACGGCCACTCCCACCCTGAATGCCGCGGCCGCCAGACCCCAAGTTGTCCCGAGTGTCCCGGTTATCCCGCCTCGCGCCTTCGACAAACACGACAGAACACACCCTGCATGCCGCGGCCGCCAGTCCCCAAGTTGTCCCGAGTGGCCCGATTATCCCGCCTCGCGCCCTCGACAAACACGACAGAACGCACCCTGAATACTGCGGCCGCCAGACCCCAAGTTGTCCCGAGAGTCCCAGTCATCCCGCCTCGCGCCCTCGACAAACACGACAGAACACACCCTGCATACCGCGGCCGCCAGACCCCAAGTTGTCCCGAGTGTCCCGGTTATCCCGCCTCGCGCCCTCGACAAACACGACAGAGCACAATGTGGCACAACATAACATGATAGAACAGAGCAAAAGCATGACAGAACATGGCAGAACATAACATATCATTATCATGACAAAATAGAGGGCATCAGCATGTCAAATAACATACCAGAGCAGAACATGACAGAACAGACAACGACATAACACAACGTAACATAACATACTTGAGCATAAGTTAAGACACATTGACAGCACATGTCATATCATGACACAGCGTCACCACATATCGTACGACGACAGCAGAGCATCGCGGCGAACACGCGAGAGCAAAACATGTCACACCATAAGATTACATAACATAACACGATCATGATATAACATTACAGAGCATACCATAGCAATATCATGACACAACAAGAGCATGACATCACATCACATAACACATCACATCATAGCATGGTCGAACATAAGTCGACATAACACAGCATACCACACCATAACCGAGGCACACATAAGACACGTTGGCAGGGCATCACATATCATTGCACTTCATCGCAGATCATATCATAAACGGCAGTATCGCATATCGCCACATACTAGCAAAGCAGGTCGTACTATATCATACTGCGCCGAGCCGTCCACAAACACAACATCACATAACATACCAGAGCACAGCATGATAGAACAGACGACGACACAACACCACATAACACAATATATCTGAGCAAGCCATAACACACATTGGCAGGCCACTTCGTATCATGACACAGGATTATGTAACATATCATAACACGGCACCAGAATGCACTCAGCCGAGCCGTCAGCAGCATCACGGAGCAGAGCAACCTATAACATACTTTGTCAGCATAGTATGCAATGACATAGTGCAGCAAACTCAGGTCATACCATGGTATCTCCAACCACATGGTGACAGGTATGACCATAATATTTCATATTCTACCAGAGGAGGAACATACAGGTGAAGAGGGGCAACACAACAGACGGCGCATCTAACGTCACAGGCGTCACGACGTCACGCCAGCCCGCCGACACCAGAAGAGGATTTAATACAGCATACTATGAAATATTGTTACTACATTGAACACGGATGCGCCGTTTTTGAATACATATTCGGCAACAGTGCAGTGGAGGAGAGGAGTACCACGACACAACAGGGCATAGCAAAACATACGAGCATACCATACCATATTTTTACTATACTGGGCCGAGCGGGCAACACCATGACATAACGTATCATAGTATAACATAAGTTGAGAGAGCCTGTCATGCCCTAGCATGGTGTCAAAGGGCAGAGTAAAACATCATGTGCCAACGCATACTGAAGCAATAACGTGCATGGCAGAGCATACTTTCATGAATGAGATAACGGAAGGGCAGAGGGACATCGTCACACAGTACACCGTACGTGCATGTTGGTCAGCGTCGCCACAGGAGACAAGAGTCACAGCAATGAACGATACGGCGGTGTCTAGCGTGACAGGCGTCACGACGTCACGTCAGCCCGTCGGTATCATAACGTCAGAGAATACAGAGTCACATTTTACACAGGGGTAGAATCATACCACACACACACACACCCGAACACACTTTAGCACAGCATCGCACATACAGTCGACACAACCCGACGGTGTCGCCCACGCGTCACGACGTCACGCCCGCCCGTCGAGAACATAATTTGACATAGCCGAGCATAACATGTCAGAGAGATACTCCATGGAATACGGTCCAACGCTTTGGGAGACAGCAGCGGCGGTAGTAGAGAGGATTACAACGTCAGAACAAACCATCCCATGACACAGTATTACACAATATATCATAACACGACAGCGGCGCATATCGAATCGAACATAACAAAGCACAATATTGCGTATACGCTTGCTGTCACTGCACAACTTCTTCCTGTTTCAGTCAGTGCACCCCTTCCGCACCACCGTCCTTTAGCCCTTTCTGCTCCTTTGCCTTGCGCGCGCTGCCCGATGAACTGACTGCTTCTGCTTCAGCAGCTATACCACTTTGGCTTTAGGGAAACTGAAAAGGGGCGAGCCTGCGGCGCGCGCGTGTGCGTCGGCCGACGGGCTGGCATCTGCCCTTCTTAGTGCTCGCCTATTTTATGTTTGACGGCATTATCCCTTCTTTCCCATGCCATCGGCGGAGCCCATTGACCATGAGACACTATCTGGACATATTGCAGGGATTATGAATTTCCAGGAATAAGACTGCTTATCAGCCGAAACGACGGCACAGCCGTTAGATTCGCAGAGCATGGGATCACAAGAAGGAGCGTTCGGACGAACAGAAGATCAGGATCCTCGCGAGCGCAACGAAAGTGCAGGTGCCTCCATGAGGCTACCAAATTCTCTCAATCTTCCCAGAGAGCAAGCATCATAGGCTATGTTTGACTTGGCAGAAGTAGGCCCCTCGGTTGACTCGGCGACAAGGTCCAGAGCACAAACTTCGGGTGGAAGGTATGGCGCCGCCAAATCTCCCGCCGGGGGACCATCTGAGTTGGCGTCGGTACATCCGGGCTTTCAGCCATCGGTCGACCTAGATCTCGACATGGAGAAGTTGTCGGGTCACGTTCCCATAGGATAGTCGGGCGCCGAGAACCTCAGCGCCGAACGCGCAGCGCTGTTCGCGCTGCGTGGACAGAGCGAGGATGCGAGCGACTTGCAGCCGGAAGGGGGCAGTTCTCATTCGACAGATAAACACGAGGAATATGCTCGATTCCACATCTTACCTAGTCCATCGCATCACCTCGACTGGCAATTCTGCGAGCCCCCCAATATTTTACGCGGGGGAGTTCCCAAGGTCTGGGCGCAGAAGTAAAGGGGGGTGCTTGCGGAAGAACGCCCCTGCATCGCTCGATGAAACAAGATTAGTGGAATAATGAGGTTTCGACCCACATGGGAGATCTCACCCCGGGCCAACGCGCGCATGTAGCACGCGTTCTCTGGCCCCTGCACGATATTTCTGATGGAGACAAGTGTAACATGAAGGGGCAGCGGAACGAAGAAGGATAACGCTGAGCCTCAATTGCTAATGGCGGCGCTCGGCCCTTCCTTTGAAACACCCGAGGCAGCAATCGATGAGGCGATGAATCGCTCCAAGACGGGAACAACCCATATCCTTTATGTTGGCGGGGATCATCGACGTTGGCATTCGGAAAATGGCACATCCAAGATGAACGCCACGTGGGATGACATTGCCACTTTGCCGCGGGCGCGCATGAATCAGCGCGTTGAACGGTGCACGGTTTCGAAGATATTGCTTATAATAATGATTTGCGATGGCGCTTGCTTGCGTCGGAAATTGCGTCGCACCCCGCTCGATGCATGCCATTTTGTCGATCACCATGAACCTTGCACATTGGACAGACACGGTGCAATGGTCAGGGTTGCTGGGGTGAAATAATGGCAAATCACATGTCGAAAGCAGCAACGCTTGCGGCGCGGCTCTTTTGTCGGCGCTCTGGCGGCTCAGCCACCCAGGGGTGGATCTGCGAAAATGAGCTGCGAGAAGACGGGTTTGCGAAGATAGGGGTTCCATATGGTGAGCATGTGTCGTATTTGACCAAGTGGTGCCCCACTGAGAACGGCACTCCGATTTCGATTTTGGGAAAGCCCCCTTTCGCTGAGCCACTTTTGCAAGGGCCATTCCCTGCCGCCGCGACTGGCGCGGGACAAGGAGCGCGACGTCCTTCGTTCTCCCTAGAGTGGCGAGATTTCATTTCGAAGGGAAGAGGGCATCAGACGCATTTGCAAGTGGGCGAAATCCATTTTCACACATTCCTGGCATGCCCCTCAGGGAAGAGACGCGCGGCGCACTGTAGGAAGGACTCGCGTTGACCAGTTGATGGAACAAGCGTTCGATATTTTGGAAGCATCTCACCCTAGCTTTCAGCCCCCCGGCATGGCGAGCCTCGGGGGCGCAGCCCGTGACTAGGCAAGACGATCAGTTGCAAGTCAGCCCCGGAGGAGCGGTGTCAACCGCGGGCTCTGCCGGCGCAGCCGCGCAGAGTCCGGGGGGCGCTGGGGGGCTGGTTGGACCTGGCACAGCCACGAGCCCAATCGAGCACCGGGCGCGGTCAGTTGAACCCATTTGAGGACTGGCCGCTGTTTCCCCCACGGCCCATTGGTAGCGAGTAATAAAAGAAAAGTGCCCTGAGGTCAAAGGATCACACCTGGGCAAGGAAAAAGGCAATTCCCTTCAGTCGGGCCCGGTCATGCTCGCAGATGGCCTATCATTTTGTCACGTGAGTCAACGATTGGAGTAACTGAAGGAACTGAGGGAACTGAAGGAGTCATCTCCCTGGAGCCCCTGAATGCCAGAGCTGGCTAATCGCCTCTACAGCAAGAATAATAACTTGTGGCCAGGAGAAGACAATGATGAACTGTGGCGGAAGACGAGGAACAATGAAACATTCGTGCATAGTGAAGCTTACAAGCGCTTGCGCGTGGCATCGAACGGAGAAGCGTGGTTGGCGGTTCAATTTCTCCAAGACAATGCGAAGCGACCGGTTCTGTCTGCGGAATATGTGATTCCGAATTGGGCAAAATACTTCATTGCACGACGTGATCGCACGGCGCCAGGGGAAGCGAGAACGTTTGCTGATCGCATCATGCGGGGAAAGGCAGTGTCCAAGTGACGCTACTTCAGGGGCGGCCACACCGACCCCTAGCTAACCATACCCTTGCGTAACGAGTTTTGCGTTTTCGAGGTCAATGCGGTTCGCGCGTGCGTTGGCTGCAGACTCGAGCAAAATGAATTGCCCACGCGCGAAGCGCTCTCGGGGCACGACCGGCGCCGCCCCAAAGGAATTCGCAAACAGAAGTCATGAAGTGCAGCAAGTGTGCCGCGCAGCTTCCTCGATCGAGTCGGAATGCGTGCTTGTTTGGCGGAATTGGCGAAGGAGCAATGGGAGCATCGCTGCCATTCTTGCGCGTGCGTCTACAATGTTTTCAGATGCGGCACCATCGCATCTGCATCTTGGGGCGCGAGCGGCTTCGCAACTAGAGGAAACATATGATTGCCCGCTGACACTTTTCGGTGCTACTGTTGACTCGATCATCTTAACCACTCGCGTGCGTTTTGTGTTTGTCTCAGAATCAATGCTCGACAGTGGCCCCTCGCGGAAATTGCAGGGATTTGACAACAACTCGCCGTCGATTTCGGCTGACGCCCGGGGCCCCGCTTTCCTAGGTTACCGAGAATGTTAGGATATGCGGGGGTTGCCAGACGATTGATGCTGGCGGTCGGACTCCGGAGCTCGCGGTTTCCCTCGAGCGAGCTGGGCGAGCCCCCCCCCCCCCCCGAAGCCGCAACGAGGCTCCGAAAAAAAATGTCTTCTGAGGCCCCCAAAAGAGCTCCGAGAGGGCTCCAGGCCGACCCCCAGTGGGCCCCAGGTCAAGGTGCACGGTGCATCATGCAACCGCAATGGCATGGCGGGGGACGTTGTTGTTGAGCACGACGCCGCGCCGCGGGGCAGACGGCAATGCATGCCACATCGAGGAAAACCTTACCCTCTTGCTTCAAGGGAGCACGCGGAAACAATACGACGTAAAAGTGTGCATGCAAATGTCGCTTGCAGGAGCCTCCTTGGGACTCTCTCGGGGTTCTCTCGGGGCATCCTCGGGGCCGCAGGACAGCCCCAGCGCGGCCCAAGACGGCTCCAAGAGGGCACCGGCGTGGCCCGCGCAACGGCCCAAACTCATGTTGCACCATGCATCCTGATGCGGGCCCTCCAAACATACATGTATTTGGACCCCTTCTGATGGGTGCCCTCTGGGGCGTTCTTGGGGGCCCTCAATGAGTTCGAGGGGGCTGCGGGTGGGCCTCGGGGAGACCCCCAGGGGGGCTCCAGGAGGGCCCCGGATGGATCCCCAGATGGCCCAGAGCCAAAAAGCATTTTGAATATTGGATTCGGGCCCTCTTGGGGGGTGACTAGATTTTATTAAAGCCGCATTAGCGAGTTCTCGGTGACACGGGCTCCCTCCGGCTTCGGGCGGGTTTCAGGAAGTCTCGGAGAATGCCCCCACAGGGCATCAAGTGGACCCCGAGACATTCCTGAATCAGGATGCAGCGCGCATCCTAATTTTGGATTTTCTTGGTCCAGGCGGGGCTCTCCCGAGGTCCTCCTGTGGGCCTCACGGGGCCCACTTGGGGCTCCCTTGAGCCCTCAGGCAGGCTTCCAGAAATTGTTGGCGCTCCGCGTACCCCCACCAGCCCGTCCAAAAAATCACCAGGCGACTTGCCCTGATCATCAGGAGGAGCGATGAGGGTGAAGGGATGAGCCAGGCGGGAGGGGTGATATACAATAGCAGTTGAATACGAGAGTGGTCATGGACAGCAGTGTTCATATACGCAAGTGGTCGTCCGCAAGAGGCCCTCTTGGGTATCTCTTGGGCCCCCTTGGGGCCCTCGCGGGGCTCGCTGAGGGCCGTCTTGAGGCCCTCTAGGGGCCCTCTTGGAGCATTGCCCGGGCCCTCCAGGGCCTTCCAGTGCGATCCGGAGGGCTTCAAGCGGGCTCAAGACGGTTCCAAGAGAGCTTCAAAGTTTGTCAATATATTTGAAAGTTTGAGGCCCTCCTGAGGCTCTCTTGAAGCCTTCTTGAGGCCCTCCGAGATTGCATTGGAAGGCCTGGAGGGCCCCGAGAGGGCCCCCCCGAGGGCCCCCGACCAGGAAACCTCCGGGGGGGGGGTCGTCACGGTAGCCTCCGGTTTGGGCGCCCCCTCGTCACGGAAGCCTCCGGTTTAGGTTGCGCCCGGGCCCCCCCGAGCTCGTCACGGAAGCCTCCGGTTTAGGCACAAGTCGGGAAACAAGACAGACGGGCGGGGGTCCCGGGGGGGGTCGTCACGGAAGCCTCCGGTTTGGGGCGCGCCCAAATGATACCCTACCGCGACGAGCTCCGGGCCCGCACTTTCGAAATTTTCATTCGGGGATCCGCCCCGGGCGAGCCCCAAAAGACAGTCGCGCGGCCCCCGCAAGCCGCGCGAGTGCAGTTTGGGCCTCGCTGGGGGGCGGAGGGCAAGGTTTTGTCGCAGGTGCCGCGGGAGTCCAGGCCGGCTGGTCTTTCCCGATCTTCTCCCCGTTACTCCGCCGCCATCCTCTCCTCCTTCCTTACTCCTTCGTGTCTCTCCCTCCCTCGCCGTCCCCTCGCCACTCTTCCCTTGCTCTTCACTTTGGCCTCTCGCCATCTCCCTCTTTCCATTCTGTCCACTTCTCCGCTGTCCTCACAACATCCCCACCTTCTCTGTCTCTCCTCCTTGCCCTCTTTTCCTCCCCCCGCTTTCCTCGCTTTTCCTCGCCCCCTCCCTCCCTAGTGCCCCTTCCCTCCCATCCCTCCCCCCTCGCATTAGCTCCCCTCGCCCGCATCGCCCTTGCCCTCGTTTCTTCCTCTCCTTCCCTGCCTCCGACATTCCTTCCCTCCCCCGCTCCCCCCGTATCTCTCCTACCTCCTCTGGCTCCTCTCCCACGCCCCCCTCCCTGTGTGCGTCTTTCGCCCTGTCTCCCTTCCCCCCCCCTCCCCCCCCCCCCCCCCTCCCCCCCCTCCCTCCCTTAGTTCCCTCGCCTGGCGACGCGCTGCACAATGCACTCCGCCGCGAGGGCGAGCTGGGCCAGGGGTCGAGGAGGAGGGGGGCGGAGGAGGGGGAAGTTGAGAGAGGGCGGGGAGGGGGGGGGCGAACGGGGGCGGCAGGGGAGGGAAGGATATATAAAACATGTGGACGGGATATCAGGCGGAAATGGAGGGATGGGGGTTGCACGTGCGGTTTGTGCGGCATGTGCTGGCATGTTGCACCCAGGCATACTATTGGTTCCCAGTATTTGCAACTCATTGCCTCAATATGTGCAACGTACTGTGTTGCGTCTGTGGGGATGCGTGGCCAATGCCTTGAAACGTCCGCAGTCTTTCATGGGGCGCGTGAGCCTGGTCGCGCAGCACGTGCGTGCTCATGCGCCTGGCTCGGCACCGGATCCATACTTGCCAACGCAGACATGGGCGCTCTGTGATAGAGCCAAGCGTGGATCCTATGATATGTCTGTTTGTGCACCGTCGAGGCTCCCGATATGTAGCGGGCACGCGCTGTCAAAACCCCTCCACAGGAGGACCGTCTCTTTGGGCCATCATTGGCGCGATTCGCCATCCCTGCATGCGTATGCGTACGTCAGGGTGTGTGACGTTTCACTTGCTCGTCCATATACAAAATGCGTGGTGTTCCTTTGTCAAATTCCCGAAGTAGCGAAACGATTTATTTGTAATTCTGGTGTCGTGAGTGTGCCGATCACTCTTGAGAAATCGTTCAATCTTTGCCGGGTATGTTGTAAGACTGTTCAAACCCTGGCGGTCGTACTTCACCGCGCGCAAAGCATGCGACTGCTTCGTTGGGATATGTTCGTTTTGGGGGTGGTTGCGTTTTTTCCTAGCCGCCCAGGTTCAGCGCGCGCTTCGGCTCACCGACATCACGTGCGCACCTTGGAGCTCTGATTCGCATTAAGAAAGAGTTGCGCTACGCAGCGCATGGCCGAGGCGTGATATTTTGAATGATAAACGCCCGTGCCAGCGCAGACGCGTCGCTCTGGCCGGCCACTGTTGGTCGCGCCATTCGAAGGCAGCGCGTGGATTTCATGCGCCGTTGACGTTCCCCGATGACTGTCCTTGGGCCGTGCTCCTTATCTTGGGTCGTTCTTTCTGCCGGCCAGGCGTCGCGACTTCTGCCCGCGCTGGCGCTTTCGTTTACGTTCGTCCCCGAAGCGCTTGACTGGTGCAGTGGTTCCCAAAACGTCTCGATTTAATTGTCTCTCCGCATGCCCCTGGGGCCGCGACCCGGTCTTGCGAGAGCGACGCTCTCAGGAAGGATCTCATTCGCTCCCTGTGTTTGCGCACTTCCGCCTTCTTTGAAAAAAGGGTATGGTTTGGTAGGGGTCGGTTTGGCCGCGCCCGACTACTTCTTAGAGCGATAGAGGATAAACTGGAAGAGTTGATTCCGGGCACAAATTGGACAAGACAGCCCCACGGAACATCCGCTGGGGCGCTCCATTCAATTCTGGAGGTATGCCAAATCTTCCCTTCGGACCCCGAGCACGGGGGAAATGTGAAGAAGACAAACGTTGGAATAGTTTCCTTTGCGTACTCGGACGGTAATTCTTCGACTCACGCGTGATGCGCGATGGCGGACGAAAGTTTCAATGATGGGTATTGAAACACTGTGGAGATTGTATTTCTGAGTCGTCCGAGGCCCGTTTCCGGTGGAGATTGTCCAACACAACAATTCACTAAACATGCCGATCAGGTAGTAATGACTGAGGTGCGCATTTACCATTGGCACCCCGCCGCGTTCTTTGTTACGGGGGTGGCTCTTGGGCGCTAATGCGAAATGCAATGGATGACGGCGAAGTTGTGGACAAATATTTCAACGCTGAAAGGGCGAAGAGCCCAGGGCGAGCTGACATGATGCGCAAAGTCAGGAACCAGCAATGCCAGTGGGTTTCCGACCTCCTTCCAATTGCTCGGCAGGAAAATGCTTCGCCGCACCTTGAGCATGATCCTTCGACGGAAAAGGCGTGGGGATACTTGGAGAACAGAAGCTGAAAACTCCAGTTTGAACACCCGTTTTTGGACGGAGCGTATGAGGGGAGCAAGCGCACCGCTCATGGCCAAGCGGAAGCTAAGACCAAGCCACCGGCACAGCCGGCGGGCGGGTCTGCGTCTAGCGCAGCCAAGCCGCCCCCGCGTTATGGCGTTAACCAGGAGCCAAAACCTCCGCCGCCTAAATCAGCCAGACCCCCTGTGCCGCCTATTCCTAAAGGCTAAGGAGATATGACGGCTGCTGGGTCGGATAGCGGCTCTCGAGAAAGGGGGCCGGCCTCCCGCGGCGCCGCCGCCAAGAGACAGGAATCTTTGGGAACCATTGCCAGACAACGCGTCGGAGCCGCTTCCGCCCCCCCCTCTGGACCTGCATCGAAGTCATTGGCCAAGCCAGGTGACTCTGATCAGAGGCCCAAGGGAGGGGCGAAGGCGCCTCCACCAGACATTCGCCGTCAGAACGGCGGATGCGCCGGATGCCGGAAGTTCGAAGAACTTAACTATGCCTCCGACGCCCCCTCCAAAGGACCCTCCGCGGTTCGATTTGCAAGATGACAAAAAGACGTCTGGCGCGCCCGCGGAGGCGCGGCAGGAGCGGCCCGGCACAGCCGGAGCTAGTCAGAAAACTGTTGAGGTGGATGCCCCAGGGGGGCTCAAAACTTTCTTGTTTGACTTGTCAGACCGCCCTACTGCGGAACCGATTGTGACTGACCCGCAGTTCTCCCAGCCAGAAAGGCTTGATGAGGGTGAAGGAGCGGGTGAGATGTACAATTTGGACTTGTTAATGCCTCCAACTGCTCTCGAAGGCGATGATCCCGTCTCGGCAGTCGTCAAGATAGCACGAGATCTTCTGGATATGAAATTTGGATCGCAACCGAGCCGAACATATTTGCCATTTCGTAGCGACTTAATGCGGCTCTGGTAAGCTCGCCCTGGTGGACTCCGGCTTGAAGGTGTCAAGGAGCTCTCTGCTGAAGAAGCTACGATTTTGAGGGATGACATGATTGCCCAGGCACTTCGCTATCTAACACAAGCAGAGGGAAGGAGGAATGAGCCCATTGAGTATTCGTTGCCTTATAAAAATTTGGTTTGTTATTTGCGTAATTCTCTCGATATCCGAATTTCATTCCGTCGGGAGAGGGGTCTGACGCCCGAATGGCCACTGATCCTGCGGCGTTGACCGGTGCAACCGGGACCGACGAATAGTCAGCTGCTGCGAAGATGGATGGAGAAGGAGACTCGCGCTTTGCGGAACCGCAAGACAACGGACTGAGGACGCCCTATGCTGGGGAGAAGTCTCACTCGTCAATAACGAAAGACGTTGGCGCCGCTATCAGCCCAGGAGTCACGCATCTGCTTTTCGTGCATAACTCTTCCGCCGACGCCTGATCGCAAGCAGCTCCGCCCTGAGGAGCAAGACGCCCCGGGGCGAACTAGAAATGTTAGTCGTGCAAGATTTGCGACTGATGGGGGCACCCTGTATATTTACCAGAAACAGCGAGAGAACGCTCGTGATGGAACGGGTGACGAAGTCCGAAAGCGAGTTATCGAAGCCCACAGGGCCGGCCCAGTGCCCCCCCGCATCGCAGCCAGTCGTGGGCGTGCCTATCACATGATCAGGGAAAATGCACGCATGGTGCACAAAACAGTTTGGGCGCTTCTAGGGGAGCTAGACATGGAAGGATCTAATCAAGCGATCAAATTTCTCAAAGCAGAGAGTGCCTCAGATGAAAGACCAGGTATCATCCCCCAGGAGGCCTACAATGCATTTACTTCTCCAGTGTTGCCGAATGACGCTACCGGCGCAGCCGAGGAACAAACATGTTAAGACAGGGCCAAGGGCCCGCCACGTTGGGAAGCTCAGAGTTTTGGAGAATTCGCAGCCACCGAGCGCACTCCGATGCGCAATTCGCAGGCAAGTGCGCGGTGTGCACGGCCAGACATTGCGCCGAATGCGCCCGATCATCGGACGGGTGGGTGTATGTGAGCGATCTCATTCGGAAGATGACGAGCGATGGAATCACTCGTGCCACCACTGCTCTTGCAGTACACGGCCTAGCAATGTTACCACTGGGACAGATTGGTGCTCTAGGCATAAAGGCTGGCGACATTATGTTTCTTGATGAGGCAAAGCTACTGGGGCACTGGCAGTCCTTTCTGGACCCAGACGCCTCACGCGACACAGTCGCTGTTGAGGAACATGGAAACATAGTCATCCCCACTGATAGGGCTGAACGGGCGGATGGGCCCATGCCAGCGTTCTCTCGCCCATGTCAAGGACATTCTTGTTTTGCCCGCAGCATTGAACGCATGTATGCGCCTTGCGAATTCGGGATGGCGCGATGTCATGATGTCATGGGCATTTGCTGCACGTTATTTCCATAGAAACCATCAAGGAGTCAACCTTAGGATCAGGGACCATCAAGCACCCGAATATGCTCAGTGGATTGTACAAAGCACCTGCTTAATGACTTCTTATATTGATACCTACGAGGCGAGAGTTCCCTGCATAATTTGCCGAGCACGTCCCTCGCTGGCTTAGCCAGCGGAAGGATGGTGAAGCTCCACTTGGAAAGGTCTATCATGCTGCGGGGGCTGCCCCGGCTGGCGGTGGACCTCCGACTCAGGGAACTTGGCCTCGTTATGTTACCCCGCCTGTCTGGGAAGCTGATGCGACGCTTAACGAGAACTGGCAATATGTTGTTGTCTTCAACGGGCGGGTGGTGACCCGCCTAAGGTATCGCATCTGCCGCGACGGAACTACTGCGACGGCAGGGCGAGCGCGCTTCAAGGACATCTCTCGCATCGTGCAATTGACGCTGGGTGAGCAGAATCCACGCAATGCACAGCATATGATCTGGAACATGATATTTTCACCAGGGTGGTCTGCGTATGAAGTTGCTTTCTCGCACGGTACAAATTTGAACGTGGATCTTCTCTGACGAACAAGTGGCCGATGCAGGGCTGAGCACACTGTCCGAATCAGAAAAGGCCCTCATCACGCGGAGAATGTGGACTGACAATGGGAGGTACATTTGCAATCAATACCATGCCGGGACGGCTGATTTCGGATAGTTTCCACAGCGCCTCAGTCGTGCCACGCACAAACACAACGTCAGAGTGAACTATTTCCAATCGCCTGGCGGAGATGCACGTCGCCTGCACGCGCGAGCCTAGGGCTGGCTCCACGTCTAGATGCCCCCCCCCCCCCCCCCCCAAAGGGGGGAGAGCGGCTCCAAGATCATTTCTATCCGGCTGAAAGCGATGAAAGAGAGCTTCTGGTGCGCTGGAAAATTTGAACAAATCCGAACAACACCAGCGCAAGTGGGTTAGCAGCTCACAGATGCGTTCCTGGACTGCTTCGGCAGGTCGTACGTTCGTAGATTCGCGGCCAAGGACCGCCCCTTCCTGGAGACCCGACAGCGCCTCGGCACAGCCGCCGGCGCGTCATGAGCCATACTTCCAGTATCTGGAGCCACTCAAGCTCTGATTCATTAAAATGGTTGAAGTTCAAGCATGGGGACAATGTCCCAACCGCTGCCGGGTGGTGGCCATTAATCCGGACGCCAGATTTGGACCAATACGCTCGTCCAGTCAGATGCTCTGCACGCGCTGTTTCTGATTCGGAACAAGTTAGTGCCGAGCAAACTCGCCCAGAGACAGGCTGGGACCGATGGGAACAAGACTTGGCGGAAAAAGGATGTATACTTGCATCAGTTCAAGACAAGAGCCAGCGGGAAATTCAAACGAAGCCAACCGAAATTCTGCGTCGAACCAAGTCCAAGACATAGATTTCCGGGTTTGTTGTTGAACTGCATCATCGGCCCAGCCGCATTGATGAAGTATTATCAGCACGTGAAGAGAAGGCTGCGACGCCGGACGGCATATGCAACCAACAAATCGCCCAGCGTCATCAGGCGATTGTTCCGACGAGAACGTTGCCCTTTTGGTTTGTTTGGGTCTATGTCTGGCTGCATGTCTAGCTCAAAGTACAATGGTGAACCATACGACAGGCCAGAAGTTAACAGCGCTGCAACACAGTTCATTCTTGAATATGGATCGACAGTTCCAGCTACGGTGCCATTGGACAAAGACGTCATTCATGATGCACCACAGGGGATTGTCCGAGCTCGTGGACAAGATATGGAACCAACCAATTGATCGATTTTCCACTCACTGGAGATGGGGGGGCGGATTCCGTTAGTTGCACGAGAAATATTAGCATTGTTCATGTCTGCGGGAAGCAACGTTGCATTCCCGGGATGCGAAGTGCAGCGCGATCCACACAAGGCGAATGCAGCCCTTGAAGTTATGCGTGATGCTTATGCTTTGGATTGTCGGATTAGGTCCGCAGCCGAATCATTTGAACCACTTCATGAACGGACCAAAGGAATAGGACAGGTAGTATCAGAGACCGCAAGACGGAATTGCTGAGTCATCCAAGAAGCTATGGTTTTCATGCGTACGCGTACGGAATCTCATTTTAGTGTCAATATCTGTCTTGGCAACAGCCGCTTTGGAGTCTTCAGCGCGGACAACGCCGTTGGAATTACCAATTGCCTTAAGAAGAGAAAGGAGGAGAGCGGCCCCGCCGACTCCCGCAGAGACAATCCCAGCTGAGTCCCCAGCAGATGCTGCAACCACAATTGTTGAAGACAGCACCCCGTGCGGCGCTGCCGCTCCGGGGCAGCGAGCCCAGCGACATCTTCACCCAGAATCGAGACCGAGGTACCGGGAAGGAAGGCAGTCCTATAGGACCGCCCCCTTTGCTCTGGCGCCCGCCGGCCCAGCCGCGTCGGGCGCCAATTCTGGCTGGATTGATGATGACAGAATCCAGTCGCGGGCAGATGAATCTTGGGCCGATGGGCCTGTCATGGAAAGACTGGCTGTAGAGCCGGGCGGCGGTCGCGTGAGCGACGGCGGCGGCCCCGGGCCGGCCGTGGGCGGCAGCTGCGACGCGACGGTCGACTACGAGGGCAATAATGAGCATGGGGATTCAAGCTGACTATGCACGCGCATCTCGCCATCAGCGGGCCACTGGCCTCGTCAAAACGCGGCGGCGGTTTAGTTTGAACGGGTGCAGCGAAAAGTTGAAACGCGACGCTGGGGCGCCGAGTATCTCGCCAGTGCCCCCGCCGCCGCCCGCGTCGAAGGCGAGGCCGCGCGAGAAGGGCCAAGGCAAGAGCGAGCCAAATAGCTGAAGTTCAAGCAGAAGAAAAATAGACATGACAACTACTCCGGAGATCAGTACCAGTGGAACTGGAGCAACAGAGACACGTGGGATGATTCTCGCGACTGGAGGAGTCATTTGCAAAGGTGACGCAGCACAAGAGAACCAGTACGGCATAGCCGACGCTGAACTAAACTGCATCATGGAGCGGGTGCACCAGGTGTGCACGGGCACTGCGGTTTGAGCTGGGAAATATTAGCTCAGGCGGGGGGCGTCGGGTTTCTTCGGCCTTCCGCCCCCTGGCAACCACCGTCGAGCGGTAAAATGATTTTGGGGTTCGCTCTGGTGGCTGTGCATGTGTGCAGGTCAGGTGGGGTGGGGGGTCGGGGCGACTCCGCGGACCCCGCCGCGGGGATAGTCAATGCATCCGTTCCGCACCACCATCCTTTAGCCCTTTTCTGCTCCTTTTCCTTGCGCGCGCTGCCCGATGAACTGACTGCTTCTGCTTCCGCAGCTATGCCACATTGTAGGGAGATGGAAAATGAACGAGCCTGCGGCGCGCGCGCGTGCGTCGGCCGGCGGGCCGGCCTCTTCCCTTTAGTGTTACCCTATTGTACGCTTGACGGCATTATCCCTTTTTCCCCGTGTCATCGGCGAAGCCCACTGACCATGAGACACTATCGGGGCATATTGCAAGGGTTATGAATATCCAGGCGAAAGACTGTTTCCCCCCCGTGCACGTCAGCCGTGCCGAGGCACTGTCATTGGATTGTCCATTTTTTGTCTGTCCAGCTTCGCCCCGCAATCGTCGTCGCGCCACTCCACTTCCCCATCCTCTTCCTCCTCTTCGGGGCAAGCGACTGCGTCGGAGGGGCCCCGGTGGGGGTCCAGGGACAGATCTTGAACGCATTTCCTTTCCCTCCACCGTCTTGACAAATTTTCTGGGGCCCGTTCAACGCATGGCCGCCCCAAACTCTGAGGATCGGGTCGCCAGGATCGGCCGGACGGGGGGTCAGGACTCCCCCATTTTTTTGTTGGTCCGAAGTTTGAGGACATCTGCTGGCCGACGCCGCCGGGCACTGCGCGCCGCGCGTCCTTTCAGTCGGCGCGCGCACCGTGGGGACCAGACGCCGAAGGTTTCGGTTGGGATCGCTCGCAGCAAACTACTTCGCCCCCATGGTGCCTGCGTTTGCGGGTGTTCTTCCATCCGTTTGATTTCCGCAGCGTAACTTGCGCGCCAGGCGGCCGATCGGGACAGCGCGGCCCCCTTTTCGACAAGACGCCGCCGACGGGAGACACCCCCGGGGGTCGGAAATCATGCAGGCCCCTTTTCTGAGGATGCCCGATGCCTTCCCAGGGGTGGGTGCGGGGTAGGGGCGTTCCCTCTGTTTTTTGTTCCTGAGGAGGTGGCTCTGCTGTTCAAGATGGCCGAGTACAACGCGCTCTGAGGAGGCGCTAATCTTCGCGAGCGCAAGGTCTGTTTCGATGGGGGGGAATGTTGGGCTGCACCCCTCCTGGACAGGAGGAGGGAGGGGGGGAAGTCCCCAGGGGGATCCAGGGGAGGAAGAGGAAAAGGAGGAGGAAAAGGAGGGGGACCTGTGTAAACCCACGACTCACCGACGATGTTGGAATAAACCCTCCTTCCGAGGTCACTTTACATACTCCCTTACAAGTGTCATTTTTGCTGAGGGAATTGCCTCGTTGGGAGACAACCGTTTGAAGACCCTGAAACATGCTAAAACACCATTATCGGGACCCCAACGCCACGGATCAACTTGATTGCTGCCTCATGGCGATCCTGAACCGTGCAAGAACACTATTCTTAGGACTTCAACATCGCGAACCAACGTATGTGTTGCATCTGTACCATGTTGAATCGAGAGGAAAACATACGACTTCTTGTACGCTGACCAGGGGAATCCGTGGAACCCTTGAACCTCGTAACGAAGAATGTGCTCGGCGCGAAAGCGAAAACCGCAGTTTGAAAACGAGCCCCCACCAATCCCTGCAATGATTGCAAGTGTCTGAAAAGATTGCGCGCGGCGCTTAGGCGAGAACTATATGCTGAATTTGAAGCGCATTGTTTGAAGACGATGTGCGCGACGATGAGGCGAGAACCACATTGTTTGATCGTCGCCTGCCTTCAATCCGTGAAGCGCATGCAAATTCTGAAAACGAATGTGCGGCGCTAAGGCGAGAACCGCATTCTGAAATAGACACGCTTTCCACCTGCGAAACTGTTGCCAACGTTTGAGTTTCAGGGTCGTAAATGGTGCGGGAGTCTCAGGCGAAACGCCTGGCCCGCCCTTTCGACCGCCACCAGGGTGCAACAGGGAGGAGTTACTTAGATGGGAAAATGGAGGAGACGCATTCCTTCGTAAGGTTCCATCATCCTCCCTCCTCCCTTCTGATCCTATCCCTGTTCCGGGATGCCAGCTGCCCACCTCGCGGCCTAGGGTTGGCCCGGTCAGGGCCACGCCTCCGGAAAGCTTCGGACGGCGAACCTCCAACCAGTCGAAGGGGGAGGGGGAAGGAGGGGGAACCGAGGGAGGGTGGGAAGCAAACGAGTAGTCGGTTGACCCATGTCATTCGCCGTTTGTGTCCGAGTGCTCATGCGCCAACGGCCCGTATGGGTATTCACCAACGGGTGTTCTGGAGACCCGCCGAATGTTGCCTGTCCAGGGCCTTTTTTTCGGGCATGGCAACGTTGACCGCATCGGGGAGGGCTGCGTCCGCTGTGTCGCTGCCCAAAGTACCCGCTAGTGGAATACCCGTCCCAGGGGGGCGTTGAAAGCGGCGCCACCAGGGGCTCTGGCGCCGCCGTGCTCGACCGAGAGAGTCGGCCCTACGCCTGCGTCGATTGCCGTCCGGGACGTCCGAACTCTCTTTGTATGTTTCCATCTCTTTCTCATTTTCTCTCAATCTCTCTCTCTCTCTCCCCCTCTCTCGCTATCCATGTCCGTCTCTCTGTTTGCTCTCCCTTGATTCTCTCTCGGTATACATATCAGATTATAGTTTGGTTCTGCGCTGTCCCCTCTCACACACTCGATGTATATATATATATATATGTGTATATATATATGTATGTATATATATATATATAGATAGATGCGTGTATGCGAATATGTATGCATGCATGCATGCATGCATGTGTATGTGTATGTGTATGTGTACGTGTATGTGTATGCGTATGCGTGTGCGTATGCGTTTGCCCTTGTGTATATGTATATGTATGTGTGTATGCGTGTATGTGTGTATGTGTATGTGTATGTTTATGTGTGCATATACATATATATATACACACACACACATATATATGTGCCCCTATACATATACATATATAAATATATATATATATATATATATATATATATATATATATTGTCCGATGTGTTCGCTCATCCTGTTGGTCAGCCTGTCTCGCCGTGGCCGTCTGGGCCCATGCCGTTCTCAAGTGCAACAATTCAGGGCGGCCCATGTCCTTTGCTTTCGCCCGCGGGCTGGGCGCGGGCGCCTCCCTCCTGCTGCCAGACCTGGGCTGGGTCTCGTCGCAGGCGAGCGCGTGCCTGGTGGCCGCGCAGTTCGCGGGTTCGCTTCGCTTCGCCTTCGCGCTGACGTTCTGGCTGGGTGTGTTCGTCGGCTACGGCATCCATGGCCGCAGCCGCGGGTGCCGCAGGAACGGACGGGAACCCTTTGCTGAAGAGCGGCCAGCGCATCCTCGTCCAGTGGCGCGCCAACGAGCCCTGGCAAGCACGAGTTCTGGTGGCTCCAGTGACGACTGGGGAGTACGAGGAGTACGCAGGCGAGGAAACCCCCGAGGACGCCGTTCAGAGAGTCCTGATCTGGTACGCCATCACTCCAGACGGGGATATCTACCCGCACTGCCTGCTCCCTCCCGCGGTGGCGGGGATAGATCCTTGCGACGCGACGGGCCAGCCCAACCGCGCCCTCGGCATGGGCGCTCGACTGCCTCGGGGGAATCCTCAGATCTACGGGCGCCAGTGGCAGCTCGACGCGAGGCAGTTCTTGGACGCCCTGGGGTTCGTGACGGGCGAGGACTACGGCGAGACAATACGCGATCAATGTCGGAGACAGGAGGGCCGGGAACAGCCTTATGGTTCTCTGATTCCGAGTGAGTGGGTGGAGATCTCGGATAGCCTCTCCGACCCCACGCCCGACAAGTGGGTCCAGGTGGGTTCGTCTGACGGAGCTGGCCGCGATGTGTTGCTCGACCTTGGCGTTGACTACGGAGTGGTGTGCTCAGGCCTCGCCATGTGCAAGAAAGGCGAGCAGACCTTCATCGTGAAGACCTCCATCGGCGGGGGCACGGATCTTGATGCCCGTGTTCTAGCTGTGGTGGAGGACGCAGATGGAAGTCGGCACCTTCCGTTTCGTGACGCTACCCGCCAGATGACTGTGACCGAGTGGGCCAAGTGGCAATTGCAGGGGCCGAGAACGACTCTGTGGTGTTCCAAGTTCACCAGCGAGTAAGACATCGCACCTCGGTCTCGCCATGCGAAGTGGCGGTCAGAGGTGAATCTCACGTCAGCGGACCCCACGGTGGCGGAGCATGAGTTCTGCACGAGGGTGTGACCAGTTGAACATATCTGAGCTGGCGGCGTTCGAGCTGGTGCTTAGACGCGCTCAGCTTGCTGAGTACATGCTGAAGGACCGTATCTTGGGAGCTCGATCTGGCGCAGCCTTGGGAGGAGACGTCGATGAGGATGAATATATTTATCTTGGTACGTCTGAGACTCGAGGAATGCTCATGGTCGCCCCGTCACTGACCTCGCATATCTCGGAGGAGCTGCACCGTGAGGCCACGATTCTGAAGGAACGACGGGAGCTTCGAGAAGAACGACAGCCCAATCGTGCACGGGATGGACCCGGCGGCGGACGCGGAGGTTTCGCCGCCGAGGCGCAGAGCAGGATCGACCACCTGACGGCCGAGAACAAGAAGCTGAAGGAGCAAACTACGACTGGCCCAAGCCCCGCCCAGGGATCCAAAGGGGCGGGCCGTGGCCAAGGATCTGGAGGCGGAGAATGACGACTGGGGGTGCGCCCCCTTTGGCTCCGCCCGCGGGATCCCGGGCGAGCCGCCGGGGTTTGCCGGTTCCTCGTGAGCTGCTCCCTGCACCCGTACATTTGTTTTCTACCCAGGTCTCTTCATGGCCCGCTTCCTCGACGCGGCATCGACGGGCGAGGGGGCGTCAGCGTTGCTTCTGCGACCTCTGGGCGCAGGGGGCAACCGCTGCGCTCAACTGGCTCTACGGCCAGGGCGGTGCCGGCGGCTTCGGCGCCCTCTCGCAGGCCCACTTCGTTGGGCTCGATCACCTTCAATCTCGAATTCATGGGCTTGGGCCTCCTACTTGCACCCCTGCGGCGGCCCTTCGGGAGCTGTGCAGTATTTCTCCAGGCTACGACATCGCGCCTGCGAAGTCAGTGATGCACGCCGAAGGTCTGATGTCGCTCCCGACGGATCGGTCCAAGAGCAACGCCCTGGACTTCCTGACTGGACGGCCCCATGAGTTGTGGCATCACTGGCCAAATAACCTCTTGCGTGGCCCTGATGAACCTCGTGAGCTCATACGACCATACTTTGATCAGCAGCTCCGTCGTGGCCGTGTTTTGCATGGAAAGTTGTTGGGCAGCCTCTGGGATGCCGGCGCGATTCGCTTCGGCAGCCGCAAGAAGCATACCCTGGGCTTGTTCTTTGTTCCCAAGGATGGGAATCGCTTACGAATGATTTGGGACACCCGCTTGATCAATCAAGAGTTTCGCGAGCCTGACACCGTCAACCTGCCGAGTGCGGGATGCTGGCGAAGCCTTCGTGCCCGCCCAGCCGAGAAGTTGCCCCTCGCCCAGGTTGACATTGAGGCGGCCTTCTATCGCATCCAGTGCCCGCCAGGCTTGGAGGAGATGATGACCCCCCCCACACACACACACACACACACACACACACACACACACACGCACACGCACACACACACACACACACACACACACACACGCGCACACACACACACACACACACACACACACACACACACACACACACACACACACACGCATCCGCCGCCAGGACCTGCCCACGGCGAGGCCCGACATCGAGCTCTCGGGGTTAGAGGGCAAGGTCTTGGCGCCCCGCCTGCTGGCGCTGCCGATGGGGTGGAACTGGAGCTTGTTCTTCTGCCAGTCGCTTGTGGACAGGCAGGTCGCCGACTGCAGGGCCATCCCCGACGTGACTCACGACGCGGCCGCCGCGACCTACGTGGGCGGGGTCGCCGCGCTCGGGGGCTGCCACGCCGCTGTCATGGACGGGGCCAGGCGCGCGGGGTCGGAACTCTTGAGCGACCGCCTGCTTTGCAAGGGGATCGAAGCCCCTCGAGCCTCTCAGAGATTCACAGGTCTCACCTTCGACCGGGAGTCGGCCACCATCAGCCTCAGCCCAGCACGCCGAGTGAGGCTACGCGTGGGTTTTGCGCGAGTTGGCCGATCGTGGCTCCTGCAGCGGAGATGATATGCTACAAATCCTGGGGCATTTCACCTGGGCGGCTCTCTTGAGGCGAGGCTTGTTGTCCATCTTCGCTATGAGCTACAAGTTCGCCGACTGGGCGGGCCCTCGACACCGTCGGCTCTGGAAGGGCGTGGTCACTGAGCTGCGCGCGGCCTCGGCGCTCATCGCCTTCTACGATGCGGAGCGGGTCGTCGATCCCAGGGCCCTGGTCTCCGACGCCTCCACGGGCGAGGGCGCTGAGCATGCTTCAGGCTTCGGCGGCTGCGGCGTCGCGGAGAAGTTCTGGGGCACCGAGAACGTCTGGGCCGCCATCGTTCGCAGCGAGCGCTGGAGGTACGCCACCGAGGGCGCCGCGCAGGCTTGTGCCCTCGCGCTTGGCCTGGAGGCCGAGACGCGACTGGCGCAGCAGCGGCATCGGGGGCCCCGCAGGACAGGGTCGACGGCAGGCGCCGACTTCATGCAGGTCGACGCCGACTTCTTGACTAGCGACGGCTGGAAGGACCTGATCTCTGGTCGTTGGCGACGCGGAGAGAACATCCTCCGCCTTGAAGGGCCGGCCCTTGTGCTTGCTGTGCAGCATCGTCTGAAAGAATGCGCCTCTTGCGGCTCACGAATTCTGATCTTGTGTGATAACATGAGCGTAACCTTGGGACTGGAGAAGGGTCGATCATCCTCGCACCTCATCAATCAGACCGTCCGTGTAATTAACGCCCCCCCATCTTTGTCAACGTGGCCGCCTCGGTTCGCTGGATCGCTTCAGGGCACAATGCTGCGGACAAGCTGTCCCGCGCCATCGGCCGACCCCCTCGAGACCCGCAGCTCGGCCCCCGCCATGTTCACGCGGGCGCGGCGCCGAGCTGCAGCAGCTCGTCGAGCGGCCCCGCGAGCGGGAGCTTGAGGAGGCCGCGTTCGCTCGGGCCGCTGGGCGCGGAGGCATCGGCCTCGGCCCCGAGCACGGGGGCGCCGACCAAGTGCCTGAGGGCGACTGGGCTCCGGCCCACTCGTGCCCTGCGGCGGCCTGCGACAGCTACGACGCCTCCAGCTCCTCGGACAGCTCCGCAGATGAAGAGGGGGGCGGGGGGCCATCTGAAGGCAGTGCGGCTCCAGGCGAGGCGAGCAGAGGAGCGCCATAAGCGACGCGGATCTGCACCAGTGGGCGCCTTGGATGGGCCCACCTTCTTGCAGAGGTACAGGGTGCAGGAGAACGCGCAGCGGGTGTTCGACAGCGAGTTCGACGCGCTGGCGCAGTGGAGCGGGCGGGGCGACCTCCTCCGCTTGGCGACGCCTGCGCTGGACATGCTCATGGCGCAGTAACATGGACCACCTGTGCTGGAGCGGGTGCCCGAGCGCCGAGGGCAGCCGCGCGCTGGCAGCCCGCCACCACCGACGGCCTGCCTTTGGGAAGGCGGCTTCAGGGGGCCTCCAGGCCTCGACGGCTGCGCTGGCGGGGTTCCGCCGCCACAGCCACTCGGTCTCGAGGCCGCCGCTGGCGAGGCCGTGGATGCTACGAATGCTCGGCGCCAGCCTGCTCGAGGGGGACACCGAGTTCGCCGTCGCCCTGCTGGTGGCGTGGGACGGGCTCCTCAGGATGCCAGGGGGCCTGACCTCCATGACCAAGGATTGGGTTGTGGGGCCTTGGAGCGCGCCGACTGCTCGGCGGGCTCTGTTGCTGTACCCCGAGGGCGAGCAGCGGCGCAGCAAGACCCACGGGTGCGACGAGGGCGCGCTGCTGCTCGACCAGGTGTGGAGCCGCGAGGGCGGCCAGGCGGTCAGGCAGCTGCTGGCCAGGCGACGCCCGGGACAGCCGCTGCGGCCCTTCGGCTGCGATCTGCGAAACTGTCGCCACTTTCGAGGGCTGCTGGTGGGTCCTGCGGAGTGAGGCGCCGCGCGGATCTGAATGGGAACTCGCCGTCCCTAGGGGGCTGCGATCTGCGGAACTGTCGTCACTTTCGAGGGTTGCTGGTGGGTCGGCACCGCGCGGATCTGAGCGGGGCCTCGCCGCCCCTGGGGAGCTGCGATCTGCGAAACTGTCGCCGCGTTCGAGGGCTGCTGGTGGGTCCTGCGGAGTGAAGCACCGCGCGGATCTGAGCGGGACCTCGCCGTCCCTGGGGGGCTGCGATCTGCGAAATTGTCGCCGCTTTCGAATGCTGCTGGCGGGTCCTGCGGAGCGCGGCGCCGCGCGGACCCGAGCGGGGCCTCGCCGTCCCTGGGGGGCTGCGACCTGCGAAACTGTCGCCACTTTCGAGGGCTGCTGGCGGGGCCAGCGGAGCGAGGCACCAGCCAGATCTGATCGGGACACGTCAATCCGCGGGGGGGTGCGAGCCTCACGAATGCCGCTCGCAGAAGTATATGCGCCCACGTCACGCCACCACCTCCGTATAACATCTCCCAAGCTACTCATGCCCCGCATTGCGCAGGGGCAGGGTACGTCGCCAGGCGCGCCCGAGGCCGCGCCCTACCAGATGCGGCACGGCGCGGCCAGCCACGCGAGCGTCGTCGACCGCGTGCCGCAGTCGGTGCTCCAGGAGCGGATGCGGCACGGCTCCGCGCAGAGCACCCTAGAAGCGCGTGAGGTACCTCGAGCTGCTCGAGCTGGAGCGCCCTCCCGCGCCACCATTCAGAATGCAGACACAGCAGTAGGCTGCGAGTGACTAGTTCTTTTCTGAAGGGGGCTTTGAAGTTCGGCTCAGCTTGGAGGCACCAGTGGTTTCTAGAGGCAGGTTTCGGAACGGGGCCCATCGCCAGAGCTGTAGATCCTGGGGATTTATACGGCGCCATCTGGGTGAAGGGGGGCGTTTCCGATCTCCCAATCGTTCGTCAGAGGCTGCTTGGTTGGATCTCTGCGCGGTGCATTGGAGGAGCTTTTTGCATCCTGCCCCGCCGTAAGTTGCACCCCCACTTTACCAGCCTGGCCCGTTTAGTTTTGCGCGCCTCTCAGGTCGGGCGCCCTGTGATCTTGATCGACCCCCGCCCTGAGCACCTCCGAGAGGCCTGCAGCGTCGTCAGACCCCTTCTTGAGTTCCCGAACGCCCAGAGTACAATCGTGTCTCCTTGCCGTCTTCAGCCCGGGCCCCCCCTATCAGGATTGCCTCATTCTTGCCTAGAATTGTAGCTGGCACCATATAGATCCTTTGCCGTGCCCTCATGTAAGTGACAAGCATAGCTATGAGTTGCCTCTGTGTAGTCATCCCCCCTCCTCCCCTCACGTGCGTCTGGGCTCACGTTGTCTGAAGCCGTGGCGGGTTGGATTCGTAACAGTGCCGAGCAGGTGGCTGACTCACACCTTTTGAGGCCCGTCAGCTCGTAGTGTTGTTTGTTTTTCAGCAAAGGACGGCCAGTGCTCCCTTATGGAAGTTTCGGGATTGGCTGAGCTAGGCTCCGTGGAAGCAGAGCTGCCTGCACGACATCGTGAAATATGCAGACGACTCTGGAGTAGCATTGTTTGCATTGTGCCTTGGCCACGGGATAGGGCCATGACCTTGTCCGATGTGTCCGCTCATCCTGTTGGTCAGCATGTCTCGCCGTGGCCGTCTGGGCCCATGCCGTTCTCAATTGCACCCGCCCACAGACCACCTACGCACATGATTCCTTGAAGCAATTGATCTAAAGGGATTGGCTGAGCTAGGCTCCGTGGAAGCAGGGTTGCCTGCCCGACATCGTGAAAATATGCAGACGACTCTGGAGTAGCATTGTTTGCGTTGTGCCCTGGCCACGGGATCAGGCCCTGCCCTATATGTATGTATGTCTGTATGTATGTATGTATGTATGTATGTATACATATATATATATATATACACGTATTATATATATATATATATATACGTATC
Source organism: Prorocentrum cordatum (assembly GCA_963575745.1). Lineage (NCBI taxonomy): Eukaryota > Dinophyceae > Prorocentrales > Prorocentraceae > Prorocentrum > Prorocentrum cordatum. The sequence goes on along the minus strand of CAUYUJ010016101.1, from coordinate 139,344 downwards.
GGAGTAGGCCTCGGGCGGCCCCGGAGCCAGGACCACGGGTGCACATGGCCGGGCAGGGGCTCCAGGGGCCCGCTCGGGGTGCCCCAAGTCGCCTCGTCGTCGCACGGAGAACCCACCAATTGGTAGGACACTCTACCAGGCTGGGTCTAGTACAGTTCCCAGACGAGTACCCCGAGGGGCAACAATCATTGATTTTGCAATGGTTGTTCAATGTTTTCGGTGCCCTATCTTTGTCGACACTCTGGCGCCCCATGACGGCCCGCGAGGCCGCCAACACCGCCTCAGGACGCGCCCAGCGGCCCCCAGGAAGGCTCCGGGCCGGCCTAGCAGGGCTCCATAACGCCCCCACGGGCGCCCCCAGGGGCGCCCAAGGCGGCCCACGACGCCCTCAAGACGGCCCCAAGATGGCCCCCCAAGGGGGGTCGTGAAGCGAAATTTTGAATCTTTCGCTTCAGGGAGCTCCGCGGAGGCCTCCAGAAGTCGCCTGGGCGGCCCTGGGCAGGCCCCAGAGCGCGTCCAAGGCCCCGGCCGAGTGCCCCGAGAAGCAACAATCAGCGTTTTCGCAAGAGTTTCTTTCTATTTCCCACGACGGCCCACAAGGCCTCCGACGCCGCCTCAGGACGGGCCCTGCGGACCCCGAGAAGGCCCCAGGACGGCCTAGCCGGGTCCCATGACGACCCCTGGGGCGCCCAGGACGGCCCCCGACGCTTTCGGGGCGGCGCCGACATGACCTCCCGAGGAACAGCATGTACAAACATTTCGGCTTCTCCGCCCCGCGAAGCCCCCTCTGAGGCCTCCAGAAGGCGGCAGGGCGGCCTCGGGCAGGCCCCGGAGGGCACCCGAGGCCCCAGACGAGTGCCCCGAGAAGCAACAAGCATTTATTTCGCTAGGGTTTTCATTGTTTTGGGGCCCCATCCACTGTTCAAACTTCGGACACTCCACGACGACCCGAGAGGCCACCGCTTCAGGACGAGCCCAGAGGCGCCCAGGAGGACCTAGAACAGCCAAACAGAGCTCCTTCACGGACCAAGGGGCGCCCGAGACGGCCTCCGAGGCCTGGAGGACTGCTCCAAGATGGCCTCCACAGGGGGGGCATGACTCGCCGAACGAGTCTCCCAGGAGGCCCCAACAAGGCTTCCAGATGCGGCCACGGGGCTCCAAGAGCACCACAAGAGACCCCCACGACTCCCCAGAAGGCTCCAAAACCGGCCTTTCGAGGCCAAACAACGGCCCCCAAGAAGCCCCCGCGAGATTTTCGACATTTCTTTCTCACTTCGCAGCCGCACCATCATGACAACATCTCCGAATGGCTCACTATGGCTGTCCTGTGGGCTCTGCAGCCTCCTCTGAGGTGCCCCAACAACCTCCACGAAGACCCCAATGCGGCCCCACACCATCATGTTCCCGGAGAGCCTTCTGGGAACACGACTGCCACCGCCAGTCTGGCAAGGAGGCCGAAGATGAGGAGGACGGTGCGCGCCGTCCCACCAAACACCCCAGTTCAGCGCAGCGCATTGCCGTGGCCTTTCCAGCCCCAGCCGCTCTTCAATCGAAACCTTGCGCCTCCCCCATTTCCCTACCAAGGCTCGCCACCATCTCAACCTTTGCAAATGCTTCCGCTGGGCCGTCCTTCGGAACGGACCGCCTCAATCGGATAACCCTGAAACCGAGGTCCCCCACACGGCCCACCTCATCAGTTCCAGGCGAGCCTTCCGGGAGCATGATTGTCGCCTCTTGTCCGACTGTAGGGGGCCCACGAGGCGGAGGCGGAAAAGGGGGGGGCGGAGGAGGAGGAGCAGGAGCAAGAGGAGGAAAAGGAAGACGCGGAAAGGACAACGGCAAACAGAGACCTACGCAGGTTCCAAGGCGGCCCCAGGGGCGGCTCCCGAGAAACCGTCGGGCGGCCTCCGTCGACATCGATGTCGACGGAGGCCGCCCGACCGATGTGGACAGGGCAAGGCGGGAGGGATCCCTCCCCCCTTGCCCTGTCCAACCCAGCTCCTGCCTTCCTTGTTGCGTTACCTCACGCCTGTCCCGTTTCACCTCGCAACCGCACCACCATGACAACATCTCCGAATGGCTCACTGGTTGTCCCACGGGTTTTACAGCTTGCTCTGCGGTACCCCAGCACACCCCGCAGGGCCCCAATGTGGCCCCGCACACCATGTCCCCGGGGAGCTTTCCGGGAACATGATTGTCACCGCCAGTTTGGCAAGGAGGCCGAAAATGGTTTGCAGTTGTTCACTCGGAACTTGGCGCCCCCCCCCATCTCCCGACCAGGCGCCACCACCATCTCAGCTTTTTGCAAATGCTTCCGTTGGCCCGTCCTTCGGTCCGAGCAGTCTCAATCGGATTACTTCAGACCGAGGGCCCCGCGCGGCCCACGTCATGTTCCGGGAGAACCTTCCGGGAACGCGGTTGTCGCCACCGCTCGGACTAGGAGACCCACGACGAAAAGGCGGAGGCGGGGGAGGAGGAGGAGGAGGCGGAGGAGGAGGAGGAGGAGCAGGGAAAAACGGCAAAGAAAACAACAACAAAGACCCACGCAGGCTCCAAGGCGGCCCCAGGGGCGCCCAGGACGGCCCAGGATGGTCAACGACGAAGAGCCCAGAAACGCCCCCCAAGAGGCCCCCGCGCGGTCCCCGGCGCCTTCGCAACGAACGTCCTACAGGCTTTTCAATTCCGACCCACAATCCAGGACGGAGGCGGGATGGGCCCAGAGCCATTTTGGTCGTTGTCGTAAGCACCCGCGGTTTTTCTCACCCTCGTCGCTGTGGCCTTTTTAGCTCCCGCCGCCTTTGCTTTGTCAGCTCGCCCACTTCAGTTTTAAGCTCAACCGCCTCACCCCCCATCCCAAGGTTTCTGATTTTTTCCATGGGGCCGTCCTGCCGGGCTTCCAGCTTCAATTGGGGTATATTGGAACCCTCCACCACGGCCCCAACACGGCCTACACCATCATGTTCCCAGAGGGTTTTCCGGGAACACAATTGTCGCCGCCAGTCCGGCGAGGAGAACGAAGAGGAGGAGAAGAGTCCGCGCCGTCCCACCGAGTCTCAATTACGACTATCGTTGCCGAGTGGCCCGTTCGCGCGGAACCGTGACCGGGCCCGCGGCCCAGGTGCAAGCGGACTCGCCGTAGACGGTGCACCCCCTTTTGCTACGTTTCACATGTTTTGCCGTGGCCCTCCAGCTCTTAGCGCTCTTGTTTCGTTACCAGGCGCCTCCCCCATTTCTCTGCCAAGCTTGGACACCATGTCAACCTTGTGCACATGTTCCCACGGGCCCGTCCTTCGGGTTTTGCAGCATCATGTGGGTAATCCTGGAACCGAACCCCCCAACACGGCCCACGTCACCATGTTCCCGGCGAGCTTTCCGGGAACACCATTGTCGCCACCAGCCCGACGAGGGCGCCGAAGGGGAAGGGGAGGACGAGGAGGAGGAGGAGGACGGGAAAACGGTACACAGAGGCAAATCAAGAGGTAAGCAATTGACATGATCCAGACGACAGCAATGAGGATTCCGGCCCACGGTGGTCCCAAAGCGGCCCCAGGGGCGCCCCAGACTTTCCAAAATAGTCAAACACAGAGGTTTCGAAACGGCCCGCAAAAGGCCACCGTGCGGCTTCCGTCAGCATCCCAGTGAACATCCCACATGCTTTCGGCCCACGATCCACGGACGCCGGCGGGACGGGCCGACACCCATTCCGGTCTGCGTCGTGAGTCCCCCACTTGGCCTTGCCAGCTCCAGCCGTTTTGTCTTCGTTACATCGCACCTCCTCCAGGTCATTTCCAAGCTTCCTGGCGGCGACAATCATGTTCCCCAGATGCCTGCCGGGACCATGATTTTCGCCGCCAGTCGAAACAGGAAGAGGAGGGAGGGGAGGGGAAAACGAACGCGGAGGCAGAACACGAAGGTGGGCAAACAAGGGCGATAAGGATTATGTGGAGGGGGGAAGAGCAGGAGGAGAAAGGATGATGAAGAGGAGGAGGAGGAAGAGGACGAGGAGGAGGACGAGGAGGAACAGGAAGGGGAGGAGCAAGAGGAGCAGGAGGAGCAGGAGGAGGAGAAGACAACACATTAAGAAACGGAAGCAAAGGAAGTAGGACGAATCCCCATTCATCCGTTGATCCATCCCTCTCCATTCCCCGTCCTTTGCCGTTTTGCCTTTTCCTGCTTGTCCGCTACCGCGACGACGGCGGCGACGACGCCGACGTCGTCGACGCCGGGATTGGCCCAGCCTGCCATGAGAGCGGATGGGGATATAGTTCATGAGGGGGAGGAGGAGGAGGAGGAGGAGGAGGAGGAGGAGGAGGAGGATGAGGTTCTCGTAGTCGACCAGGGCCTGAGCGCGCGCGCGTATTGCGCGTGTGTGGTTTTACTACGAATGTACCCACGTGTGTGTGTGTGTACACACACACATTTATATATACATAAATATATACACATATATATATATATATATATATATATATGCGTTGTGCTTGCACATTAATGATCTCTTGCTGCGTTCAGTGCCGTATGTCGCAATGTATGCTCAAGTTTTTCCAGGAGAGGATTTCCCGGATGGGGGCTCAGTCCGCCCTCATCGAGTCCTTCCAGACCGCAGGGATCCGCGCTCTCGAGCTGCTGGCGCTGCGCCAGTCCTTGCTCTCGGCGGTGCCCCAGTGCCCCGCTGTCTCGCTGGCGTGCCCGCCCGCGAACGTCACGTGCCCCGTCCAGGTCTGCCCAGCGCTGGCCTGCCCCACGCCAGCGTGCCCCGTGCCGCTGGTGAACCTCTCCTGCCCGCCTGCAGGAGTGGCGCTCGGGCCTGACGGGCTTGACGTGCCCTCGGCCTGCTGGGGCTACCTGGCGGGAGTCTCCGCGGGGCTCGGGCTGGGCGGTGCAGTCTGGCGGCGCGGCGGCCGCGCCGACGCCGAGTCGGCGGGAGTGGGAGATCGAGCGCGGGAGCAGCTGCAGCTGATCAGGAGACGCAATGGCGAGAGTAGGTGATTACGTGCTCTTCCAGTACGAATTGCCTGGACCGCCGGTATCATGAAAGGCTCGTGACGGGGGTCTCGATAGGGGATCCAGGTCTAGTCAGCACGTATACGCCTGATGGAGACCACTATGCAGAGTATACGACGTCGGACGACCTCAGAGATGTGCGGTGGTCGGGGACGCAGGGCGCGACCCCGCCCGGTGTCAACCCGGCCCACGTCTACCGCTTCCGCCAGGTGCCGACGGCGGCGGAGATCCAGCAGCTGATCCGCGAGGGCTCGCTCCTCGTCGGGGGCGTGGCGCCGCCTGCTGCCGCTGCCCCCGCCGCCGCAGCGGCGCCCGCGGCGGGTCCTCTCGCGGCGGCCGCACCCCAGGGAGCCATCGTGCCTCGCGGCGCTGGCGTGGTGGGAGGAGTCCCGCGCGCTGGGGCCGCGGCCGCCCCCGCAGCGGCTGGCACAGTGTGGCTGGCGATCGAGGACTACCAGGGGATGCGGCGCGGCGAGCAGATGCCTGACCCGCTCCCGCAGGGCGCCGTCGTTCACGGTGACCTGGCGCTGGTGCCTCATGCAGGGGGCTTCGTCGGAGCGCGCCAGGTGGCCATGGCCGACGTGGACGCCTTCGTCGTGGACGACCTGCGCGTGCTGCCCGTGCGTTTCAACCAGCAGGGGGCGCGCCGCCGCCCATACAGTGAGGCCGTGGACATGCAGATCGTGGACGAGCCCGAGGGCGGCATCATGCTGCAGGGGCCGCGCACTATTGACTGGGTGCTGCGGTCGTATCGTGATGCCGGGCTCACGCCAGTCACTCATCATTCGAACTGGCTGAGGTCGGCGCGTATCCCTGATGGAGATCGATCGGCTCACGAACACGAGGTTCTGTGCCACGTGCTGGAGGCGATGGCGACCGTGGATCAGCTCAATGCCCCAGCGCTCCAGAGCGCTGAGCTCGTCGTGCGCAGGATTCAGGTCATAGAAGACGCTCACTCGGCCTCTCCCTCGAACCCGGACTACTCCGCGGCCGACGAGTTCATGGGCTGGGCCACTCATCGCCAGGGCGCCGCGGTCGCGCCCGACTTGCAGCGCCACGTTGCCGCGGGCATGCGCGACCGGGCTGCGATCCTCAAGGAGGCTCGCAAGGCGAAGGAGGAGCAGAAGCTGCGCCGCGGCAAGGGGGGCGGCAGGACCGACGCCAGCGGTACTGGCGGGCAGGGAGCATGACGGCTCCCAGTCGCGGGGGCTGGCCGGCCCGCGACGGACACGAGGCCTGTGGCGCCTCGGCGGCACGCACCTTCCGTCCTCGCGCTGCTCCTGGCGCTGAGGGTCGTGGGGTACCGACCGACTACGGCCGTGGGGGCCCAGCGGCACGCACCTCACGTCCTCCAGCCAGGGCAGCCTTCGGGGATCGGGAGGCACCGACCGTCCGAGGATCGTGTGACATGGGATGCCTTCCTGGGCTGAGAGCAGCTGAAGATCGCCAGCGTGATCTGTTCCCGCTGCCCTCCATTCAGCCGACTCCGCCTACTTCTGCGCCAGCGTCTACGTCGACGAGGCGAAGGCTGGCTCACAGGCGGCAGACGGAGCAGCGTGCCAATGATGCCACTGCGGGCCTCAACGCCCCCCATCCTCTTTGCGAGCAGCGTGGGCCCATCACGGCGGCTCAGCGACTCGCGACCGCCACCATTTTGAACGAGGTCAGGATGGCCCCGAAGTCTGACACTCACTTTTCTCGCCGTGGAGCCGCGAAGGAGCTCCTGGCCTCCAGCCTGTCCTACACCGCGGACGAGGCACCGAGTCCCGCGGTAAGGTACGTCAGATCCCGAGTCGACATCCCAGAAGTGGGTGCGGTCATACCTCCTGTCGAGTCGGTGCTCGACGGGATCGGGAGGAACAACGTGCTGGACTACGAGCAAGCGATGATGAAGACTCCCGACGAGTGGTCCCGCGTCTTGGATAGCGAGCCGCCCGTCACTCCCTACATGGACGAAGTTTTGAAGCGTGACCCTGTGGCGTACAACACCTTCATCGGCGACCTGGTGAAGGCTAACATGCTGGGGTTCACGTTCCGCCCGAAGGACCTGGTCACCCCTTTCTTCGTGGCCAAGAAGAGTGGAGCACAGCGTCTCGTCTGGGACGCTACAGTGCCAAATCGACGTTTTCGCGACCCGCCGCCGCTGGCCATGGGGACATCGGCTGCGCACGGTCGCCTTCAGCTACCTGATGATCGTGAGGAGGACGGCAGCTTCAGCACCAAGCTCTTCTGTGCCCAGGCTGATGTGCGCAACTACTTCTACGCTCTCGGCCTGAGGGAGGAGCTGGGACTGTTCTTCTCGCTGCCGCCGGTGTCGCAGGCTTCGTTGTCGCAATTGGGGGTTGAGGCAGTGGGCGCTCCCGAGGGCCCCTCAGGGGGCTGGGTCTGGCCGTTCCTGCGGGTCGTGCCGATGGGCTGGTCTTGGGCTTTCTGGCCTGGGCAGCGTGCGAACGCGCACGTCTGCTGCTCTGCCTCGGGGCTCGGGTTCCCGCGGGTGCTGGCCGATCACGGCCCGGCGCCCCCGCTCGACGGGGGTGTCCCTTGCCTCTTACCCTATTGCGATAACATCAACGTGATCGGCACTGACCCTGACAAATGCAATGTCCTGATGCACCAGATCTGCGACGCCTGGAGGAAGCATGGCGCGCAGATCCACGAGGTGGTTGAGGCCGCCGACGTCTTCGCCAGCCTCGGCCGCCTGATCGACGGCGCGTCTGGGCGAGTTTTCTCGCGGCCCGAGCGCTCCGAGCGCCTCCGCCAGGCCTCACTGTGGCTAGAGCAGCGCCCTAGAGTCACGGGGAGGGAGGTGGAGAGGTATGTGGGTCATCTCATTGATCATTTGATGCTGAAGAGGGAGCTGTTCTCGATCCTCAGGAGTTTGTATGATTTCGTCAGAGATTGGTATCACGTGCGAGCCCGTCTCCGGCCCTCAGCTGCCCGCGAAGTCGAGCAGTGCCGTCGCTTGCTGCCGCTGATGTCTGCTAACCTTCGGCTTCAGTGGTCGCCGACTGCCTTCGCCTACGACGCTTGCCTGACGGGTATGGCGACGTGCCAGACAACACTGTCATCGGATCTTGTCAAGCGCATCGGGTCAGTCAGTGAGAGATGGAGATATCGCATGCCTTCGGCTATCTCGGCACGCCGGTCAGCTCTGGGAGTCCGTTCTGGATGCGACGAGGCCTCGGAGGGGCCGTTCGACGTCTTCAGCGACATCGAGACCGTCAAGGCCCCCAGGAGTACCAGCATGGACCTCGTCAAGGACCCCTGGGAGCTCAACCCGCAGTTCACAGAGGTGCCCGCCCAGGCTCTGCAAGGCCCCCAGTGGAAGCAGGTGGTCTCGGCCAGGGTTCACGTCAAGGAGCCCATCACGATTATCGAGGGGAGGGCTTCGAACATGACATCACGTCATATCACAAGGGCACAGGCCTCCTTTGGTCTCCGTCATCTGCGTTTCGGGGACAACCTCGGCACCGTGCTCGCGCTCGGACGTGGGCGATGCTCCTCCTACCCCCTTTTGCCGTGCTGCCGCAGAGAGGCTGCCTACTCCGTCGCCACTGCGTCGCGGCTCGAGCATCGGTGGATACCTTCGGAGCTCAACCCTTCCGATGAAGGGTCGAGGCGCTGGGATGCCAAGTCGGGAGGTATCTCGCCTGCCCCGCGCGGTGTCCGTCAAGCGCCCGGCTGCCAGCCCCAAGATTGCGCAGAAGAGCTTCCTGAAGGGCAGGCCGTTCGTTGGGGCGACGAAGGAGGAGAGGATCGCTCACCGTCTGCGGGCCTCGGGGCCGTTCGCGATGGTGGGGGAGGACGAGAGGGGCTTCCTGGAGTGGAACGCGGTGGCGCCCGAGACCCAGGCATGCTACAAGGACGCCCTCGACGACTTCCAGACGTTCGTGGACCTCTTCGAGCTGCCGCTGCGCACCGCTGCTCAGGTCGACCTGGCGCTGATGAACTACGCCGATTACGCCTGGAGCATCGGGCTAGAGCCGCCGCCCTGAAAACATATGCCGCGTACATCTCGGCGCACCCCGACTTTTCCCGAAAGGGGTCGCTCCGCCTGCCGCGTTCCTGTCGGGCCCTCCAGGGCTGGAAGCGCCTGGACCCCGGCCAGACGCGCCCGCCGATGCCCTGGCAGGTGGTCGCGCTGGTCGCACTGGTGATGGCCACGCAGCTGGGGTCCCCGCGCGCGGCGCTCATGGTGGTGACGATGTTCTGGGTGTGCCTCAGGCCCTCCGAGGCCGTCGGCCTGCGCGAGCAGGACCTCTTCCCCCCCTCGGGCTCGTGCACGGACTACGGCTTCAACCTGCGCCCCAGCGCGAGGGGCGAGTACAGCAAGACGAGCATGTCGGACGAGAGCTTGCTCCTCGACTCGGTCGAGGTGCCCTGGCTGGGCCCGCTGCTGGCGCGCGCGAGGTCGGGAGACCCGCAGGCGCCGCTGTTCCGTCTCACCGCCGCGCAGCTCGGCGTCCTGCGGCGCCAGTCGCTGGAGCGGGCCGAGGTGCCCACCAGGTACGTGCCCTACCAGCTCCGCCACGGGGGCCCGTCGCACGATCGCCTCAAGAGGTATCGATCCATGGGCGAGATCAAGAGGCGCGGGCGGTGGGCCAGCGACTACACGATGAAGCGCTACGAGGCCCATGCACTGGCGCAGCAGGAGCTCGCAGCGCCCCCGGACGACGTCCGCCGCAGGGCCGAGGCGGCGCCCGCGAAGCTGCACGCCGAGCTCGAGAGGCTCCTGGCGCGGCCCCAGAAGCCGCGGACGGCCACGCCGTCGGCGCGGCTGCAGGCGGCGCCCACGCCCAGCATGCGCCGCCCCGCACCTTCTGCCAAGGTGCCGCAGCCCGCGCCCGTGCCAGGCCGTTCGTCGAGCTCATGTGCGGCTCCGCTGCCTTTGCCAAGGCCGTCCACGCCGCCGGCTGGGCTTCGGAAGGCTGGGACTACGCTGATGACCCGCGAGCCGACCTTCTTGATGAATCACTCATCGACAGTCTGGTATTGAGGATCTCACGGAACGAGGTCGCGGGGGTGCATGTTGGCCTGAACTGCAAAACGTGGAGCCGGGCAAGGAAGAATGATGGACGGGGTCCGCCGCCATTCAGGGACGACGCGAACGTGCACGGCCTCCCTCGTTTGGCGGCGGCGGACGCTGCGAAGGTTAGGATCGCCAATCGTCTGCTCGCTAATGTTTTGCGCCTGCTGGCTGCTGCCGTCGAGGCGGGAGTCCCCTTCTCTCTCGAGAACCCTCGCTCGTCTCGCCTCTGGCTGGTCCCGGAACTTCTGGACAGGGCCCGCGAAGTTCACGCCGAGTGGGCTTCTGTTGATTGCTGCCAGTATCAGGTCCCCTGGAAAAAGTCGACAACCTTTTTGCTATTCAATTGGCTGCAAGCGCAGCCGTCCCTCCGCCTGTGTACAGGCTGTCAAAAAAGGTGTAGTGCCACTGGTAAGGCGCACATAACACTGAAGGGTAAAGACCCGCTCGGTGTGTTCTGGACCTCGAGAGCGCGTCCTTACCCTGCGGCGCTCTGCAAAGATCTCGCAGCGCTGGTGGTGGCCAAGGCCAAGACACTGGATGGCAGTGGGTAGGGGCTCAGAGTCTTGAATGCCGCTCGCTCAGTCTGTTCAGGTCAGCGCCCTCGTGCTGCCCTGTCACCGCCTGCCGCTCGTTCTCTTGAATTGCTTCGAAGCAGCGGAGCATGCCGAAGGAAAATTGATCTTGGCGCGGATAGCAGCCTAAGCTCATGCGTTGTGCTTGCACATTAATGATCTCTTGCTGCGTTCAGTGCCGTATGTCGCAACTTATGCTCAAGTTTTTTCCAGGACCCGCCTGCCGTCCCCATCTTCCACCTTCCTGGGCGTCACTTCGCCAACCCAGGGGGCTCAGAGTCTTGAATGCCGCTCGCTCAGTCTGTTCAGGTCAGCGCCCTCGTGCTGCCCTGCCACCGCCTGCCGCTCGTTCTCTTGAATTGCTTCGAAGCAGCGGAGCATGCCGAAGGAAAATTGATCTTGGCACGGGTAGCAGCCTAAGCTCATATATATATATATACAACGGTGGACCGTGTCCGGGGGCCGGGGGCCAGCGCCTCGACCACATATGTGGGGCCCGTGCGTCATTTTCTTTGTGTTCTTGCAAGGTTTCGGCGACCCGGGGCCAACAGGGCGCCAAGAGGCTGCAGGGGGGCCCCAGGGGGCCGCAGCGATGGCTCCAGACACTTTTCAAGACGACTCCCATGACGCCAAGAAGGCCCCCGAAGGCCCCGAAGACGCCCCAAGAGGCGCCCCGAGAAAGGCCCACGAGGCACCCCGAAGACGCCCCAATAGGCACCCCAAGAGGCACCCATGAGGGGGCCAAGACGGCCCACGAGGCGCCCAAACCGCTCAAGAACAGCCCAAGGCGGCGCCGAAGACGGGGACGAGGAACCGGAAATTCGCCCCTTTTGGCCCAAGATACCCACAGGAGACCCCGAGAGGCCCCAAGAAGGGGCCCAGAAACCCCAAGAGGCCCCCATGAGACCCGACAACAAAACCAAAAGAGGCCCCGAAGACGCCCCAAGAGGCACCCCAATAGAGCCCCAAATAAACAAAAGTCGCTGATTTCCTGTAGGTAAACGGTTATTTTCGCCCCAAGAGGCACCCAAGACGGTCGAGGATGCCCCCAAGAGGGCTCCAAGGCGGCCTACGAGGAGGCCAAGACGGCCCACGAGACGCCTAAACCGCTCAACAACGCCCCGGGGGACCGGTTCCGGGGGCCGGGGGCCGGGACCACGACCGCAAATGTGGGGCCCGGCGCGCCGGGAGCCCTGCCGGAGCGCCGGGGGCCGTCCAAGATCGCCCGAAGTTCGGAACGCTCGAAATCAGTTGAGCGGAAGATCGGGACAAATCGGAACCAGAGATTTTGGGAGAGTTCCTGGGAAAAATAGAACGCCGATTTGTGGAGCGTAGCGCGCGCATTCGCAGAAGTTCCCAAAGAGTGTTCGAGGGCTTGAGGAGCCCACGTAACACATGGGCGCTCAATTAAACTGTTGAGGGCGGGCAGAAAATCTGGTGTGCACGAGCATTGTGAGCGGGTGCGCGGCTTGCGCGGGGGGCGCAGTAGGTTTGCGTTTCAGGGACTGGGGCGCCGGTCAATGCGCTGATGGGGGGCCCGAGAATGCGTCGCACATACTACGCCTGTGGCGCCATGGAGGCCGCATTTGCGGTTGCAGTTGGGCGGGCGCCCCGCCGCGCGCACCGCGGCGACTGTTCTCTTGGGCGCCCGCCCGCCGCCGTGGACGTAGTGGACCCTGCCGGTCTCTCGGTCGGCGCGCGGCGGGTCGGCAGCCACGACGCTGGCGGCCTGAAAATGCTTCGAAAGTGTTTCTCCCCGAGCCCGGGGCTACTATTGTACATTTTCGGTGGCACGCGCAGCTCGGAGAAAAATCGCCTTGTCCGTCGGCGGCCAGTTGGCTGTCGTCGCGCAGAAGTGCCGGCGGATGGCGCGGTCCACGCTCAGCGCAGAGAGCGTGTCCATGAGCGTGGACTCGTCGAGGGGCAGGAGGAAGGACCTCGCGGTCAGGACCATCGCGGCCCGCGGTGTCCACGGCCCCCGCCCTGGGCGCGCGAGGACCTGCTGGGCGCCGCCGCAGCGCGATTTCAGAGAATCTCGGAACCAGAAATCCGGACGCGCCAAATTTCGCGGGCCGAAAAACTCTCAGAGAGTTTCGGCCAGCTCCGAGGTTTGGGGTTTATGGGAATGTTTCACGCGGGGTGGGCAGTTCAGAGATTTTCAGAGATTCTCAGAGAAGTTCGGACGCGAGAATTTGGCGCGCCCCGGTTTCTGGTTCCGTGAATCTCTGAAAAGCGGTTCCTTAGGTTTTACCGGGCTTCCAGGCGTCCTACTGTCAGCCAGAGACGAGCGACTGGCTGGCGCCGCGCCCGATGCTTCCGGAGTTGCGAACTCGGTCTTCGATTCCCTGGGGCCCGCGGGCCCCTGGGCCAATCGCGAGGTCGCCGAGGCCCCCGGGCGGTTGCGCGCGTTTGTCTCGGAAATCGGAGCTGGGCATCCATGGTGGACGCCCGCGCGCACGCGCTAGGTGTCCTCGAGATTGTTCGGTGGCGGATCTTGCATGGCGCGGGGACTTTCCAACGACTTTCCGGGGTGTTCTCTACGGTTATTTCGGCGCGCTTCGGGGACCTTGGGGCGGCGCGGGGAAGTCGCCTGGCCGCGCGCGGGACTTTTGTCCAATGCCTTCTTGGGCATAATCGCGGTGTTGCGTGGCCGAAGAGGTCACTGAGTAACGCGCTTTTTGACATTTTCTTGTTTTTTTTTTTCGTTGCGTTGGTTGCGTGATTGCATTGGCGGTCCGCCTCCTTGGGGCCCCCTTTGGGGCCTCAAGCTTGTTTTGTTGACGTCGGGCCTCCTGGAGTGAAAGGCGCTTGGCGCTGAATTCCCTCGGGCGCGCGCGTGGCCAAATGCGCGCCGTGGCCTCATTCGCGCCGGGGCGCATTTCTTCCCTCGCGAAGAAGATGGCGCCCAAGGCGTGGCAGGCCCGTTCGGCGGCGCCCCCGGTGATTTGAAAAACCGAGCATGAATTTTATCCCGGTCAAATTTTGCCCCGATCCCGGCTTCATCTTACGAAAACGCGCTCCGATGGCTCCAGATGCCTGTCAAGACGACTCCCATGACGCCATGAAGGCTCCGAAGGCCCAAGAGACACCCCGAGAGAGCCCCAACACGCAAAAATCGTCCAGTTCCCATGGGGAAACTGATATTTTTGGGGTGTTCGCCTTCGGGGCTTCCACGGCGTTCAAGACGGCCCAGGAGGCACCCAAGCCGGTTTCGAGGATGACCCCAAGAGGGACCCAATATTGCCCGCGAGGGGGCCAAGACCAAGAACGCCCCAAGGCGGCACCCAAGACAGTCGTGGATGCATCCTCAAATTTTAATCCGCCGGCCCACCTCGACCTCGATAGTTATTCATCAGGGAAATTATCCGCCGGCCCACCTCAGTTGAGGCACTGGGGACAGGTTTACCACAGTTGAGCGGAAGATCGGGACAAATCGGAACCAGAGATTCTGGGAGAGTTCCAGAGAAAAATATAACGCCGATTTGTGGAGCGTAGCGCGCGCATTCGCAGAAGTTCCCAAAGAGTGTTCGAGGGCTTGAGGAGCCCAAGTAACACATGGGCGCTCAATTAAACTGTTGAGGGCGGGCAGAAAATCTAGCGTGTACGAGCATTGTGAGCGGGTGCGCGGCTTGCACGGAGAGCACAGTAGGTTTGCGTTTCAGGGACTTGGGCGCTGGCCGATGCGTTGAAGGGGGGCCCGAGAATGCGTCGCACACATTACGCCTGTGGCGCCATGGAGGCCGCATTTGCGGTTGCAGTTGGGCGGGCGCCCCGCCGCGCGCACCTTGGCGACAGCTCTCTTGGGCGCCCGCCCGCCGCCGTGGACGTAGCGGGCCCAGCTAGTCTCTCGGTCGGCGCGCGGCGGGTCGGCAGCCGCGACGCTGGCGGCCTGAAAATGCTTCGGAAGTGTTTCTCCCCGAGCCCGGGGCTATTGCACGGCCAGTTGGCCGTCGTCGCGCAGAAGTACCAGCGGATGGCACGGTCCACGCTCAGCGCAGAGAGCGTGTCCATGAGCGTGGACTCGTCGAGGGGCAGGAGGAAGGACCTCGCGGTCGGGACCATCGCGGCCCGCGATGTCCACGGCCCCCACCCTGGGCGCGCGAGGACCGCCGGGCGCCGCCGCAGCGCGATTTCAGAGAATCTCGGAACCAGAAATCCGGGCGCGCCAAATTTCGCGGGCCGAAGAACTCTCAGAGAGTTTCGGCCAGCTCCGGGTTTATGGGAATGTTTCACGCGGGGTGGCTAGTTCAGAGATTTTCAGAGATTCCCAGAGAAGTTCGGACGCGAGAATTTGGCGCGCCCCGGTATTTGGTTCTGTGAATCTTTGAAAAGTGGTTCCTTAGGTTTTACCGGGTCTCCAGGCGTCCTATACTGTCAGCCAGAGACGAGCGACTGGCTGGCGCCGCGCCCGATGCTTCCGGAGTTGCGAACTCGGTCCTCGATTCCCGAGGGCCCGCGGGCCCCTGGGCCAATCGCGAGGTTGCCGAGGCCCCCAGGCGGTTGCGCGCGATTGTCTCGGAAACCGGAGTTGGGCATCCATGGTGGACGCCCGCGCGTGCGCGCAAGGTGTCCGCGAGATTGTTCGGCGGCGGATCTTGCGTGGCGCGGGGACTTTCCAAAGGCTTTCCGGGGTGTTTTCTACGGTTCTTTCGGCGCGCTTCGGGAATTTCGGGGCGGCGCGGGGAAGTCGCCTGGCCGCGCGCGGGTCATTTTTCTAATGCCTTCTTGGGCATTATCGCGGCGTTGCGTGGCTGAAGAGGTCACTGAGCAACGCGCTGTTTGACATTTTCGTGTTTTTTCGTTGCGTTGGTTGCGTGATTGTTTTGGCGGTCCGCCTCCTTGGGGCCCCCTTGGGGCCCCAGTTTGTTTTGTTGACGTCGGGTCTTCTGGAGTGAAAAGCGCTTGGCGCTGAATTCCCTCGGGCGTGCGCGTGGCCAAATACGCGCCGTGGCTTCATCCGCGCCAGGGCGCATTTTTTCCCTTGCGAAGCCGGTGGCGCCCAAGGCGTGGCAGGCCCGTTCGGCGGCGCCCTCGGTGATTTGAAAAACCGAGCATGATGTTTATCCCGGTCAAAGTTTGCCCCGATCCTGGTTTTTAAAGAGAACCCTGGGCCTGCGCCCTTTCCGGGCAACATATCGGCGCCTTCTTGGTTGTTTAGCACCCTCGGTCGTTTTGTTCGGCGCCTTTTGTTCCAGTCTCGTTTGCTCGCGGCGCGCATAGTAGTTGTTCGGCGCCCTTGTCTGTTTTGTTCCTGCGCTCTTTTTGTTGTTTTTGTTTTCGGCACCCTTGTTTTTTTGTTGTTTTTGTCTGACGCTAGTCGGCGCCTCCGTTTTGTTGTTGTTTTTCCGGCGCCCTTGTTTTCAGTTTCGACGCCCATGGTTTCTTGGTTCGATGTATTTTTCGGAGCCCTTGGGTTGTCTCGGCGCCCTGTTTTTTCGGCTCCCATGTTTGTGTTTGCGCTTTTCGTTGTTTGTTCGTCGGCGCCCTAAAAAGGGCTCCGAGACGGCCCGCGAGGGGGCCAAGACGGCTCACGAGACGCCTAAACCGCCCAAGAACGCCCCCGAGAGCCCAAGAGACCTTTCCCGGGAGCATCCACAGCGCCCCAGGAGGGCCCAAGACGCCTCCCATGAACCCCCAGAATGCGAAAGGATAGTCCAAGACGCCCCCAAGCAGCCCAAGTCAGCCTTCCGACGGCTCTCGAGGCTCCCAGGTGGCCTCCAAGAGACTCCAAGAGAGGTCCGAGAGGCGTCCCGGGATGGCCCGAAGAAGCCAACATCGTAGATTTTCAATTGTTTGTTTCAATGTTTTTGGCTTCTCGCATTTTCGAGCTTCCAATGGTCCAAGAGCGCCGAAGAGGCTCCCAAAACCGCCCGAAGACCACCCAAGAGACCCTCAGGACGGCCCCAAGACGAGCCAAGAAGGCTCCAAGACTGCCGAAGAGGCGCCCAGGACAGCCCCAGACCACCCCAGAACAGGCCCAAAATGGGCCCAAGAGCGGGAGTAGGAAGCTTCCAGAGACCTCCGAGAGGTCTCCAGGACCCCCCAGAGGCCCCAAACACACCCCGGATCTTTGAGAGGCCCCAAGACCGCGATGAGGCCCCAAGAACAGCCCCAGAGAGCTGCGAGAGCCGTCCCGAAAGAGCCCAAAGATGGTACAATCGTTGGTTTCCAAATGGTTGTTCTAAATGTTTTTCGCCTTCTGACGTTTTCCCGCTTCCAACCCTCGAAGATCGAGCATGTCTGCTGAGAACAAAACGGAATTCCCAGAATTCGTTTTTTTCTTCAAAGTGGAACTCCGACTCGGAGATCCCACACATCCCCTGACATTTGGCCGGCACCGCGCCCCCCGGCTTCCCGGGGGGCCCCCAAGACGCCCAAGGACAGCCCAAGACGACCCCAAGGAGCCCTCAGAACTTAAAGAACGACCCAACACGCTCCCGCGCAGCCCGAGACACCCTTCCGACGGCTCTCCAGGCCTCCAGGAGGCCTCCAAAACCCCCGGCGGGTCCGGAAGATCCCGCACCCCTGAGGGGCCTGGCTTACAAAACCCGCGAGGCACAAACCAAAAACAGCGCCGAACAGCGCCGAGGAACTGGAAAATAATGGAAATCCCACAATTCTTTGTTTTTCAAGTTTGGCCCCCGGTCTACTCTTGCACAACAGATCACAATTCAGACCCCCTCACCTCCAACAGACAACACCCAGGAAGCCTTTGAGGGCCCCAAATCGTTGAATACCAAAAAAGTGATCGCTGCTTTTCCGCACTTCCCCTTCTATACGATTCCGAGGCTTGCGCAGGGCCTCCAAGGGAGTCCTCGGGCGCAAGAAGCGACCAAAGTGAGATTACATGAGTTGGGGCATCAAGCCTAGCTAGAACTTGAGCGCACGCGAAGCGCGCGCGATGGTCTAGTGTGTATATATTGTGTATATATAATGTGTATATATATATATGAATATACACACGCGTATGTATGTATATATATGTGCCTATTTCGTAGTGGCCTCTGGCCAGCGCCGCCGATCCGGGGCCCGACCGATTCTGCTTGCAACGGATGACCTTTTATGTTTAAAAATAGATCGCTCGCTCGAGACATCCTCATAAGATAGAGATGTTGAACTCGCCTGGGCAACATTCGGGTATTCGAAAGTGACGATCTCGCGTGAACAGCCAAATTCATGGGATGTTGACGTAGTTGATGCATGACACCTTTGGGGGGCGTTCCTGGGCTTCTCGGGGGGTTTTTTGGAGGCATCCTGGAGGCTTCTTGGGAGCCTTTTGGGGGCC
This sequence comes from Prorocentrum cordatum, assembly GCA_963575745.1. Classification (NCBI taxonomy): domain Eukaryota; class Dinophyceae; order Prorocentrales; family Prorocentraceae; genus Prorocentrum; species Prorocentrum cordatum. The sequence goes on along the minus strand of CAUYUJ010016101.1, from coordinate 121,454 downwards.
TCCTTGGGGCTTCTTGTGCCGTCTTGGGTCCTCCTTGGGCCGTCTTGGAGCCTTCTTCGGGCGTGAATGGCGCCAGCCATGGCGCCGCCCCCCTCCCCCCCCTCTCCCGAGCCTGAATGACGTCAGCCATGGCGTCAGCCCCCCCCCGACAGAGCGAAACTTTAGCGAGCTCCCCCCCCCCGCCCTCCTCTCAGCCCTCCCCCCCCCGACCCCCCCCCCTCCCGGGCTTGAGTGGCGTCAGCCATGGCGCCCCCCCCCCCCCCCCCCCATCTTTCCTCCCGGGCTTGGCGTCAATGGCGTCGCCCCCTCACCCCCCGACAGAGCGAAGCTTGAACGAACTCCCCCCCCCTCCCCCCTCCCGGGCCTGAGTGGCGTCAACCATGGCGTCAGCCACCCCCCCTCCCGACTCCCTCCTCCCGGGCCTGAATGGCGTCAGCCATGCCCCCCCCTTCCCTCCCGGGCCTGAATGGCGTCAGCTATGGCGTCTCCCCCCCCCACTGAGCGAAGCTTCAGCGAGCTGCCCGCTCCCCTCCCCATTCCCGGGCCTCAATGGCGCGAGTTCCCCCCCCTCCTTCCCCTTCCTGGGCCTGAATGGCGTCAGCCATGGCGTTAGCCCCCCCCCTCAGACTCCCTCTTCCCGGACCTGAATGGCGTCAGCCATGGCGCCCCCCCTCCTTCTCTCCCTCCCGGGCCTGAATGGCGTCAGCCATGGCGTCCCGATTCCCTCCACGCGGACCTGAATGGCGTCAGCCATGGCACCCCCCCTTCTCCCCATCCCGGGCCTGAATGGCGTCAGCCACCTTTGGCGTCAGCCCCCCCCCCCCCCGACAGAGCGAAGCTTGAGCGAGCTTTCCGCCCTCCTTCCTTCCCGGGCCTGAACGGCGTCAGCTATGGCGTCAGCCCCCCCCCCACAGAACGAAGCTCGAGCGAGCTCAAGCCCACTTCCTCAGAAACTCACACGCCGGATCGGCGGATATATGGTCGCCCCCTTTGTGATCAGACGTATGTATCCTCATCCTCGACTGCCTCTTCTCCGTCTTCTCTTTTTTTGTTCTCTCTCTCTCTCTATCTTTCTTTTTCTCCCTCTCTCTCTCTGTCTCCTTCTCTCTCCCACGATGCCCCGTTGAAAACGGTGCGCTTTCCAGCTTGTCCAACTTTTTCCAGAGATTACCCGATTGAACAACGTGGTGCTTTTTAGTTTTTTCCAGCTTTTCCCGAATACTACACCATTGAAAAACGCTGCGTTTGCAGATTTCCAGTTTTTCCCAGACATCTCCCCATTGACAAACGCTGTGCTTTGAAGCTTGTCCAGTTTTCTCAGAGAGCACCTCATTGAAAGACGCTGTGTATTCCAGCTTTTGCCATTTTTCCAGATTTTCCCAACGACCACCTCATTGAAACACGCTGCTGTGTTTTCTAGCTTTTCCAAGTTTTCCAGAGACTACTCCATTGAAAAAAGCTATGTGTTTCCAGCTGTTCCAGGTTTTCCCACATATTACACAATTGAAATCGTTGTGTGTTTCCAGGTTGTCCAGCTTCTCCCAGATTCGACCTTGCTGCGTATAGCCTTTGGGACATGTTCGGAAAAACGGGAACAATTGAAAAACAATGCGCGTTCAATGGGGTCGTCGCTGGGAAAAGCAAAACATGAACAAGGTTGGAAGCGCCACATTTCTCGATGAGGTAGTCTCTGGGGCATTTTTGGGAAAGTTGTAAAACACAACGGTTTTCAATGCCCCCCTCCCCCCCGTCCCTTCACCATTTTGTTTGTTGTTGTTTCTCTCTCTCTCTCTCTCTCCCTCTCTCTCTCTCTCTTTCTCTTTCCCTTGTCTTCGGGGTTGAACGTCAACCTCGCGCCCGCTGAGGGTCAACCACAACCGCGGCCATAGGTCGGCGATCACAACTCTTGCCCGCAGGCTTCCAGGTCGGCGGATTCGGATTCGGCCCTGGCCACCACAGGGCAAACCCCCAGTGACGGCAAAGCCCCCGCCGCCCACGAACAGCTGCGCTGGCGCCTGGAGACGGGACCGGTCATGCACCCCCGCGCGCGCGCCAGGTCGCGCGGTTCACCGCCTGCCGTTGGCACGACCAGGTCGCGACGTACTCCAGCCCGGCCAGCGCCCACCGTTGGCGCGACCTCTCGGTGCTCGCCGCGTCAAGCGACGAAGCCCCAACAGCTGGTTGGGCCACGCGACAGTTCGCACGGCTGCGCAACGAAGCCACAGAGGACCCCACCCGAGGCGTCCAACACCGCAACGAAACCGACGACGACAACGACCCCGAATGGGCCCTTTTTGTCCTCTGGGCCCTGCTGGAGCCCATCGATGCGGCCTGGGCCCCCGACGTGGCAGCGTGGCTCGACGACTGCTTCACTTGCGTTTCCGCTGTCCTGCGCCCCCGCAGTTCGACCGGCTGTTCGCCGACGCGCCACCTCCCCTCGCCGAACTTGAACGCTCACGAACCTCCCTGGACATCTGCCTCCACGCCTGGGGCCGCGCCGAGCTGGATCGCCGCCGCGCCGCGACGGCGCTCGAGCGGCTACGCGGGCAGGCCAGGCTCGAACGTTTCTTGGCGCTCGCGATCGAGTTCCATTGCGCGCGAGCGCAGCTGGACATATTTGCGGAGGTCTGCCCCGCCGCTTCGCCCCAGCCGCGCGCGGAGCTTTGCGCGGGCGCAGCCCCCGACGCCGCCGGGGGCAAAAACGCGCCGCGCGCAGTTGCGCTCGCCTCCGCGGGGACAGGGGCACCGCTCGGAGGCGCGCCTAGCAGCTTCGCCGCGCATCCGCTGCGGCGGCGGCACACCTGACGCGCCGAACATGGCCGACAGTAGCGGATTAAATCAAGCTGCGCAGGGTACCCTTAGTGCCAGAGCTTGGGCGCAGACGGCCACGGCCGAAAGGCCTCGGCGATTAAAAGTCCAGGGCGCCACATCTGGAATATCCGACCGCAGCAGACGAAGCGAGAGGGTGACCAACTTTCAAGCGCGAGCAAAAGCGCGGGGTCGACACCCCGAGTGCAGTTCAGAGCACTCGCCCACATCATGCTGAAACCAGCCCTCCCCGAGGAGGGACCACAGGTACCTGACCTTCATGGGCCCTCAGGGGCCAATCAAGCACAAAAAGAGAGTGCGGACCCCCTTCGCAGGAACGGGGGGGTCGGGGCCGAAACTTGAGCGGCGGCAAAGCCGACGAGGGCGGAGAGGAGGGCGGGGGGAGCGGGGCGGCACAGGAGGAGGCAGTAGCAATATAATAGTGCGCTTCGTAAAACACGCATGTAAATCAAGCTGCGCAGGGGGGCCTTAGCGCCAGAGCACGGGGGCAGACGGCCCCGGCCGAAAGGCCTCGGCGATTAAAAGTCCAGGGCGCCACATCTGGAATATCCGACCGCAGCAGACGAAGCGAGAGGGTGACCAACTTTCAGGCGCGAGCAAAAGCGCGCGGGTCGACACCCCAAGTGCAGTTCAGAGCACCCGCCTACATCACGCTGAAACCAGCCCCCCCCCCCCGAGGAGGGGCCGCAGGTGCCTGGCCCTCATGGGCCCTCAAGGGCCAATCAAACACAAAAAGCTAGTGCGGAACCCCTGCGCAGGGAAGGGGGGTCGGGGCCGAGACTTGAGCGGCGGCAAAGCCGACGAGGGCGTAGCGGAGGATTGTGGGAGAAAGGGGCGGCACAAGAGGGGGCAGTAGCAATATCCGCAAGGGCTTCGCCCCCTGCCGCCGGCCCCCTCTCTCGGAGAATGGGCCATGGAAGAGCTAAGTCATGAGCCTTGGCGCTGTCGTGAAGCACTATCGAAACTTCATGCGAAGCCGATTCGCAGTCAGCAAAACCAACTGATCACAAGAGGGGTTACCACACCTGGCGATTGGTAAGACGTGCATGGTTTACGGACTTGGTTACCACACCTTGCGATTACAGGGCCGAGGGAGTTCTCGCAGTTTGGGTTACCACGCCTTGCGATGGATGTGCGCGATGGGTTCGAATTTCAGAAATGTGGCAAATCCCATGTGTTTTTGGACCCTGACCCCGCGGATCTGCGTGAGGGGTGGCGCCGAATTTCAGAAATGTGGCAAATCCCGTGTGTTTTTGGACCCTGACCCCGCGGATCTGCGTGAGGGGTGGCACCGAATTTCAGAAATGTGGCAAATCCCATGTGTTTTTGGACCCTGACCCCGCGGATCTGCGTGAGGGGTGGCACCGAATTTCAGAAATGTGGCAAATCCCATGTGTTTTTGGACCCTGACCCCGCGGATCTGCGTGAGGGGTGGCACCGAATTTCAGAAATGTGGCAAATCCCATGTGTTTTTGGACCCTGACTCCGCGGATCTGCGTGAGGGGTGGCACCGAATTTCAGAAATGTGGCAAATCTGTGTTTTGGACCCTGACCCCGCGGATCTGCGCGAGGGGTGGCACCGAATTTCAGAAATGTGGCAAATCCCTTGTGTTTTTGGACCCTGACCCCGCGGATCTGCGTGAGGGGTGGCACCGAATTTCAGAAATGTGGCAAATCCCATGTGTTTTTGGACCCTGACCCCGCGGATCTGCGTGAGGGGTGGCACCGAATTGCAGAAATGTGGCAAATCCCTTGTGGTTTTTGGACCCTGACCCCGCGGATCTGCGTGAGGGGTGTCGATTTCAAGCCCCCCCCCAGCAATTCAGACAACGCGCCCAGGAGACGCTAAAAATCTTGTTTGGGCCTCCCCCCCCTCGCGCGGTCAATCAACTAGTTACAGTAACCAGCAAGAAGCAGAACTGTAACACTGGAAACTACAACCTACGACTGGTACAGGAAACTGCGAATCACGGTCCTACAGCCTGGTGGCCCCACAAGGGGGCCGGCGGATAATAGTGCGCTCAGTAATGCATGCATTGAAATCCACTTGCGCATGGGGGGGCCTCAATGCCAGAGCTTGGGGGCCGACGGCCATTGGAAGTCCAGGGCGCCACATTTTGAATTTCCGACCGCAGCAGACGAAGCGAGAGGGTCGCCAATTTTCAAGCGCGAGCGGAAGCGCGGGGTCGACACCCCAAGTGCAATTCAGAGCACTCGCCCACATCATGCTGAAACCAGCCCGCCCCGAGGAGGGACCGCAGGTACCTGGCCTGCATGGGCCCTCAAGGCCCAAGCAGCCCTATCTGGCCGCGGGCCCTGCAATCCAGATTTTGAAACAGCGCCGCAGGAAAGGGGGGAGGGGGGGCGGGGAGAGAGGAATACGTCATCATGAAATCTGAAAAGTACCTCCCCCCCCCAGCCCCCGAGCTGCGGCGCAGATCCCCGGGTCAACTGCAAACTCCAAACACACGACTTCACAGACATATACGTTGAACAACAGAGAGAGAGAGAGAGAGAGAGAGAGAAGTTAGGCGGCACCACGGCGTCGCAGCAGGGCCTTGCCCCCTGTCTTCGGACGCCCGACAATCCCCCCCACGTTGCCCGCTGCTCTGCCTCCGACAACTTCGCTCCCGAAGCTCCCACTGCCCCAAGCGGTTGGAAAGGATGGTCCCGAAGAGGGTCCCGCTGACGTTCGCCAAACTCCGCTGCAGGTACCCGAAGACAATTGGACTCCGTGGTCCCGATGAGAGATGCTCGCCCGCTTGCTCGCCTCGCTCCTGATGTGCAGGTGCCCCGAAAGAGCCAGGAACAAGACGCTGAATGGCACCAAGCCCGAGGACGCCTGCACGAAGTCCCTCCCATTCGTGGCCGGCCGACCTTCGCTGAACCCACAGAAGAGGAAGCTGCGCGGACTTACGCTTGCGGCGGCTTGGCAAGGAGGAACCGCTAACCTCCCGGCCGCAACCTATTCGCCCGCGCCTGCATGCCCCGACGCACCACCACCGAGAGGGAGGTGCTTGGTGATGGCGGCCTTCTTCTTCAAACGCTCAGCAACCTCCTCGCCCGCCGCCATCGCATCAGGCGTCGTCGACCTGTTCAGGTCCAGGTACTCTTCGGCGTAGCCCCAGTTGACCTTGCTCCTCCACTTCGGCCCGTTGGCCGACTTGGGGCGACGCCAATCCGATTCAACTTCCGCCTTCCCCTAGGCCTTGAAGATCGAAGAGACCTTGAGGAGCGTGAGGTCCGCCGCCTGTGAGTTGACCAGCGCGCCAAACACCCCGCGCATCACCACCCTGTCCAAAACTGATGCGAACATGTCGATCTCCGACGCGATCACGCACTTGGTCAGGTCCTTCGAGCGTAGCCAGTCCTCCATCTCCGCTCGCGCGCCTCGCCGACTCTTGTACAAGCGGGCGAGGACAGCTGGGGCCGCCCTCGCACGCACTCTTCCAACACGAGCACCTCCCACGCCACGGTAGGACTTCAGCGCAGCCAACAGCCCGCCCTTTGGATTGCGTGCCTCGGTCTCCAGCTGCGCGACCGTCTCGCCGACGCTAGAAGTACCAGGCGATGAGACCTTCTACCAACTCGCGCGAGACCCCGAAGTCGGAGTCGTCGGAGCCGATGCACCTTTCGCCGCCGCCGAACCCGCCGCCACCGCCCCCCCATGCTCCTGCAGCTTCCGCAGAAAATCGTCCCCCTGCGCGTCCGTCGGCTTGGCGCGCACCTCGGCCTCGTCACCGTCGCTGTCGAAGCTGTGTCCCTTCCGAGGGGTCGTGGGCTCTGCCGCCGGTGCTGCGCTGCCCTTCTTGCTCACCGTGTCCGCCAGCGAGGCCGCCGACGCCTGTGAGATGTTCTGCCCACGAGCCAGCTCCGCGAACAGGTGCCTTGAATCAGGCTCGTCGTCCGAGTCAGCCACGGAGGCCCCTGCCGCGAGCCCCCCGTCCGACACCTCGCTCTCGCTGTCGCTTTCACCGCTGCTCCAGAGCCTGGGCAGGCGGACACCCATGCGCAGAATCAGGTAGCCGAGGTGGATCGCCGCCAAGCCGACTCCGATCGTCACACCAATGTGCTCGAGCTCGCCTGACTCGTACCCATCCTCGGCCTTCTCGTACCAGGCGCGCCCTCTGCCGGCTCGCCAGCCGCCAGGACGGAGTCGCACACCGCCCGCAGCACCGACCCCGAGCCGAGAAAATTCCACGCCCTCCAGCCCAGGAGCTGGAGCGCCTGCAGAATGCCGCAGCCAAAAGAAACTGAACGTGTGCATCACCCCGCTCTTCAGCCAGTCGAACAGGTCGGTATTCTTGCTCGGCGTCTTCTTTTCCCGTTTCATCTTGCCTTTGGCTGGCGCCGAACTCTTCGCATCCTCTGCCTGCAGTTCGCGTCGAGCGATGAGTCGCCCCGAAACCGTCAGCTCTCTGCCCCTGCTTGCCGCGCTCAGCCCAGGATGCTCCGCCCAGGTCAGCTCCTTGACAGGCTTGGTGGAGATCCGCTCTTTGTCACGAACACTGATGACTTCGACCCTCAAGGTCGGGTCGCACGCTGTCCATGTAGCGCTGCTCGTCTTGCCGATCCGCGACGCCAACAGCTTCGCGACCCCCTGCGATGGCCCCGTCTTGTAGTAGATTATGTACCACCTCGCCCACGGCGCCATCAGGACAGACGCCTTCGACCCCCTCGCGGCGATCTCGCCCACCTCCTCGTAGGCGACCTCGCCGTCGGGATCGGACTCCTCCGCCGCCGCCCAGAAAGGACAGCCCTCGTCGGCCAGGTCTGGGGCGTTCCACCCGACGACCGCGGCCGCGCCGCGCCGCCAGAATTTCGCAGTGCCGCCGCGCAGCGAGAGGCTCTGACCCTCCCGCGGTGCTGTGCAAAACCCTGAGGGCTCGTAGATCTCGCTGGAAATCCTCGAGCCGAAACTTGAGCGGCGGCAAAGCCGACGGAGCGGAGGGCGAGGAGAGAGAGGGGCGGCGCAAGGGGGGTTCTAGCAATATTAGAGTGCGTTTAGTAAAACATAGATTCGCGCCACGCCGTCGAAGGCGCCCCCGAGCCCGACGGCGGCGGCCCCTCGCCAGGCGGCGCCGCCGAAGGCGCGGCGGGCAAGCGCCGGCGCCCGCAGCCGCCCGCGCCCAACAGCAGCGACGCGGCGGACTCGGCCACCTCTGATCGAGACGACGCCCCCCCGCGACGGAAACCCGCGCCCGGGCGCGCCGGCGTCGACGAACGGGCCCGCCCCCTTTTGCAGCGGCGGCTCCCAACGCGCGGCGGCGGCGAAGCCGCCTCAGCCAGGGCGAGGGCGATCCGCGCCCCCGCGCCGCGGGCCTTCGCAGACGGGCCCCAAACGTAGGATTTCCGCGAGGCAGCGCGGGCCACCGCTCCTTTGTCCACGCACGATGACCCCGCGTTCTGCGCGGCCATCTACCATCCCGCCAATGCCGCGCTTCAGGTCCTAGCTGATGCTCTCATCCGCGGCCTCCTGCGCTGGTCCCACCAGTGGAGTGGCGGCAAACCGCTATGGACCACATGGGCCACCGCGCGGATGCTCCTCGTTTTCTTGCGGCGGCCGCGCCTGGCTCGCCTCCTGAACCAACGCCGCGATCCGCCCGATCACGCCACCATGGCTCGCCACCAAGCCACGCTGGCCCAAGACCACCCAGAGCCAGTCGACTGCACCGACGAGCCAATCAACGGCACGGGCGCGCTAACTGCGCGGCCTAAAGCAGCCCCGGGCGCCGCGGGCCAGGCCTCTATCACGGGCGACCCTGCAGCACAAAGGCAGACATCTCGTCGGACCCCGGCACGCCCGCGGGCGAATTCGAGGCTCCTGGCCCGCTTGACGAGGAGGGGGCCCCCTTTGCGCCCCCGCCGTCGGCGGCTGCGCGGATGGCGGCAGGAGATAGGCCCCGCCTAACCAGCCCCCCTCCCCCCCCCCCCCTCTCAGCACTTCGTGGAGGGGGCCGCGCTGGCAGCCCCAAGACCGCGCCGCCAGCCACGTGCCACCCCACTTCTTCCAGGCCGCCAGGCGCCAGCCCAGCGGCCCGAGGAGAGGCTGAATGCGCCGCTGTGTCGCGCGTGCCCACCAGCTCCGAGCCAGCGAAGCCGACGCGCTTCCCGCCCTTCGCCCGAGCTGGCACTGGCAACGCCGTGCCCGCCGCGCACAAGAGCACCTAGTGGCTGCGCTGGGGGGCCAGCCGCAAGGGCCCAGCGAGCGCCAGTCAAGGGCTGCAGGTCCCAATCCGGCCCCCGGCGCCTGCAAGCTTGGCGGCGCTCCGCCCGCGCTCGCGCCGCGCGCGAGAACTACGGAGGGCGCTGGTGGCCCAAAGCGAGGCGGAGGTAGTCAACGCTCCAGGGGCGACACGCCTTCCGACCCTGAGGCGATGCCCGTACCGCGCGACGACAGCACCCCTCTTTGGAGGCCAGACGTTATCATATCAAGCCGCACCCACGGCTAGCTGAGTCGTCACTTTCGACAGACGAGCCCGCCAGCCATGGGGCCACCAGGTGGCAGACCAGTCGGGAGCTCTTACGATTCGTGACGTATGCAGGCTCCTCGCCGAGCGCGCCCATCTCGCCGCGGAGCGCCGGTTCGACGTCGCGCTCTTCTGGGGCGGTGCCCCGCTGCATCCAGGCGCCCTCGCGTGCAAGGCGCTCGCGGGCCTCGACGCCTCACAGGTCATGAAGAATAGATGGAGATGCTGCCCGCGCGGCCACGTCCTCTCGTGCGCCCGGTATCTGGACTTCATCGACGGCGCCACTAATCTGGATAACTACGACCACCCCTCCTCGCCACTGCCCAGGGGGCGGGGCCGCAGGGCCGAAACTTGAGCGGCGGCAAAGCCGACGAGGGCGGAGCGGAGGACTGTGGGAGGGAGGGGCGGCACAAGAGGGGGCAGTAGCAATGTATTAGTGCGCTTAGTAAAACATGCATTAAAATCAAGCTGCGCATGGGGGCCCTTAGTGCCGGAGCTTGCGGGCAGACGGCCACGACCCAAAGGCTTCGGCGATTGGAAGTCCAGGGCGCCACAACTTGAATGTCCGACCGCAGCAGACGAAGCGAGAGGGTCGCCCATTTTCAAGCGCGAGCGGATGCGCGGGGTCGACACCCCAAGTGCAATTCAGAGCACTCGCCCACATCATGCTGAAACCAGCCCGCCCCGAGGAGGGACCGCAGGCACTTGGCCTGCACGGGCCCTCAAGGGCCAATCGAACACAACAAGAGAGCGCGGAACCCCGCAAAGGCCCAAGCAGCCCTATCTGACCGTGGGCCCTGCAATCAGGATTTCTGAAACAGCGCCGCAGGAAAAGGGGGGGGGGGGCGGGGAGAGAGGAATACGTCAGCATGAGATCTAAAAATCCCCCCCCCCCCAGCTGCGGCGCAGATCCCCAGATTATCTGCGAACTCCAAACGCACAACTTCACAGGCAGATACGTTCAACAACAGAGAGAGAGAAGCTAGGCGGCGCCGCGGCGTCGCAGCAGGGCCTTGCCCCCTGTCTTCGGACGCCCAGCAATCCCCCCCGCGTTGCCCGCTGCTCTGCCTCCGACAACTTCGCGCCCAAAGCTCCCATTGCCCCAAGCGGAGGGAAAGGGAGGTCCCGAAGAGGGTCCCGCTGACGTTCGCCAAACTCCGCTGCCGGTGCCCGAAGACAATTGGACTCCGTGGTCCCGATGAGAGGTGCTCGCCCGCTTGCTCGCCTCGCCCCTGATGTGCAGGTGCCCCGGAAGAGCCAGGAACATGACGCTGAATGGCACCAAGCCCGAGGACATCTGCACGAAGTCCCTCCCATTCGTGGCCGGCCGACCTTCGCTGAACCCACAGAAGAGGAAGCTGCGCGGACTCACGCTTGCGGCGGCTTGGCAAGGAGGGGCCGCTAACCTCCCGGCCGCAACCTATGCGTCCGCGCCTGCATGCCCCGACGCCCCTCCACCGAGAGAGAGGTGCTTGGTGATGGCGGCCTTCTTCTTCAAACGCTCAGCAACCTCCTCGTCCGCCGCCATCGCAGCAGGCGTCGTCGACATGTTCAGGTCCAGGTGCTCTTCGGCGTAGCCCCAGTTGACCTTGCTCCTCCTCTTCGATCCGTTGGCCGACTTGGGGCGACGCCAATCCGACTCAACCTCCACCTTCTCGTAGGCCTTGAAGATCGAATAAACCTTGCGGCGCGTGAGGTCCGGCGCCTGTGAGTTATCAGCGCGTCAAACACCCCGCGCATCACCATCCTGTCCAAAACTGCTGCGAACATGTCGATCTCCGACGCGATCGAGCACTTGGTCAGGTCCTTCGAGCGTAGCCAGTCCTCCATCTCCGCTCGTGCGCCTCGCCGACTCTTGTGCAAGCGGGCGAGGACAGCTGGGGCCGCCCTCGCACGCACTCTTCCAACGCGAGCACCTCCCACGTCACGGTAGGACTTTCAGCGCAGCCAACAGCCCGTCCTTTGGATTGCGTGCCTCGGTCTCCAGCTGCGCGACCGTCTCGCCGACGCTAGAAGTACCAGGCGATGAGACCTGCTACCAACTCGCGCGAGACCCCGAAGTCGGAGTCGTCGGAGCCGATGCACCTTTCGCCGCCGCCGAACCCGCCGCCACCGCCCCCCCGTGCTCCTGCAGCTTCCGCAGAAAATCGTCCACCTGCGCGTCCGTCGGCTTGGCGCGCACCTCGGCCTCGTCACCGTCGCTGTCGAAGCTGAGTCCCTTCCGAGGGTTCGCAGGCACTGCCGCCGGTGCTGCGCTGCCCTTCTTGCTCACCATGTCCGCCAGCGAGGCCGCCGACGCCTGTGAGATGTTCTGCCCACGAGCCAGCTCCGCGAACAGGTGCCTTGAATCAGGCTCGTCGTCTGAGTCAGCCACGGAGGCCCTTGCCACGAGCTCCCCGTCCGACACTTCGCTCTCGCTGTCGCTTTCACCGCTGCTCCAGAGCCTGGGCAGGCGGACACCCATGCGCAGAATCAGGTAGCCGAGGTGGATCGCCGCCAAGCCGACTCCGATCGTCACACCAATTTGCTCGAGCTCGCCTGACTCGTACATATCCTCGGCCTTCTCGCACCAGTCGCGCGCGCCCTCTGCCGGCTCGCCAGCCGCCAGGACGGAGTCGCACACCGCCCGCAGCACCGACCCCGAGCCGAGGAAATTCCACGCCCTCCAGCCCAGGAGCAGGAGCGCCTGCAGAATGCCGCAGCCAAAAGAAACTGAACGTGTGCATCACCCCGCTCTTCAGCCAGTCGAACAGGTCCGCATTCTTGCTCGGCATCTCCTTTGTCCTTTTTCATCTTGCCTTTGGCTGGCGCCGAACTCTTCGCATCCTCTGCTTGCAGTTCGCGTCGGGCGATGAGTCGCTCCGAAGCCGTCAGCACTCCGTCCCTGCTCGCCGCGCTCAGCCCAGGATGCTCCGTCCAGGTCAGCTCCTTGACAGGCTTGGTGGAGATCCGCTCTTTGTCACGAACACTGATGACTTCGACCCTCAAGGTCGGGTCGCACGCTGTCCATGTAGCGCTGCTCGTCTTGCCGATCCGCGACGCCATCAGCTTCGCGACCCCCTGCGATGGCCCCGTCTTGTAGTATATTATGTACCGCCTCGCCCACGGCGCCATCAGGACAGACGCCTTCGACGCCCTCGCGGCGATCTCGCCCGCCTCCTCGTAGGCGACCTCGCCGTCGGGATCGAACTCCTCCGCCGCCGCCCAGAAAGGACAGCCCTCGTCGGCCAGGTCCGGGGCGTTCCCACCGACCTCCGCGGCCGCGCCGCACCGCCAGAATTTCGCAGCGCCGCCGCGCAGCGAGAGGCTCTGACCCTCCCGCGGTGCTGTGCAAAATCCTGAGGGCTCGTAGATCTCGCCGGCAATCCTCGAGCCGAAACTTGAGCGGCGGCAAAGCCGACGGAGCGAAGGGCGAGGAGAGAGAGGGGCGGCGCAAGGGGGGGGTCTAGCAATATCAGAGTGCGTTTAGTAAAACATAGATTCGCGCCACGCCGTCGAAGGCGCCCCCGAGCCCGGCGGCGGCGGCCCCTCGCCAGGCGGCGCCGCCGAAGGCGCGGCGGGCAAGCGCCGGCGCCCCCTGCCGCCCGCGCCCAACAGCAGCGACGCGGCGGACTTGGCCACCTCTGATCGAGACGACGCCCCCCCGCGACGGAGACCCGCGCCCGGACGCGCTGGCGTCGACGAACGGGCCCGCCCCCTTTTGCAGCGGCGGCCCCCACCGCGCGGCGGCGGCGAAGCCGCCTCAGCCAGGGCGAGGGCGATCCGCGCCCCCGCGCCGCGGCCTTCACAGACGGGTCCCAAACGTAGGATTTCCGCGAGGCAGCGCGGGCCACCGCCCCTTTGTCCACGCACGATGACCCCGCGTTCCGCGCGACCATCTACCATCCCGCCAATGCCGCGCTTCAGGTCCTAGCTGATGCTCTCATCCGCGGCCTCCTGCGCTGGTCCCACCAGTGGAGTAGCGGCAAACCGCTATGGACCACTTGGGCCACCGCGCGGATGCTCCTCGTTTTCTTGCGGCGGCCGCGCCTGGCTTGCCTCCTGAACCAACGCCGCGATCCGCCCGATCACGCCACCATGGCTCGCCACCCAGCCACGCTGGCCCAAGACCACCCAGAGCCAGTCGACTGCACCGACGAGGCAATCAACGGCACGGGCGCGCTGACTGCGCGGCCCAAAGCAGCCCCAATCACGGGCGACCCTGCGGCACAAAGGCAGACATCTCCTCGGGCCCCGGCGCGCCCGCGGGTGAATCCGAGGCTCCTGGCCCGCTTGACGAGGAGGGGCCCCTCTTTGCACCCCCGCCATCGGCGGCTGCGCGGATGGCGGCAGGAGATAGGCCCGCCTAACCAGCGCCCCCCCCCTCTGAGCACTTCGCGGAGGGGGCCGCGCTGGCAGCCCCAAGACCGCACCGCCAGCCACGCGCCACCCCACTTCTTCCAGGCCGCCAGGCGCCAGCCCAGCGGCCCGAGGAGAGGATGGATGCGCCGCTGTGTCGCGCGTGCCCACCAGCTCCGAGCCAGCGAAGCCGACGCGCTTCCCGCCCTTCGCCCGAGCTGGCACTGGCAACGCCGTGCCCGCCGCGCACCAGAGCACCTAGTGGCCGCGCTGGGGGGCCAGCCGCAAGGGCCCAGTGAGCGCCAGTCAAGGGCTGCAGGTCCCAACCCGGCCCCCGGCGCTTGCAATCTTGGCGGCGCTCCTCCCGCGCTCGCGCCGCGCGCGAGACCTACGGAGGGCGCTGGTGGCCCAAAGCGAGGCGGAGGTAGTCAGCGCTCGAGGGGCGACGCGCCTTATGACCCTGAGGCGATGCCCGAACCGCGCGACGACTGCACCCCTCTTTGGAGGCCAGACGTTATCATATCAAGCCGCACCCACGGCTAGCTGAGTCGTCACTTTCGACAGACGAGCCCGCCAGCCATGGGGCTACCAGGTGGCAGACCAGTCGGGAGCTATTACGATTCGTGACGTATGCAGGCTGCTCGCCGAGCGCGCCCATCTCGCCGCGGAGCGCCGGTTCGACGTCGCGCTCTTCTGGGGCGGTGTCCCACTGCATCCAGGGGCCTTCGCGTGCAAGGCGCTCGCGGGCCTCGACGCCTCACAGGTCATGAAGAATAGAGGGAGATGCTGCCCGCGCGGCCACGTCCACTCGTGCGCCCGCAATCAGGACTTCATCGACGGGGTCACTAATCTGGATAACTACGACCACCCCTCCTCGCCACTGTCCAGGGGGCGGGGCCGTATCCTCTCCGCCCGTGGCCCGCGCCAGGCGCGGCCCCGTCCCCCCCGCGGCCCGGAGCCTGCCGCTTTCGGCCCCAGGCGCCTCCACCGTTGTGGCCATAGCGCTGGCCGCCACCAGGCGTTGGCCCCTGGCGCTCGCAGGCCCAGGGGCAGCACGAGCGGCCTCGCCCCCATAGGAGGGTTGGGACAACAGAACTTCGGCACTGCGGCGAGTTCGCCGAGGCCGAACGCACCCAGAACTGACCGCCCGCACGCGGCAAACTGACGGGCGGCATGCCGCCGCCTACGCCCGCGCGGGGGGAAACTCCCCACCTGCTGGCCTGCGCCCCCCCCGCGGACGGCGCGGCTAGCGCGCCCGCCCATTGCGAGGGCCCCCCCGACGTCGATTGCGACGGCGCCGCTGTGGCGCTGGATGACGACGACGCCCTCGGCTCAGCGAGCAGTTCCGACAACGACTCGGCCAGCGGCCCCCCCCCCGGCGAAATCCATCTTGGCGGACGCCAGAGCCATGCTCTAATTCGCGGTCGCCACGCGGGAGCCAATCCTGGCGCGGGCCCGCCCCGCGGGCCGCAGAGACGACAAGGCCGCGCCGACCAGGGGGGGCTCCCGCGAGGAATGCGAGCGCGAATTTCCCACCCCAGACCCCGCTGCTCAATTGAATCATTCGATATGCTCGCCGACATTATTTGCAGCCGTTCCGAACGAGGAGCGGGCGGGCTGGACGGCTGGGCCACCCGAGAGGCCACGGGCCTGCTTGGCGCCATCATGCGGCTCTGTGCGCAGGTACTGTGGGCCATGCGGCGAACAGGGGAATTCCCGGAGCCATTCCTCCGCATCCCCAACCCAAGCCTCCGCAAAAGGCGCGCGATTTTCCCGCCAACAAGCGCCCCCTCTCTGGGGGCCCCTCTCTGTTACGTAAGTCTTGATGTGCGCCTGGGAAGCCCCCGCCTACTGCAGCCTTGGCGAGTGGCGCAAGGGCTGGGCCCGCGCCGCCCGCTTCGGCGCAGCCCCGAAAGCGACCATTGGAGACGCCAGCGCGTCCTTGACCTTCTGCCCCAAGCACGCGCGACACCGGGCCCTCCCACTGGCGGGCGCTGACCTCGACAGGCAGAAATTGTTCGATTACCTCATGACCGACATCCGCCTGTCGCTTGCCTTGCATGCGGGGCGCCCCCAGGATATCGCCCGAGTCCGGCTAACCTTCCACTGCCGCCACCAGCGATGCATTCGGATGGGGAGGTGGGGGGGGGGCATGCCCCCCGCCGCTGCAGTGCGCAAATGGCCACCTCCAGGGCTTTTCCTGGCCCCTCGACGACATCAAACTGTTCGCGTGACCGTGGACAAACCGCCAACACCGCCATGCCCCACGCTCGTTCAGCACCGCTCTCGCCGACGACGGCAGCTCCACCACTGGCTCCGCTGAGGACCTTGGACGGCTCCTTGAAGCCACCACCACCTTCGACCGTTTCTCGGGTCAGAAGGCCCACCCCGGCAAGGTTGTGGGCCGGGCACTTGGCCAAGACCTTCTTGAACAGGTCTCCCAACTCTCACCCTCAACCAGAAGCCCCTCGAAGTCCAGAACCATAATAAACTCGTGGGTAGCAGCATTAACGCGGGGGCCGAGCCGCCCGCAGGCGCTCTGGACCTCACCCGCGCTGCCGACGCCCGCGCGCTGCGCGCGGGCCAGCGCCTCCCGCGCGTCGGCCTCCCCCCCATGGGCATGAAGGCCAAAGCCCGTCAAGCTCGCTCCCTCGCCGCCAGCGTTTGCGCCGCGGCGCGGACATTTAGGCCCCGAGCGCCAAGACCAAAGTGGCCTATACCACAAGCTTGTAGGCCGCTGTCCGACCCAAGGGCAACCAGCGGGTCAATGTCTGGGCCTTTTGGCTGTCTGCATCCCTGGCCACGCCGTCGAGCTTGACGCCGTCACCCAGAGGGGTGCCATCCTGGCGGTTCGACGCCAGGCCCAACGCGATCCCGACCTACACCGTCTGGCCACCGAGCTTGAGAATGACGTCCAGACCGCCCGCGGCGGAGAGCCCATCGGGCACCTCGTCCAGGTCCTGCGCCGGCTTTCATGGACCTGGCCCGACTTCGGCACATTCGACCCGCGACCGACTCGCTTCAGTTGGATTCACGAGCCCCACGGGGCCCTGTTTCACATGCTGCGGGCTCCCCAGCGACATACCTTCCTTCGAACAATTAAACCGTCACGCAACGGCCTCGGGCATCTACCGAGCGCCAAGCAGGGCGTCGACATGTTGGCCACGACGTGGCTCGCCAGCACCAAGGGTGCCCTTGAACCTGCCGCCCGGCAATTTGGCCTCCTTTACAAGTTCCTCTCGGGTGGAGACCACGCCCAGCAACGCTGCGCACGGGCAAGCACGTCCGCTGACCCTAGCCCCGCGCGCAGATTCTGCAACGCCGACGAGAAAGCCCAAGAGCACGCCATCTGGCAGCGCCCCTGCTGGGAACACGAACGTCGCCCCTTGGCCTCGATGATCTCGGAAGAGCAATGGAATGCACCCCCGCCGCGCGCGCGACATTGTGGCCTCGCCGACGAATCTGCCGCCCATCACGACCTACAGGTCGAGCTCTCCAGGGGCCCGATGCCACGGCCCATCCCTCGACTCCCGGCCGAAGGCCCTGACGGTGACACTTCCACCACCCGAACCGACCCCGACGGCATGCAGTAGGTGCATGCAGGCACAGACGGGGCCTGCTCACACCAAGCCATCAGATTGTTGGCGCGGGCTGCCTTTGGCGTCTACTACGGTTGCGGACATCCTCCCAACCACTCGGCCCGCGTTCATGGCCTCACCCAGAGCGCGCAGCGAGCCGATAACGTAGCCCTGCTGCACCTCGTCGCCACGGCCGAGCGACCCGTCGACATATTCGTCGACCACAGAGCCGTGGTCGACGGATTCCAGCGGCTGCCAGATGATCGACCCCCCTTTCCTGACGTGGCGCAGAGCCACTTGCGGGCCCGCGTCCATCGCTGTGTTCTCGCCAAGCCAGACCTCTTCAGGGTCGAAAGGGTCACCAGTCACCGTGGTGACGAGGGCGTCAACTAAAACCATGTCAGTACTACCGCAGAGGAGTTCAATCGCCAAGCCGACCACCTGGCCACTGGCGCAGCCGCCCTCCGCGACTTCCCACCCCACCTGATCGAGGAAGCCAAGCAGCGCCACCGCTTCGCCGTAGTGCTGCATATCGTCGCTGTAGCATGTAGCCATCTACGACAAGCGTCGCCGCGCGCTTCCGCCCCCTCGCAGACGAGCGGGATGCACCAACGCCCAGATGGACAAACTCGAGCCGAACCCCAGGTTCACCGCGGGAGCCGCGCCCAGTGACCGCCAGCGGCTCCACGGAGATCTCGAAGACCTGGGAGAGGCTCAAGGCCTCGATGGCCCGACGGAAACGACGACGAGGACCCTGTTGGCTTCGGCGGAGGCATGGGCGACCTAGACGCTCCCATTGCCCGTGCCCCGACGCCGCCAGGCATGCGCCGGCTTCTTCCAACCTCTGGTCTTGGGGCCTTGCGTGCTTGGGACATTCAGTTTATCATTCAGATTCTCTTTTAGTCATATATATCAGCCTTGACCACTACTCATGTTCAATGGGTTTCATGGGACTTAATGGAAGTTTTCTTCACCTCTTACTTTAGACCTTGGGACCATGTGCTTCCAAGGTTGGGCCCCAATTGTCACTCAAGATCTTGTTAGTCAAATTCGGGCACCTCTTTCATTATGTTTCTCGTCTTCATTCAACACAAGAGGGATCTAGTGGTGGGATTCATTTGGGATATTGGACAGTCTTTCATTCATGATTTCTTTCAGTATCATGGGTTTCAATCCTGGGTTGGGCTTTACCTTTTCTCCGCCTCTTTCCTCTCCTGCCTCTCTCCCCTTTTCTTTCTTTCTCTACCGTACGCACTTGGCGTATTGGTGGCTTCTCAGGTTTGTGTTTTGGGAGGACCGACCTTTCAAGGCGCTTCATCATCATCATCATCATCTTGGGGCACAGACTGCAGTCGCCCCCCCTGGTGAGCCGGCCCAGAGCCCGTCGACAGCATGGCTGCTGCTGCCCCGCGCCATGGCGACGGCCCTGGAGCGCCGGCGGCAGCGGCGCCTGCCGGGGGGCCGCTTCCGCCCCCCCCCCTCCCCCCCAGCACCCCCGTCGCCGACTTCGCCGCGGCCCAGCCCCCGAGAAAGACGCCGTCGCTCTCGGCTGCGCGGGCAGCAGAAACGGCGAGGGCACCAGCTCCCTGTCGCCCCAGGCCGCGGCCAACAGCGCTCGGGCTGCTGAGCTCGATGCGCCCGCCAGAGCACAGCCGACGCCGCCAGCTCAACGTGGATCGGGCCCCCGCCGCGCCGCCCCGAGGCGGTCGCGCACCGGCCGAGCCGGCCAGGCCTACCGCGGTCCCAACTGCCGCCGCCAACGCCGTTGGCTGGGCCCCCTCATCGGCCTCCCGACCGAGTCGAGTCGCCTCAGCCAGGCGCCCCCCCGTCGAGCGGCAGGGGCCCGCGGCGACGCCCGCCGACGCCCTCATATTCGAACCAGCGCCGTCGCGAATCACTGATCGCCGCGCGGACCTCGCCGCGCATCTAGTCAGCAGCGCAGCCGGCGCCCGCCCGCCCCACGCTCCGCGCCCCGCCCAGGGCCGAGCCCCAGTGCTCCAGGCGCCCTGCGACCACCCAGCTTTTAGCACAACGCCCACATAATGATCTTCGCTGCCCCGCGCCACAGCGACGGCCCAGGGGCGGCGGCCGCAGTCGCGCCCGCTGGGGCGTTGCCTTCGCCACCGCCCCGCAACAGTCTTGCTGCAGTCTTGCGCCGCGGCCCAGGCCCCGAGTGCGACGGCGCCGCTCTCGGCCGCGCGGGCAGTTGCAACGACGAGGGCACTGGCCCCCCGTCGCCCCAGGCCGCGGCCAGCAAAGCCCGGGCCGCTGAGACTGACGCGCCCGCCAGAGCACAGATGGATCGGGCTCTCGCCGCACTGCCCCGAGGAGACCGCGCGCCTGCCTCGCCGCGCCTAAGCTCGAGCGTCGCGCCGAGCCGGCCAGACGCACAACGGTTGCAACTGTTGCCGCCAGAGCCGCTGGCCTGGCCCCCTCCTCCGCCGCCCGACCGAGCCGCGTCGCCCCGGCCAGCGATGCGCCCATCGGTCGTTAGGGCCCGCCCTGCTCGCTAGCCCGCCTCTATTCCCCAGTCACTTATGGCCAGGGCGCGGCTGTTCCAACATTTCCTGCCCCCGACGGCGCGCGCCGCCGCCGAGAGTGCGATGGCGGCCTCGGCTACTGCAGTTGCCGGCTGTCGACGGGGCCCTTTGTTTCTTTTTGTTATGTCCGATATCTCTCTCCCGCGCTCTCCTTCTCTCCCCCTAGCTCTTTGTTGTTGTTGTATTTGTTCCTCTCTCTTTCCCTCTGTCTCCTCTCTCTCTCTCTCTCTCTTTTTTCTCTCTCTCTCTCTCTCTCTCTTTCTCTCTCGATCGGAATCCTTTTTGGGAAGCGCAGCGAAAGGATTCCATTGGAAAGCGCCGAGGCGCGAATTCTTTGGAAAACGCCACAGGGATTCGACTGGAAAGCCTCAGAACAGGAATTTGTCGGGAAGCGCTGCGAAGGGCTCCTACTGGGGAGCTCCAGCAAGGGATTCGATTGAAAATCCTCACAACCGGAATCCCTGTGCGTGGGGCGCACAAAGAGATTCATGTTGCGGGGCTTTCCAATGCAATCCTTTCGTTGTGGTTTCGAATGTTTCCTTGTTGCGATGCTATTCCATAGACTCATGTTGTCATGCTTCCCCAAGGATCCCGATTGTAAGGGTTTCCCATGAAATTCCTTCTGGGCGTTTTGCAGAATATTCTTCGTGTGAGGCTTTCCGATGAAAGCGTGCGGTTGTGGTTTCGAAGGGATTACGATTGCGCGAGAGAGGGGGGGAGAGAGAGAGAGAGAGAGAGAGCGATATAACAAAAAACAAGGGAGTGGAACGAGAAGAGGGAGTTTATACGCAACGAAATTGGATTGACTGGTGCGCGAATTCTCACAACAGGAATCCGCTGGAAAGCACTTCGATGGAGTTCTATTGGAAAGTTCCGCAACAAAGAGATTCGATTGGAAAACCTCACAACATGATCCCCGTGTAAAGCACCACGTAGGGCCTCGATTGGATGGAAAGCCTCGCAACAGAAACCTTGTGGAACGCAACACGAGGGGATTCGATGGGAATTCCTAACAGTAGAGATTTTTTTGTTGGAAGCGCCACAAAGGGATTCCATCGGAAGGCCTCACAACACGAGTTCTTTCGGAAACCACCGCATAGGGGGTCGATTGGAAAACCTCATAACAGGAATTCGTTTCCAAAACCTCACCAGAAAAAAAGTATGATATTCGAAACCCTAAAGATCGGAATCTTTGGGTAAGCACCGCAAAACATACATTGATGAGGGGAAATATAATGAGGGCGATGGAGGAGAATGATGATCATGAGGAGATTGAGGAGGAGAAAGAAGATGATCAATATTGAATATAAGTATAAGGTTGATTGTAATAATGAGGAGAATGGGGAGAGGAATGCGGGGGAGAAATAGGCGGAGAAAGAGAGGGTGGAAAAAAAAAGAGAGGAGGCGACATTTATGATAACACGGGGCCAGGTGTGTATAGACAGTGAGAGGGAGAGGGGGGGAGAGAGAAATCGTTGTTTTGCCTCCCTCTCGCTATCTGCCTCCCTCTTACTCTCTCTCTCTCTCTCTCTCTTTTGGTTGTTTGTTTTGTTGTTTTGTTGTTCTCTCTCTCTGTCTCTCCCTCCTTGTCTCACACCAGTTCTCCGGCTGGGCACACGCCGACAGCGACGTGCAATTGCGGCCTCCAGTGTTCGAGGGGAGTTTCGGGCCAATGACAGTATGAACGGCAGAGAAAAATGACGAGTTGGCATCCACAAGTGTAATGTGCTATTGCTGTGTGCATACAAAAGCATACATGGCCTGGGTTTCGCGAGTTCCCAATTGTGGAAAGCTATAGCGGTCGACGTTGTTCCGTGGCGCCAGACTCAATGAGAGATTGTTTCATTCAACCGCCTCGCGCATTCCGCCAGCCCATGCTGTAGCATCATTGCCATATGTTAGTGTGTTCGTGGGCATCTAGAAGTTGAAGGGTCGGGGTAGTTTGCCCAAGCTGTCGCGTGGGGGAGAGAGATTAGCTTGGCATGTCGAGTGCAACACTAACTGGAACATGATCCCATCACAGCTCGGGCATCGAAACCCGAAAACATGTCTGTCCGCAGCGCTGCCAGCGTCGTCTGTATAGCCAGCGGGCCATGCAAGGCATTAGGCACACTAAGACAGGAGGCAGAGGGGTAAAGGAAACCCGAACTGCCGAGAGAGTCGGTATTGCGGGAGCGCGCAGGCAGCCTCAGGCACCGGCAGTTAGTGCATGTCCAGTGAGGTGCGGGTCAGTGCAAGTTGCCGAAGGTGAGACAGCGACGACAGTCATCGCGAGGCACGCCATCAGCGAGTGGGCCGTGGGCAAATGCCGAGGTGAAGATGCCAGGACCTCATAAGCACGTCTTCAGCAAAGCTGGCGACCCAGAGGGGGCCAGGCTTTGCTTGGTAGCTCCAGTGAATGGGCTGCCCGGATATCGGACCGATGTCCAGGCGGGAACGGAGGCAGCAAAGCGAAGCTCAACGGGACGAGAACCAAGGGCGGACAATTAAAGCACGAAGATCAATGTTGTCTAAAATCTCTCCGTTGGGGCGGAGGGGGAGGGGGAGAGCGAGGCCAGAACGAGCGATTCGGCCTGTCGTGAATAGTAGTACGTCGTTTTCTGCATGTTTAGGCATTCCCAGAGAGACCCTACTGGCTCGCTAGAGCGAGACAAAGAGAGAGAGAGAGAGAGAGAGAGAGAGATAGAGAGCGACAGCGGGGGCGGTCACGCGAGGGGCAGATACGCGCTGCAGAAGTGACAGCACACAGAAGGAAAGGAGGCAGGGGAAAGGGGGTAATTAGGGGAGACGGGGGGAGGAGGATGCGGAGGGGGAGGATGCGTTGGAGTTAGAGGAGGGGCGGTCACGCCAGGCAAAAGTGGCAGCACCTGGAGGGAGGGGGAGGAGTGGAGGAGGAGGAGCACGCGGAGGGGGACGGGGGAGGAGGCGGGGGCCGAGGAGGTGCAGGGGGATCCTGCCACCAGCCTGAGCCTGAGGTGAAGGAGGGAGGGGGGATCAGAGGCAGAAAAGGGGGGGGGGGGGGGAGAAGGAGGAGGCGGCCCTCACTCTTCCATCCCTGCCCGGGACCAGAGGGTGGATCGGGCGTGACGCCGCCGCGGAGCTGCGTGGGCGCTCGCGGAGGCCGCCTCTTTCAGCAGGGGGGCCCGCCCGTGGGGCCGCAGCTCCCCCCCCCCCTGCGAGCCCGCCGCGCGGCACGCGGGCGGGCCGCGGCCACCTGCGAGGCCTGCGGCCCTCTTGGGGGCGGGGGGGGCCCAGGCGCAGTTCATTCCGCGTCGTCGACGAGACGGCGATGCGGCTGGATGTGTAGCCCGATTCTCCACGCCGACGTCGCCGATGCATCGCCGACGTCGCCGATGCATCGCCGATGCGTTGGTGATGCGGTGCGTTCCTCCGGCCCCACCCACTCGGACGCCATCTGGGAGACCTCCACGACAGGGGAAGGGGGGGCTGGCCCAGGAGTCGCCACGAACGAGATGGGTGTTGAGGAACACGGATCCTGTTTTTGTTGTCCGTTTTCGGGCCCTGTCCGGGCCATCCTGGGGTCCTAGGGACGTCAGAGAATGACTCAGGACGGCAAATTGGTACTGGGGAGTGTTTCCAGGGTGTTGGCCCCGTTCGCATTAAGGGGACATGATTTGGGGTACACGCGCATGCAGTGCAGTCTTTTTTTGCCCCATGTGGCGCGGGCCTCTAAGCCTATATGACGGCGTACATACCCGACGCCTTATCTGAGAGGAACCGGATATTCACCGTTTTTTCCACCATCCTTTATTTTGTCTACAACGTACAATCTGACGTTACCACGTCATTTTCGATTTGGTTGTGGAGTTGGTCGCCTTCTCGCGTGGTTGGCTCCTGCTCCCGTTCTACTAGTCCACGGTACGATTTACGCGACCGTTGTTTTCTCCAACCCTGAACCCAAACTTTATTCACAATTGCGGGGATCGATTCGAGCGGAGCTCGGACACAAGCGTAACCATCAAGAGCCTACAAGGCCCGACGAAATTCCAACAAAATGGGCGTAAAGTCTATAAACGTTCCGAATTAATACAAACTGATGTGACCCTCGAAAGATGGATTGGATAGCTCCCAACCATTGAATCGCCTTACTCCGCCCGCTGCGACTGACCCCAAGCGCAGATATGCGCCCAACCAAAAACCATGCACACATGAACATGTTGCGATTATTTTGTGCTGCGCGTATGGTCCGCCACAACGTACATGCATCGTGGTGGAGGATGAGACAGCAATGCCCCTCCCTGTTGGACCATTTCGAGAAAGTTGGTATGAAGTGAACGCCTGGCTGGTTTTTACTGGCCACGCACGACCCACCACAAGCAGCGGCCCCCAAAAGGGGCGAGGGGCCTTGTTGGGAATATCGCCACGCGCGTACCACCTGACATACTAAACGTCGGTGCGTAATTACGTGGTACACAGACCCGCCCCGCAAATTACAGCAGGTTCATTTGAACATGAAAACCGGGCATCCTGAAGATGAGCGACAGCGCGCTCCATGTACTCAATTGATGAACTTCCTTGCTCCGCACAAAGAACGTATCCACGAAACCCAGGCCAGGTTCGAGATGGCACGGTCGGAAACACAATCGGCAACACTTGACATCCCCAGCGTGCTCTTCCTGACCACAATTATGTTCCGCGCCCTTGGCGTAGGCACCCAGCGCGCGCTGCTGTAGGACAGGCCGCAGAACGTTCGCCGGGACATATCATGCCAGTATTTGGCAGGGGACGAGGAGGTGGTGGTAGCACTGTTGCACAATACACGCAAACACTCGCCGCTGGCAAAGTGGAGTTTGGAATCGGGCCGACTTGCAGCGTTCGGGCAGGTGCAGGCGACGAAGTCAGTGCGACATTGGCTCCATTTCAGGCGTCGAATGCAATACTGACCCGTCACAACTGAACGCGTCACACTGGAACGCGCCACGCACATCGGCGCGCCTTCGACGCGCCGCCAACTTGCGCGGTGAAGCAGCCCCCCACATCCGATCCTTTGCTACCAGTTCCGATTTCGACGCGGGAACAGACACCTGCGGCATCTCGTCGAACGGCGTCGTGGATTCGACCGATGTAACAGCATGGAGACACACGAGCAACAGGGGGGCACTTTTCTCTGGCTGCTACCACGAGCTAAGCGCAGGCACAGGAGGCCAACGCGAAAGCCAGCACAATGGGCCAGGCGCAAGATCAGGAGGATGACTGGAGGAAAGTGCAGGAGGGGGGAGACGCCTGCGCTGTCGGGGAGTTGCTTCATCCGCCACTCGCCTCACATACAATCAGCGCAACGCGGTTTTGCATGAGGGGGGGAGGGCCGAGGCCGCAGGACTTCTGGGAAAGGAGAAGGAAGACAATGGAATCCTGGGGGCCCCGACAGGGGCGCCCTCACGCGCGATGAGCGCGGCGGGGGCATGCGCTTTGCCGAGGGGCCCCGAGGCAAGGGCGATGGCGGGAGCGCCACTTCCGGCGCTCTTTTGAGCTTGAGCATTGAGGGCGCCATGCAGCATCTGTTTGTCGAAGGTTCCCACAGTTTGGATTTCTTTTGTTTCGCGTGTCACAATCTCATCGGTGGCCTTGACAAATTGCAGCATCGCGCCTATGGGGTGGCGTCCGAGTTCATCACCGCGCGGTCAATTACATCGAGTTGGCACTTTGGGGGTGGATCTCCAGGAACGACGACTACGTTATGTTCGGCGGTTCCGGCGACGCGGCGACGCCGGCCTCGCGGGAAAATGTTGAAACGGGGAACGGTCAGCAATTAAATTTGCTTGCTCTACCTCGCGGAGCGCGCGGCGACGTCGACTTCGACGCGGGCCCCGCGACGCGATGCTCGGACCTCTCGGAGTTGGAGGCCGTCGAGCAGAACGCTATTTTGGCACAGGGCGTCGTCGTTTGCGACGCCGACGTCCCAGTCGAACGAGCCGCGGCGGTGGCCTGCTATTGCGGGCGCGGACGGGGAGCCAGGCGCCGCTGCCGCCTGGCTCGGTGCCGGCGGCGACAGGCAAAGGGCACTGCCATCGCCGCGAGCCGCGGGGGGGCGAACGCAGCGCCTTCGCCGGCGATCGGACGCGAAGCTCCGACGCATTGCGGCGCTCCAACATCTCCAACGCCTTTTGATCATGACGCGAAGTCAGTCGCGCCACCGCTCGGGGACGAGCCTGGTTCCACACCTGGAGCTGCTTCGACAAGCGCGACAACGGCGACCGGCGACGCCCCGCTCGCGGACGACTACGGGGGCGAGTTGTGCACGCAAGACGCCGAGGCATCTCCGCGTTCACGGCCGACAAGATCGAGCCTGTCGACGAAGACGCCGCCTCCGCGATATCGA
Organism: Prorocentrum cordatum; assembly: GCA_963575745.1. Lineage (NCBI taxonomy): Eukaryota > Dinophyceae > Prorocentrales > Prorocentraceae > Prorocentrum > Prorocentrum cordatum. The sequence continues at coordinate 95,359 of CAUYUJ010016101.1, read as the reverse complement.
GCTTCACCTCGGCGGCAGCTGCCGCCGCATCTAAATCAGCCTCATCCGTCGACGACCTGCGCGGCTGCGCGGAGGCGAGCTGCCTGCGCGCAACGACCCTCAACTGAGAAGTCAGGCGAAGGCCATCGAACCCGTGGATGCGAAAATGGAGCTCCGGGAAATTGTTTTTCCTCTTCGGGGGGGCAGCCCGTTTTCCCGGGGGGGCTGTTTCAGCGGCCGCGGATTTGCCAGCCTTCGCTCAGTTTCTGATCAACGGCGGCGCGGTCATCGTTCAACCGTCGGCGCGGGCGCCCTCGCACGCCGGGGCGAGCGCGGCCGCGCCGTCCGCGGGTCGAGGCCGCGACGCCCGCATTTCAACCATGGCAGGGTCGAACGCATCGAGTCCCGCGAGGCCCTCAATGTCCATCGCTGCGGCCCACGGTCTGCCCCCCAGCTCTAACGCGGGCCCTCCCCCCGGGCGCGCGACGGCCCAGTTCCGACGCCGATGTCCGAGGAGGAGACAGAGGCTGCCCTGGTCGGGGCGGAGCTCCCACGATCGGACATCCGCGAGAGCGGCAGCTGCGCAGCTGGATCTGGGGCCGCCGCGCCAGACGGCACCGCGCCCGCGGCGGTCGACGTGGCCGCGAAGAAGGGGGGAAACGAAGATGGTCCCGATCAAGATCGACCACTTGACTGGCCAATTTTCCAGCGCCGCTTGCTATCCGAGGATGGGGCAACCATCGAGCCGACGGGGGCGCGGCCGCTGGCGGACCGCGCGCGCGGGCGACCCGAGCAGACGCGCGATCGATCTGCCGGGGCGGCTCGCGCTGCCAGCGGCAGGGCCGCCGAGGTGGCGTTTTTTTGGGGGGGTCCACCGAGGGCCCCCCCCGTCGCCCCCCCGAAGTCCAAATCGCCGGTTGCCGCGTCGCCCTCTGCGAGCCCGCCCATCGACGACCTGGGCGCGGCAGAGGGGTCTCGGACGGTGCCGCGATTTCACGGAGAAGTCCTGCGACTAGACTTGGGCCCTCGCCCAGTGGTTCTAGGGCGCCGACGCGGGGCGCTCGGCGCGATCCAGCAGCGGCGACACAGGTGAGGACATTTCTACCCGATCAGAGGGTGATATTTGGGCCGCTTTCTGGCGCGCAGGCCCCCGCGCGCAGCTGTTCGCGCGACGAAGAATCGTCGGCCATCAACGCGGGCGGGCAGCCGCAGAGGTCGCGGGGCGCCGCGTCAGAGTCAGAGAACTTCGATGAGCGACTACTGCCAGAACATGCGAGCCACGTCGCAGGGCGGCGCAGCACACCGAAAGAAGGATTCCACGCACCGCGGCACACGAGCGCCCTCGCTGGGAGGTTCCCCCGCAGCAGGGCCGCCCCCCCCGAGCCATCGCCGCTTCGGCGGGGCCCCGCGTCTTGAGGGGGCCCCCGAGTCTCGGGCGCCTCGGGCCCTTCCCGCGCAGCTCCCAACCACAGGTCGCCAATCGCCCCCCCCGGGAGAAACGATCGGCCGGGGCCTGTCCTGGAGCCAGCGCGGCACCGCGTGCCCAGGGGCCGGACGCGCGCCGCCTGACTCAATGCGTGCGCCTGGCAGTCTGCAGGTGAAATAGGAGCGCCTCGCGTCGCGAACATTGGCGCCGTTCAAATCAGTCGGCGCGGCGGCCATCAACGACGCGGCGGGTCAGAGGGGGGGTGGCTTGATCAGATTAGCTGCTCTCAGTCATCTACTACGCCGCGCGCCGAGTCAGCGCGGGCGGACGCCGATCAACCGCTTCGGCGACCACGCACAGAAGACCGACCACGACGCAGGGGTAGATGTGTCGGATGCGATTTACATCAACGTTGCAGTTACGAAAACAGCAGTTGCACCCTCACCCTGGCCAACATGAGGGGGGGCAGCCGCGGATCCACGGCGATGTTATGTACCGCGTTTAAACATCAAACATGAACATCACCGTCGACCGCCACTCCCGCTTGGTCACGAGCCAGAAAGCATACCGCTATCCATTGAAGATCTGACACCTGGAGGGGGAACGACAGTCACTATTCATCCACTGGTCTCAAGGTCATTCGTGGAGACCGCAGGCCCAACGTGAATTTCTTCGCGAGTTGAGCTAGCCGCTCGCCCAAACGCGGCCATCAATGGCTCGTGCCATGTCGGTATGTATTGTGTCGCTGTAAGCGGGCTAGTATGTACAAATTGGATCCACATCCACATGGCACCATTTGAGGTCGGTCAGCGCGCCGAGCGGGCGGAGGGGGGGGGGGGGGCGAAGTCGCCGCCAGTGCGGATTGGCGCGCGGCGGTGGAACATGAGGGAACCAGCTTCTGCTACGCCAATAACGGGGCGCTGATTTCTGAAAGTGAAACGGGAACCATGCCCCGAACAGAAATCCGTGCATTGATTGAGTTCGTTGTGCGATCTTGCGCAGTCGGACGCACCAGGAAACGATGGCAAGTTCCCCCCGCTCCAGCGGCGCGAGGACTGACTCCCTCCGCCCGTCGGAAAGGCGACCAAGTTGTAGACCATGCGGGGCCTTAGCCGACAGCCGCGGCGCAGGCGGGGCGGCGGGGAAACGACAAGTTCCACGGCAACCGCAGAGGAAGCAGGCCGCCCCCCCCTTGCAGACATCCGCGACGGCAGCGAGATCAGTGCGGGAACGCACCCAATATGCAGGCCATTCGTTCCTGCGGGATCGGGCGCCTCGCGCTCGGTACCTACGCCGCGCGACGCTGGAGGTATGCCTGCAGGGTCTGACCAGATTTTGGCCGACGTGCTGCGCCGCCGCGATCCATGAGCCGCGCCAGCTGGGGCGATGGCTGCACCGCCGCCGCGCGCCTCTCATGCCGCGCGCCCGCAGATGCCAGGCCCGCGGCCTCCGTCTAGCGCAGGATGCGTCGAGCCATTCGGCAGCAGCCAGGCGCTCGGTTTGCACGCGCCAGCATCGGGGGACATTCCGGCGATGTGGCTGGCCCAGCCAGCACGGGGGCGCGCCGAGAGGGCCCGATCCAGCGATGGACGCTTTGGAACGCAGGCTCCGGGAAATGATGTCGGCTGTGATCGAGGGCATGCGCCGCCTGCATCACCGCCCACGCAGGACGACGGTCGGGCCCCGCCGTGGAGCTGAGGCGGGGCGGGACACCTGACCCCCAGGCCGAGAACAGACGTCTGCACATGCCGGCCTCCAATGACTCATGAAACTCCGGCAGCAACGTTTCCGCGGGGACCCGGCACGGCCGCCCCCCGTGCACGTCGAGGCCAAGCGGCGCATTGATAATTGGCAGCGGGGGCACATCCGCAACCTGCGCGTCCGGTCGACGGTGGAACCGGCGCACGCCGCGGGGGTCGCTGGGCGGAGCGATCCCTCCAGGATGCCGCGGGCGCCCGTCGGACCTCCGCCGACGCGCGCGGCGACGCCGATTTGGCCGCCAGTTGCGTTCTCTCTGACTGGCAGCAGGCCTATCACAGACCATCTGCTGGGGGATACCAGACCCAGCATGCCAGCACAAGGCGCCGCCAGGCCATCGGGCAGCTGCGAGAGTAGAATCGACAGCGACACCTCGCTCTCAGCGCCAATGGTTGTGGAAAAGGGCTGGCTGTTCCCAGCAGCCTCGCGGTGAGCAGTGGCCCATGGCTGAGCGCTTCACAGCTCGGAAACGAATCTAGGTGGAACCAGCAGGAGGCTGAAGACATCAGCCCCGGCGTCACGAGCTGGGGCGCCGATGCTGCATCCGGCCCAATGCGCCCCCCGCCGTTCAATCAAGCTGAAGGGGTTGTGGCCTGCCAGGCCCCCCCACCCCCACATGTGGAACTTGTGGTAGAATTCTCGGGCACGGATGCCGCCTGCTCAATTTGTTTCGGGTGCTTCGAGATGGGCGCCAAGTTCGCGCGGTCGTCGTGTTACCACGCCTCCAATTTTGATGTTTTTTTTTCGCGGAAAACGCACGAACATGCGTCGACAACCCGCGCCCTGGCCCAGGACATGACCAAAGTGCGCCATATGCCGCGGTCCAGACATCATAACAGCAGTCCCTCAGCGGGCTGGATCACCCGCCGACGATGCACTTTCTCGTGCCCGGGAGCTCCGAGAGTCGAGGGCGATGGCGCGGGAGTTGGCGGCGCGCGCGCAATGCCTTGCGCCGCGCCCAATCTCCCAGCGCGGAGGCTCGCCCAAAAATTCCCCCGCGGCGGCCATTCATGAGGGGCATGACCGTGCAGGGCGAAGGGGCAGTGCGCCCAGCTGCTGCTGGGGGTCTGCGACAGCTTCGGATCCGCGACCATCGCGGCTACGCTCATGAACAGGGTAGCCAGCGGGTAAACTTGCCTGATATAATTGAAACGACCGGCATGACGAATGGCGTGAATGACGACGTTTTCTTTGCGACATGTGACGATGTCAATCTATGGTTGGTTTCAGGGTCCGACGTGTTTTTGACAGAGCGACGCAAGTGAATTCGTTATGATTGTGATCAGGTGGTTTCGGTAGACGTTCTCATCAATCAGCCGCCCAGAAAGTTTCTGCCGGATAGCAGATGCAGCGCGCTCTTCGGGCCCGGACCCCGCGCCATCATCATCGGGGTCAGTGCGCCAGCGAATTCCGCGGCAAGGCGGCGGCGATAGGGGGGGCGGTGTCGAACACCGACCCCGACTCAATGTAACTGGGGTCGGAAAGGGCAGCGTTCGGCGGATGAAACCGGAGGCTTCGATCACGCATGCAAGCACGAGAGCCGCGCCATACGACCCCTGCAGATCGAACCATGCGACGGGGCGCGGCGGGCAGCAAGTCGCAAAAGCGAGCGATGATGATGCCATGGTCCTGGGTGCGAGCGCATGGCATCCCCGAGGAAAGAATGGCTCGGTTAAGCTTGAAGAGCTGCAACTGGAGAAGGCGCCGCCAGGTCACCTCCTGATACCTCGCGGCGACTGCAGGGGGGTTGGCCCAGGGCGCTGCCGGCGCGGAAACGACCGTCAAATGCTCGGCCAGCTCGGAGGCGTGCCAAGACATAATTGTGCACATCACCACGGCACTGGGGCCGAGTGCGTCTGTCGGAGGCAACGCGTCGGAGGGGGAAGCATCAGCGTAGCCAGCGCGCTCCTTGCAACGGCTCGCAGACTCGATTTTGATTTTGGCGACGTGGAATCATGACAGGCGCCCCAGGACCGAATGAACCAGGAACGTCGCGGGAACGGGAGCCCGACATTCACGCCAAGCGTATCCGTGCGGCACTAGCTTGACTGTCGCAAGATATTGTCCAGGTTCGTCGCGCCAGCCGAATGCGAGTTCACTGATCGGGCGCGCGCTTTGGAGGCCAACGCCGCTTCCTTCAATGCCGCGCTTCGCCCGTCGGCGCGGCCGCGGCGGCTATTTCTCGCTGGGGTGGGGTGGGGCGGGGGGGGGGGGGGGGCAGGGCGGGGCAAGCCCCGCGCCGCCTTGCAGCAGCCTGACGGCAGGGCCTACAGAGAGCGCGATCGCCCGCCAGGAAGCTGGCCTTATATCAACATAGATTGCATATGCGGAGATACACGTGAGGCTTGAGCAGACCTCGCACAAAGGGGTCACGCTTATGTTCGCGTCACTCAGAATGAGCTAATCTACTGACGACAGTCGGGGCCGAGCACTTGAGTTTCTTGGTATCGGGTGACTACCCGATGGTCTGGACAAGCACCCCGGCAGGTTGGCATGCGCATGCCCCTGGTAAGCGCATGCGACCACACTGGTAACGGATGCGAAATAAGTCGCGTATGTATGTGATCAGATTTGGGCGTCTTGGGTGCGCGTGCGTAAAGTTTACCACGCATGCCCGTGGTCATTGGGGAGATTGAGACGCATGTGGGATGGATGCGGGTCGTGCCATGTCGGGCTAAGGCACGATCTGCAGAGCAGTGCGCCTAGTGGCACTGACATGCAGTTCGCTACTACCATGCTCCAACGACCTCAACCACACCTGCAATGTAAGTCCGTGGGTAAACAACTTGTGACATTTGGGCGCGGTAAGACGCAGCGACGCGCCGAATGATAGCGACGATCTCGTATCGAACTCTTCGAGCATCTCAGCAACAAGGCCTTATGTGCCAACGCTGGCACACCGACCCCCACGCACGGAACCGACCCCATTGCAACCGACACTTGCGACAAGGGCTTGCGCAACCTACGATGCGACATGATTTTTTTCGACCAGTGTTGTCCGCGGTTCGCCGTGCGACGCATGACTTGGACAAACAGGGAGTGATTCAAGACGCCCAGGCTGCTGAACAGCGCTCCCCAGTTGCATTGGGAGGCCGATGACCCGATCTTCTTCGGACGCGATCATCATCCATCACCGAAGACGCGCAAACGCGTCCACTTAGAAGACGGTTTCCCCCCCGCATCTGGGGATCGAGGAGGCGCACAATAATCATGGGCATAGAGCCAGTGGAGGAGGACATCGAAATTCTGACAACAGCTTCCCACACCAAACAAAATGAGATATGCGTGAAGGAAGCGGGGATCGATCTGACTTCGTCGCATGAACAGGCACATCGGAGACGACGTCCGGAAGCGACGATTGCGGCGGCGATCTTGCGTGATGTGGGGAAGACCTCGTCTCGGTGTGGTACTAGGGCGCCCCAGTATAATGCCTCGCGTCTGACGGCGAAAATGACCCGCTCCCACCACTGACCACGCGACCCTCAACGGAAACGCGCACATGTGCATTCACCATTGTAGCTTTGTCATGCTAGGGTGCGAACAACGATGTTGACATGCTGGACTCATGTTGCACGAAAGGCGGCACCTCCGAAGTTGCGTTCACCTCGGATTGGCTCGGTTGGCCAGACGTCGGACGACGATCTGAGATATCCTTTGAGACAGTTGGACATGATCCTGCACCAGGCTGTTACGCCACAGCCGAGCCGCATCACAATTTGCCCGCGATCGTACCTCAACTCCAAGGTTAAACGAAACACCGACAGGCCCACCGCGCGGATGATCTGCCATATTTTACCGATTGAGATTTCCAAGCTACACGACGTCGTGGGCCCATGGTTTCTCCATTTGTTGGGCCAAATGCATCGTCCATGGAAGGCCGCGTCTTATGGCGATCGACATTGACCTGTGCGCCGATGGTCCGAAGGACGTTGTTTCACGGGGATTGCGTCAAGAAGCCTACGGACATCCCCGGCAAAATTGCAGCCATCGTCACACCATTTCCGAAATTGCATATGTGGCGAACGATTTAGGCACGCCCAGCCTTACCGCGCAGACTTCTGGATCAGAAGAATACACACAACGCCGACAGACGGCATTTGCAGCTGCAGATGCGAAGACCAGTGCATTGGATAACCAGAGCGGAAACCCGCATGTCTTGTGGTTCAGAGTTTTCGTTGCCACCGCGCTTGAATACCCCCCCACCCGCATGCATAACCTCGGCACCAGAGCAGGGACTGGCGGGATGCTGGCGCGGTAGCGCATCACATAATCGTAGCCCGACACAGCCGCCGGCATGAATTTGTCCACATATTGGCCGCGCCCAGCCTGCAAGAGACAGCGCCAGACGTGCCGGGGGTCGTCTCGATGACGCCCCCGGCAAGTGCCGCGCTGCTGCCTCCGTCAAACTACCGGGCGATCGCGACCCTGAGGGGGGCCAGTGCCTCTTCTGTGGAAAACTGCCCCGGCGTGGAGAGGGCCTCCGATCCCGGGCCAGGCGGTGGCCCATTTTCATCGCCATCGGGAAGGCACGGGGCGCATTCCCGACCTCATGGACCACGCGCGCAAGGTCAAGTCGATCCCGCGGCAGGGGCCGGCAGTCACGCCCTCATTCGCGATGCCCCTCCTGCGCCCGGCTGCGGAAACACGGAAGCAAGAGGATCGGGGCAGCGCGTCGGCGCGCCGTCGAGCGGTTCGGCTGAACAGCTTGAGGTGCTTGCGGGGAGGGGCGGGATCCAGTCATTGCCCCTCGCCCCTGCCCATCCCCCGACGCTGCAGAAAAACCGAGTCGCGCTGCGAGGAACCCGCGTGCCCGCGCGGGCCTTGAACATGGTGGGCCACCAGATTCCGTCGAAGTAAGCGCACAGAATTTACGTAGTTTCGAGCCGAGCGTAGCGAAAAGGAGCTTCGGAGTTTCCACCTGCGGTGGCAGCCAGGCAAGGGGCCAGATATTCGCGCCATCCCGTGCAGCGCAGGGCCTGCCCAGGATAGGCCCAACTTGGCGATGGGCATGTGGCGCGCGCCGGGAAATGCAGAGCTTGGGCGCGACGCGGAACAATTCATTCCTTCCGGTCAGTCTGCCAGGAAGATTCGACGACGAATGCAGATGCAGATTCGACGACGAGTGCAGATGCAGAGTACCGAACCAAACGTTTCCCACATGCCCGTGACCGATTCGCGCATGAGAGTGAGTGCAGGAGAGGGAATTCTCGATGAGGACCTGAAAAGGAAAGCTTTCCTCCTGGAACTAGGAGCGCCAATGTAGACCCGGGGGCCTGGACAGCATGCGGCGGAAATTTAGGTTTTGAGCAGTCTCCTGCACGTGGCCGAGGAGAAACGGATGCAACGCCCCCTCAGCCTGCACGCGCGTGCCCGCCCAAGCCGTCGTCGCATGCAACGCGATCGCGTTTTTCAGCGGCACGTCGCCATGCTCGGCACACTGGGAGTCAGCTTGCGATTTGTTTGAATTTGATTCGCCGGATTTCCCCGAGGGCTCGGGGCTCTCGTGGACGCAAGGGCGGGAAACGCATTCGAGATGACATTTTGCAAGGCGTCGCGCAGGCAGCAGCCGCTGCGGACAATGAAAGCGCCGCGCGTGCTCGAGCGCCCCCCCAAGCGGCGCGCGCCAACGCGGACCTGCGGACACTGTGGACCGTCGTCGACCCGCGACTGCGAAGGGCGACCGCTGCGGGCGGAGCGGCCTCCGCCCTGCGTTCCAGCTGGAGCTTGAACGCGGCCGGCGCGTAGTCAGAGCTACCTCTATGGCAGTAGTGGCCCGGTACCCCGGCGCCCATCGCATTCTCTTCGCTCTTCGTCAAGGCTATGCCAGCTGGAGAACTGGGCATGGATTATATGGCCACGCTGTCGGCCATCGCCTTCGTCGCTAGCCTTGGCGCAGGGAAACCTGCCAGGGTAAAGCGAACGACTGCATGACTGATGGAAGCGCGCGAAGTCCACGAGCACAACTGGCCTTGCATCGCGCCCGAAACTATCGAAGGGCAGAGGAGGTCACAGTCCTGCTCCCGTCGGCCAAGTCTGCGACCAGTTGTGCGCTGATCCGCTGCGACGACGACATAAATCTGAGCCACCTTCCCCGCCGCGAGTGCAACGTCTCCAGCTTGAGCGAGGTGCATATCGCGCGCCGTCTCGTCTACTCCAACGCAGCAAATACTGAAGTAATTCCGCGCATTCCTACTGGTATCTTGCCAGATCCCAAGGGCTGGCAGAATCTCCGCCGAATAAGGACCAACCTGGTCTCTGTCATTACCTCGATGCGCTTGTGCGGCTTGACCGTGGCGGCAGCTGTTTGTCGACCATCAATCAGGAAAACGAGGAACACGATGTTGATGTCATGATGCTCGAAGATTGGCGAGACCTTTGCCCGGCCACCGTCTGCGACGACGATATCTGCCGCAGTCCAACGACCATGGCACCAGACCAGTGCGTCCTGGCCTCGGCGGTGGAACATCACGGCGACCACCAGGGAGACCAGCTTGAATTCATGCTTGGAAACGAGCCGGATGATAGCGGGGGCTATGCTGTCATTCTCTTCTCATTTGGTTTTGATGATAATCGCCCATTGGAAAAGGGTGGGCATGGCAAGCTCTTCGGATTGTGCTTGGCCTCTCACATGGCGAAACATCCTCGCGCCAGTGCAGCTAGACACGCCCGCGCGCGATGATGTTGCGACGATCCGCGCGCGCGCGTCCCGGCTGAAGCTAAATTTGCCGTTGTAGCCAGAGAAGATCACCTACTGACCAAAGCTGGCATTGCAGCAATATCAACACAAAGTCAGCGAGGCCCCGCCCGCGGAATACATGACGTGGCTGAACACCAACTGCCTGGAGTATGTTCAAACTTCCGACGCGATGTCATCTCGCTACGTGCAAAAGTGGACAATCGAAAATGACGAGCAAGGTACGTAAGCAAATGCGCACCATCCGTCTTCGCCTGGTCTTCCGAGGCTCCACGGACACCGAGGCATTCGACATTGAGATACTATCGGGAAATACCCGCCGACTATGACAGGGACTGCTTGCTGGTGAAGCAGCATGTCACGCAGAGTTGATATGAGCATCAATGGATGTGGACAAAGCCTCCGCAAATTTGCATCACCCGCGAAGAGTTGGTTGCTGCCGGCCGGCCAGCAAACTCGCGAGGCGTGCTTCATCTCCCCTTCCGGGCAGCGCGCCAGTCTCGCGCGCTGTATAGCTTTGCAAGCGGCGACGACAGTCGCTATTGCTTTCGGCGCTGGAAACGGGCGCGGGCACCAAGGGCGCCCCCCAGAGCTTCCGCCCTGGAACTGCGCCACACCACGCGAGCCACCTGTTGACCCCGCACATGAGTTCTGTCCGGACCTTATCACAGCCAAATATGCGGATTGGACTGGAGAAGGACATTGGCGACTTTGTCCGCCAGGTTGAACCTGTATTTTGGCGCTGAAAATTCGGTCCGCATATTTGAAGACCCCGCCGCGCGATATGCCGATGGCGATCGCGGGATGCGGGCATGAACCAGGATGAGCACATCAGACAGCTCCGACCCATACATCGCCCTGAATTAACGGCGCTGCCGCTGAGGCCACAGCAGCAAAACATGTCCCCAACGCGTTCGCCAGCATCCGCGGTGCCCTAGCTCGCGCGCCCCTCGCGCAGGTTTGGCCCATGGTCTACGTGCGTGACTCTCTATCAGAAAATTCAGGGGGGGCCGCAGATCCGCGCTCGTCGCTTGAAAGCTGCAGCGTGGAAACTTATCGGCGACCCCAAGAGGATCGCGGCGTGCGCGGCGAACATTCGCAGCGACCTTGGACGTCGCAAGTTGGATGCAGGAGGGGATGGCGAGACAAAACGCGACGGCACTAAAAGAACAGTTTTGTCCCGGCGAGGACACTTGTTTGATGGCGCACCTGTCGTATCTGCGAGACGGCATGTGTAATTCTCTCGGCTTCAGTGGAGGTCCAGTTGCGTTTTTGAAATATCGGCAGCGGCTCGCAACCCCGACGAGGCATATCCTGCACTCAGCACGTCCCATGGTCTACGAGGAGGGCCACTTTCGCTTGGAATCTTTGCGCGATATACATGGAATGGGTGGTCAGGCTATCAAGGCATCGCGGGATCTGTATACAAATCCTAACCAGTAGATAACTCAATCATCCGACCACGTTCGCTACTATTTCGCATCAGTTGGATACGTGAGCTAATGGATACAGCCTATACTTTTCATTCGTGTGACACGCGGGATAAATGCCTGCTGATGTCCACGCAACAGGGAAGTTTCGACAGGGACATCGCCCTGGAAGTGATGTATGTCAGAAAGTCCTGCAAATATGACGTCAAATCTTCTCCCTCCCCCAGATGCCTTTCAGATGCGAAGCGACAAGGGTGCATAAGTGCAGTGTCAAGGTCGTAGTGCATTTCTTCGGACGACCTTGCTTTCTAGGTCGCCACTGTTTCCTCGCGCGCCTTTTGATTAGGCGCACTTCGGGAGCCCGGAAGCGAGTTAGCGCCTGCCAGTGCAGGTGCGGTCCGAGTGTTCGAATTCGAGCAGCGCCGCCGAGATGCAGTTCGGAAACGGGCCACAGTGTTGCCTTCAGTGCGTGGTGCGACACAGGCACCGATACCTTTTTTCGCATCATAGTATACCGCGACAGTCAAGCGACGTCGGTAAGGAATACTCCTGAGCCCCGACCTCGGGGCCTGCTGGCTGTTAGGACGTGCCTGTCGTATGGGGAATGAGTCCGCTCGGTCCGCTTCTTGTCAGGCCTCGGCAGTCTATGGGAAACCCCAGGGATTACCGCCGGGCACGCGCAGCACTGTGATTGTTTCCGGTGCGCGTTCTCGACGCAGCGTTCGTTTAGTTTGCGTTTGATGCCATCGGCCGCGGAGTGTAGCGTTGTCTCCCCCCAAACAATGCAAGGGGACATGACTTGCGGGACATGGGCGCGCAGCGCGCTCCTTTTCTACCCCTCGGTTCAGGCGCATCCGCCCTATGTGACGGCGTTCACACCGCACGCATCGCTTACATCACTTAACAACGATGCACTGCACTATCGGGCGTCACTACGTTACTTACGATTCGCTTCCCTCAGGTTCCGTCCCTTCATGCTAGAGGAGGGGAGGCGCTCAACCCCGATCGCGAATTTGTCTGGCGAGACGTGGAATCCCGCACCCCGCCCAGGAGCGCGTGGTGTCGCTGTCCAGGGCCTGGCGCCGATCCGTCGCTAATGCATCAATGGTTCCAGACTAATGTTTCCCCGCTTGGGCCAGCCCCCGCTTATCGTTCCCCCCCACAGGTCGAGAATCTTCGGAGGAATGACTCGTTGAACTTCCTCGGGTTCCTGATTGTCCTTGGCCTCTTCGGGCGTCGCTTGAGACCTCCTTGGGCGTCTCCTCGAAGTTTCCTGGGACCTCCTGGGAAGTCTTCTCCAGGGGCGGCCTGATAGGCCAGGACATGCGTATCCATGTTGCCTCACAAAGTTGGCGGGTGTTGCGCGTATTCGCAATTCTCGACGCATCGCGTTTCCCCGCCACCCGACCGAACGACATTGCCCAGGCGAGTTGCATTGAACAAGGAAGTACGAGAGCACGCAGTGGAACAAAGAGGCAGGGCAACCGTCAAACCGAAAATCGGGATCAGCTTGAGCAGGCTCAGGAGTCAACCACAGATGCCTTCGCGTACTCTTCGATGTGGGGGCCTGTTGGCAGTTGGGCCACTTGACCGCCCAGTCAGCGCGATCTCGGGGTCCTCTTGGGGGCCTTTGGGCCATCTTGGAAGCGATCGATGAAACAGAGGGTGGCACCATGTTGGAGCCTTCCCGAGACTTCAAGAGTCCATCGGAAGCGAAAAGGCGAGGATTCAAACAAACTCTGATGTGTCCCTTCGGTTTGGGAAGGATGTTGGCCTCTCGGGGGTGTCCTTGGATGGTCCGTGGCCACTTGGAGCCGTCGTGGGACGCTCATGGTGTCGCTTGAAGATATATTGGGAGTTATGATCGGCCATACTGAGTTATCTTGTTCGATCGTGGAGGCCATGTTGGGTTATCTGGGGCAACATTGGGGCCATCCTGGACGGCCCAACGACCCGTGACCCGGCCCATCCACATCCAGGGAGAGGGGGTAGGGCAAGATGTAAACCTTTCCCCGAAGGGAGAAAGGGAGGTTGGAAGAGCTAATGCACTAAACCGCATATGCCCAGAGGGCTGGTGGGATTCAGCAACTTTTGTGTCAGATGCGCGATGCACGATTCAGAAGAAGTGTCGTCACATTCAAGGCACCATGGGGACGTCTATTCCAGTTTGTATGCGCGCTGCACGCTCTGGTCGGTCGCCATTGATTTATCTCGAGCCGTGTGATGCGCAGCGTGCTAGCTATGCTGTGCAATACGAATTTTCCTCGGAGCCTTTGATTTCCACGGACGACTTGCGTGCATCGCACCGTGTTTGCGTCTCCCGAGGCGTCGTCGCTCCTCGACACAGGAACGGTATGTTGCGCAGGTTTTCGGCCCCGAGAGCCGGGAAATTATGCACCGCACCGGTTTGGTGTGGGGCTTGAAGGGAATCCAAGCACGGTACGGTGCATGGGCATTGTCTTCGTATGACGATGTTTGTATTGTTTTCGTTATGTTGTGCACGTGTCCCCTGCTGCGCGTGCGAGGGATGGACCCGCGAGCCTCAGAGGTATGGCCGCACGCTTCGACGGTGCTGGCCGCGCTGAACGAGGCTACCTGGACAGCGGGAGATAGAACGGGGAGGCGAGGGACGGGAAGTGGAGGTCCAGGTTGCCAAAATAGGCTCGAAGCAGATGGGGTCGGTGGATCGCGTCGCATCGCCGATGCATCGGCGATGCGGCTCGATTTAGAGTCCGATGTTCTCCACGCCGACGTCGCGGGTGCATCGCCGATGCATCGGCTATGCATCGGCGATGCGGCACGGTCCCCCGACCCCATCTAGTTCGACCCCATTTGGGTGGCCTCCAGTTGAATGGAATGGAATTGAATGGGTGGATGAGACCACTGGCAAAGTCAGGAAATCAAACTACTTGGACAACAGCTCCTCGGGTCTCAAAACCAGAGAGCACCTGTCCAACAACTCCTTGTGCTTCTTTGTCTAGTCCTGGGATCGCACGGTTTACCTGGATTCCTGAGCCGAGTTTCCCCGTATTAACCGTAAGCATTACACATCCAACAAGCAGGCTCAGTATGGAACACAAGTTGGTTAGATTCATGAGCCCAATTTCCTCCAATGTTGACCCTCGTCTTGGGGACGAAAGACTCCCTTCACCCGTATGTGGGCGGCATCCAGTTCCACGCATTGGATGTGGAGCCACTCCGAGCGGCAGGCCGCCGACGAGGTTGAGCAGCACCTGACAACGGGCGATTGTGGCATCCACCTTGTGCTTGGAGGAACATAGGGCCATTGCTAACGTGGGCCTGGCAGGAGCAGAGGCGGGGGTAGGGCGGTCACGATTTTCGACAACCGTCAGCATTGTATAAGTTTCCATCGCCGCCAACGTCGCCTTCATTAGCCGTCTCCGCACCAGCCTGGCTTACGCTACAGAAATCTGCACCCGAAAAATGTACGAAGTGTGCAATCTCGCAATGTTGGCGGCCTCCGCTGCCAAGGAATTCACCGCCCCATTACCGTGAAAGAACCAACACGGAGAATAATATGGAATGATGCCAGTAGTTTCCACGTGAGAGAATTTGTATCACCATGATCTGAAATTCGCAGCTTTTCACAAGGCGGCCAATGGACCACCACAAGTCATCCAAGGTTCTCGAAGGGTGCTCATAGCGCCGATCCCACGAGCCTTGAAAGCATGAGGGCCAGCTCCAGGGCGTTAAATTCTCCCCTTGGGACCGGCTGCTCCCGCCCTGTCAGAGGGCCTTGAGCAAAGGGCCAGATGGTAAAGGGTTAAGAGATAGAGCCGCCACGATCGCCAGCCCCACACGCCTGAGTCAACCGTCTTTGCTGTCAGGCCCCCCCGATGCGTGGGAAAGATTGTTGGAGCAAGTATTGCAAGATATCCACGCATCGCCCAAGAACAATACCCCTGAGCCAGAAACAGGAAAACAGATCCCCCTCAGGAAGGCATCTGGAACCAACTCCTCCAAATCAGTGCAAATTCTGTGCTGGCAATTCTCTGGGCAGATATAATCTCGATGCATGGATGAGTCAACGGCTGGAGAGTGCCCAGCAAGAATGCAACGCGGTGGCGTCGGCTCCACGTGAAATGCCCTATCCGAAAAAATACAGTCAAAACCAACGCGCCTGGTCGGTATAGACAAGATTGTCGCAGTTCCAGTTTGCAACTGGGCCTTTCCAAACATTAGAGGCCTCAGGCTCCCATCCTGCCGAGGAAAGAGAGAGCGCGCTCGTGGTATGCTCCTCGCTAGCAGGGGGTCTCCAGTTTGAAGCTCCCCCGCCATCCCTTGGAAAAAGGAGGGGGGCTTCCGAAGCTACCCCACCCTCCCTTCCGTGGGCATTTCGGAGCTCGGGGGGCCCTAGCTACGGAGGGGGCGCTTCTAAGCCACCCCCCTCTCTTGTCCGGAGCCCATGGTCAGCCCGGGCTCCCTTTTCAAAGGAAGGGGGGGGGGGCGCTCCCGAAGCTCCCCCCCCTCCTTTCGTTTTGATGTTGTAGCTTGGGGGGCCCCTGGCTAAAAAGAGGGGGGGGGCTTGGAAGCTACCCCCGCCCTGCCCTCCTTTTCGTGGCCCTGGGTAAGCCCCGGCTCCCCTTTCCAAATGGGCCCCCCCCCTCCCCTCCCTCTGTTGGCTTTTCCAGCTGGAGGGCCCTGGCTGAAGGGGGGGGCGTCGAAGTTACTCTTCTTCTTTTGTTTTGGGCGCCCCGTTGGTTTGCAGCGTACTTGTGGTTTTCGACGTCGCTTTGGTTTTCGGCGCCTCTTTGGTTTTCGGCGCCCCTTTGGCCTTTGGCGACCCTTGGGTGTTCGGCGCCCCTTGGGTGTTCGTCGCCCTCGTGGTTTTCGGCGCTTCTTTGATTTTTGGCGCTCCTCTGGTTTTCCGGGCTCCTTAGTTTTCGGCGCTCCTTTGGTTTTCGGCGCTCCTGTGGTTTTCAGCGCTCCTTTCGGTTTTCGGCGCCCTTTTTGGTTTTCTGCGCACCCTTCAGGTCTTCGGCAAATCGTTGGGTTTTGGCGCCCTCTTGGGTTCCGGCACCCCTCTGGTTTTCGGCACCCCTTTAGCTTTCAGCGTTCTTTTGGTTTTCGGCGCTACTTGGTTTTCGGCGCCCCTTTGGTTTTCGGCCCCCTTCGGCTTTCGGCGCGCCGTTGGTTTTTAAAGCCCGTTGGCTTTCGACGCCTGTTTGGGGGCATCGACACTCTTTAATTTTCGGCGCCATTTTGGCTGTCGGTGCAGCTTTTGTTTTCGGGGCGATTTGGTGTTCGGCGCATGTTTGGTTTTCGGCGCCTCGCTGGTTTTCGGCGCCTTTTTTGTTTTCGGAGCTCTGTTCGCCCTCGCAGCTTCTGTTGTTTTCTGCGCTCCGTTTGTTTTCGGCGCCCTGGTGGTTATCGGCGCCCTTTTCTGTTTTTTCGGCACTGTGTGGGTTTTCGGCGCATCGTTGGTTTCCGGCGCCCCTTTGGTCGTCGGCGCTTCTTTTGGTTTTCGGCGCCCTTTGGGTGTTCGGCGCCCCCTTGGTTCTCGGCGCCCTCTTGGTTTTCGGCGCCTCTTTGGTTCTCGGTGTCCACTTGGTTTTCGGCGCCCTTTGTTTCCTGCGCATCTTTGGTTTATGCGTTTTTTTGTGTTCGGCGTTATTGCGCCCTTTCGGTTTTCGGCGCTTCTATGGTTCTCGGCGCCCTTGTGGTGTTTGGCTCCCTTGTGTTTTTCGGTTCTCCCAAGAAGTTCCCGCTCCAGGCCACCCTCGCAGTCATCGAGGGCATCGTGTCCACAGCCGATCTGGCAGCCTTGGAAGCACACGAGTGCGCTGTATGCGCGCTCTACGTCGACGTGATCGGATCCGACATCGGCCTCACCCACGACCCGACCAAGCAGGCAAGCAGCGTCACCTGGATAGGTGGAGGATACTCCTATACGCGCCTACACCTGGACGCACCGGCCCCTCTCGGGCCACGCCTTGGTGTGACACTAAGGCCCCAATGGTTAGACAGCCGAGACACCAGGTGGAAGAAGGACCAGCACAAGGCCGACTTCTACGGTCAAGGATGCCTGCGCGGCCCCTTCAAGCACGATGAAGGCGCGTACGTCAGCAAACGGATCCGCCAAACCATCAGCAGCAACAGGCTGACGGAGTACTACCATGGGAAGGACCTGACCTGGCTTTGCATATGCTGCTGGACTACGAAGGCAATGGCCGAGCGACAGCCCATTCCTGACGACGTGGATTTCAAAACCTGGATCAACGACCGCCCCGACGACATGCCTGTCCGCGCTACGCGTGCCCTTCCTGGGATGTGTCCGACGCCCTTACCCGCGGCCCTGACGCCCCTGGAGCAGCTGCTGGCCCCGCTGGAAGGCGACCTGAACCCCCTCCACGGGGGGGCCACCCTCCCAGCCAGCGTCACGAACGACGACCGCCTGATCAGCCAATTCTACAAGGGGAGTGTCGGCATCTGGAGGTGCGACGGACGCCCCTCGGGCGCGGATGGGGCACCGGCGGGGGCCGGGACAGGCCTACCCAGGCATGCACGGGCGCGCTGCGGATCCAGAAGGACTCCGCGACGGCTTCAGCCTGGCCCACGGGCCCCCCCCCCGCGCAGCTGCTGAGGGAGATGTTCCTGGCCGAGCGCTGGCGCGCAGGCTGGCACTGCATGGAATGCCTTATCCACCAAGGGGGCATGCGCCCATCAGACGTGAACGAGATATTCAGAAAATACGGCCCCGACGTATACCCAAAAGCAGGGGACAAACCTCTCTCCGCGCTACCAGGCACCCCCGCGTCGACGGCAGAAGGCGCAGCACGCCCCAGCCCAGAGGAGGCGCGGTGACGCGCGGCCGCCCGGGACGAGGCTGAGCGCAGCTACCGCGACCGCAACGCCTCTACGCTGCCACCCCCGTCCCGGGATCCAGACGCCACCTGGGCCTGCCCTCTCCTCCTCCTCCTCCTCCTCTCCCCCTCTCTTGTTTCCAAGAAATTAGGGCTCTGTGTCCCGCCTGTATGCATCGGCTGATTGAGTTCCCCTGACCTGGGACTCTGTGTCCCCCCAGTGCCCAGCGTTGGCATTCACCTGTTCACCTGGACCTGCTCTCTCCTCCTTCTCCTTTCCTCCTCTCTTGTACCCAAGGAATTGGGACTCTGTGTCCCGCCTGTACCCGTCGGCTGAGCGCGTTTCGAGGACCTGGGACTGTGTGTCCCCCCTGTACCCATCGGCTGGACATGACTCAAGGATCTGGGACTGTGCCCCCCCTCGTCTTACCTGAGACGCGTCTGTGCGACGGCGGCGCGCGTGGCGCGCCCGCGCTGGGGCCTCGGGCCTTACCTGTGCGCATTGGGACGTGCCCCCACGCGGGCACCTCGCGCGCGGTGGCGGGACTCCGGCCGGCGCGGGACGCTGGCCTCTCTCCTCCCTGCCCGCTTTTTCTTCGTTCGCCCCCCCCCCTCCCATGGCGGCAGCGCCCGGCGCAGCGCGGCTCTGGCCCGGCGCTGGCTCTGCACCTTGCCGCCTCGGCGGCCCCGCTCATCCAGGGCAGCGCGGCTCCGGCGCGGCCCACGGCAGGCGGGCGCTCATGCCGACCCTCGCGGCTGCTACCTGGACGCGGATTGGACTAACACCCCAGGCCGCTACTGACCACCCAGCGGCACAACGCTGCACATCGACTTCGCGGTCGTCCGCATCTCCTGGGCCCCCCTGACCAGTCGGCGGCGCCTGGTGCATTTCGCCATCCTGGTATTCCTTTATCTCGCAGATGTTGACATGCTCACGGCCCTCCTCGCGCAGCACTCGAGGACGGTGTTCTTGGCGCGCCGATGACGGCAACGCCAATCTTCTTTCCTTGTGCGACCGCGCCCCCTGTTCCAGACCGTGGCGCACCTTGCGCTGTGCAAGGTCTCGGGCACCGCTTGTTTTCTGAGCCCTCCGGCCGCCTGAGGCCCCGCCCGCCCGCGCCCTGTCTCCTCAACTAGGGCTACCCGCGCCCCGTTTAGCTCTTGGCCAGATGGGGCCCGCCCCCGACCCGCAGACCAAAAAGTTGCTCGGTGCTGCTTTGGTTTTCTGCGCCGTTTTGGCTGTCGGTGCCTTTTTGGTGTTCGGCCCTCCGTTCTGTTTCCGGTGCCGATTTGGTTTTCGGTGCCCAGTTGGTGCTTGGCGACCCTTTGGTTGTCGGCGCCCAATTTGTTTTCTGCGCCCCGTCAGTTTTCGGAGCCCCGTTCATGTTCGGCGCCCCTTTTTGGTTTTCGGCGCCCGTTTGGGTTTGCCGTTCTTTGGTTTTCGGTGCCCGTTTGGTTTTCGGAGCCTGCGTGGTTTTCGGGGCCAGTTGGATTTCGGCGCATCTTTGGTTTTCGGCGCTCTTTCTGGTTTTCGGAACCTTTTTGTGGTTCTCGGCGCCTCTTTGGTCTGGGCTTTCTTGCGGTGTTCGACGCCCTGGCGGTCATCGGCGCCCCCGGTTTTTTTTTCGGCGCCCATTTGGTTTTCGGCGTATCTTTGGTTTTAGGCATCTTTTTGGTTGTCGGGTCCCTTCTTGCCTTCGGCGGACCTCTTTGTTTTTCGGTGCCCCTTTGGTTTTCGACGCGCCTTTGGTTTTCAGCTCGACTTTGGCAGTCGGCGCATCTTCGTTTTTCGGCGCGCCTTCGGTTTTCGGCGCCCTGCTGGTTTTCGGTGTTCCTTTGATTTTCGGCGCGCTTCTGGTTTTCGCACCCTTTCGGTTTTTCGGTGGCCCCTTGGTTTTCGGCGCTCCGTTGGTCTGCGGCGCCCTCTTGGTCTCCGGCGCCCCTTCCAGGGGCCAAAGGGGGAGGGTGCGGCTTCCAAGCGCCCCCCCCTTGAACCAAAAAGGGGGGTGGCGGGGGCGCGCCACAGGGGGGGTTCAAGGGCAGGGGGGGGGGGGGGGTTATGCCACCCCCACCCCCCCCCCGTTTGGAAAGGGGGGGGGGGGGGGGGGGGCTCGTTCTCGCTCGCGCTGTCCCCTTCGATTAGCCTCAGCGTGTCGGGGTGGGCGCAGCTCGGAGAACTCGATCGAATCGTCCGATGCCCTGCTATTGCTGCCAGTCTCTCGATGCAGCTGCTCTGGGGGACAGGCGCCCCTTTTGCTTGGGCCCGAACGCCAGCGCTGCATGTAAGCACGTCAGTCCAGTGAGACATGGGAGAACGGCTCTTGACCACCCACAATTCACACTAATATTGTTTTCTCTGGCAAAGCGTGCTTGCGAGCCGACTCTGGCTCAGTTCAACAACAACCAAGAAATGCGTATAAATTGGCAGGTGCCGCTCACCCACGAACGACTGCGTCATGCAATATCTCATCCCGCCGAGGGTCGCCCGGCCGTCGGTGCTCTCGACCGGCTCAAGAGCTCCTGCTTTTGTTTTTCGAGGCGAATCGCCTTGACTTCTGCGCGAAGCTCTTTTTCCTCGGACCACCGCTTCGCGCCCCCGCTTCGCGCCCCGGCCCGCGACCAGTCCGTCGCGCAGGCGGCAGCGCACCTTCTCCGCGTACTGGTTGGTGCCCACAGTCGTGAGCTGATCCGCTGGATGTACACGCTCGTCTGGGTCCACTCTGCACGCAGTCCTTGACTTGCCTTTTCCATCCTCGCTGCTCTTGCCTTATGGGATGTCTTCTGTGTCGCGACTAGCTCGGCGGCGCTTGCTACATCTTGCGACCGCCAGCTGGTACGCCTCGAGGATATCATCTTCCAGTTCGTCGCCCAGGTCACGCTTCGCCTGCTAACAGGATGCGTGCTTCAAGCGCTCATGAAGCCTTCGAGCCTTATCCATCGGTGACCCCGTCGTCTTCTTCCTGGTTGTCGATGCTCCGGACTGCTCGGTCTCGCCTGGAATCTCGACCCACTCATCGCCATTGTTCGGGGCAGGCCTTCTTGCGAGTCCTCGGCTGGCGCTCGCACTGGCCCACCGCCATCCGGCGCGCCGCGCGCGCCGCCCGCGCTGTGCCAGTTCCAGCAGCGCCCCCCCCCCCGATTTCCTCGGTCTCGGCGCCCGCGGCGCCCATCATGTAGATCTCCTTCACGTCGGCCAGGTCCGCCGAGCCGTCCGCGTTCTGGCTCTCGTCCGACTCCGCCGGCACACCCTCGTCCGAAAGGACATTTGTGCCCTCGTGGCGATCGGCGTCCTTGGTCGCGTCCGTCCTCTTCAGGTTGTGCTCCTCCGCGAAGTCCTTCTCGCAGCGCTCGAGAGCCTCCTTGGTCGGCGCGCAGATCGTCGGCAACTTGCGCACATGGGTCGCAATTTTCCGACGCTTCGCCATTTGTTTTTTTGCCAGTCGACCATGTCTTCGAGCTTCTCGCAGTAGATACCGACCTCGCGCAGGCCGAGCATTATCTGCCAATGGAGATAGCACTTGGGGGCATGCCGGGCCGCGTGCGCATTGCGCCCCAGGTCCGCGACGCAGTCCCCGAAGTATGCGTAGCCTTTCCGTGCGAGAGGCTGGTCGGCAGGCCGATGCCGACGCGGATGTTTCGAGCGGTAGCACTCGCCCCTGCGACCCTTCAGCTCCATCCGTTGCTCGGAGATCACTTGCTCTGCCATGGGGTCCTCCGTCAAGCGGCGCTCGCCCGTTCGGAGCACGTGCCTCATGTAGTCGCCCTCGCGGGCGCCTTGCTTAGTGAGACCGTCGGCGAGCACCTGCATGGTGTTCTCATTTTCTCACCACGCCGTTGAACTCAATGTCCTTCCTGAGCGATTCGACGTCGGCGTGCAGCCGCTTGCCGGCCGGGGCCGCCTTTCGCATCTGGAGCAGGTCGTAGAGCGACTTGCATCCCGCGACCTCCACCATCTTGACCGCCTCTACGTCGCCCATGCGGGTTTGGTAGCCCAGCGCATGGTGCAACTCCACCAGGTGCTGCCTCAGCACGTCGCCTCTCTCGACCGCTTCCAGCGCTGCCATCGCTTCAGCCCCCAGTGTACTCCGTGCCACTCGCTTGATGCGATGCGATCGCCGCAGCGTCGGGGTAACCTTAGCAGGCTGCCCGCGTAGGAACTGATCGTCGGTGTTGTCCGCGAGCAAGACGACCAGGCCCGCCTGGCTAGCGGTCTTCGTCTTGCCCACGTTGCCGTGGCTCGAGTCCCCCACTGCCGCCACAATCACGCGGTCCACGTTTATTTTCTGAGACGTTATGTCCACGTGGTCGGTCTTGGCGTCGCTCGCGAGCTCGTTGTAGTCCAGCAGGTCTTGCGCCTTCAAGTCGCTGTCGCGAGCCCGAGCTTGGCTGCCCACCAGCCGGAACGCCAAATCCATCCTCGTAGAACGGACCAGCCACTGGATCTGGCCGTTGCCACTGTGGAGCATAGCCCTTTCCTCCGCCGTGGCCTTCGCCCCCTTAGCCTTCCGACGCTCGGCCGAGATGGGAATCTTCTCGATGTTCTCCGTGCGCTCCTATTCCTTCTGGCTGCATGCGATCGCGCCGTTGTCGTTCTGCATGAGGAAGCGCCCGCAGTGGTGGAACCCCACCTTCGCCGTCTGCCACATGCCGCAGCAGTGCACCTTCCTCAGCTTGGCCACCTGATTCGCTAAGAACTCGGGCGATCCCGCGACGAGGTCGCCATCGACGCGTGTCCCGATCAGACCGATCAGCACCCCCCTCTCGTCGCGGAGGACGTAGGGGGCTGGGCGCAGCTTGGAGCTCGAAGCCCCGGGAAGCGATAGGATGACATCGCGATGCTCTTCGTGCCACAACAGAGGTGCAGCGTTCAACCCGTAGATGCCCTCCTTCGCTTTCAGGGTAGTCTCTTCCGGGGCGAACGGCCACCCCAGCTCCGGCACCGCAGGCGCGCCGTCCTTGGGAACGCGGAAGTACACGCGCCTGGGGCTTTCGAGATATCTCCCATTCAGAAATGCCGAAACTACGTCGCCCTGCTCGAGGCTCCAGCCAGGCTGGCCGGCAGCTTCCCGGGTGATCACCGCCGCGGCCGCGTCGGTGAGCGTCGGCGCGTTCGTCTGCAACTCGCCCGCGAGCAACTGCATATCCTTGTGGCCTGGGACGATGTTCCGCGACTCGTTTGTCTGTGCGGGCGCGCCTCGTGGGCAGGATGTCCGCCTTCTCGACGCCCGCGAGCTCCTCTTCGGCCACTTCACAGCGTCGTACTGAATCCACTTACGCCACTCTTCCGGGTCGCTCGCCTCGAATGCCGTCTTCCATTTTGGCGGAATGCCGCGCAGCTCCCGAGCTTTCTTCGGGGCACCCTGCTTCTTCGCAGCGTCAGTCCGCCTTGCCGCAAATGCGTCCCTCGAGCGATTCTGCACCTTGAGGAGGAGAGCTTCGTCGTCAATCTCGTCGCCCTCGATCCTCGGGAAGAGGCTATGCCGGAGACCTTCGCGACGCACGCGAAGTCGTTTGCGATCTGCTTCGAAGCCGTTAGGTAGTGATCGCTTGTAGAGGGGCCCTCGAGAGCCAGTTTGTGGCGCAGGTTCTGGCCGTCCTTCTTGCTCAGGTCGTTGCTGCGAAGGTCCGCGGCGCGCTCCTGCCCAGCTGCACCGAGTGCACGTGGGTGTTTTGCCGTAGCATATTGCATATCGTTTCCATCTCCGGGTGCATCATCATCTTTATCGTCTTGGCTGTCGTGTCGATCTCCAGGTAGTGGTGGTACTACGGGTCGCACTCCAGGTTCAGGTGCGTCCTCCTCCATGACCAGCCCCCCCCGCTTGGGAGTAGCCTCGGACCTCCTCAGGGGAGGCGGCGGAGCTTCTTCGGCCCGCGGCGTCTTGGTCGCCGGCGCGTCGCCCATGGCGCCCTCATTGTCTGAGTCGCCGTCGCCCTTCTTGCGACGCCTGTCGCGCTGGCCACCACTCCCGTCAGGCCCAGGCCCGAGCTCGTCCACGAAGCCTTTCTGAAGGGCAGGCCCTCCGCGCCACTGCGGCAGCGCCCTGGCGAGGTCCTCGTTCTCCACAATCTCGGCTTCGCCGCGAGAGGCATGCCGCACCTGCTCGGGCGTCGCGAGCACCTGCGCCCCGCGGTAGTTGAGGCGCAGCCCAACGTGGCCCTCGGCCGCCAGCACAGTGGCCTGGCCGCGCCGCCCGCGCTCGCCCTGGAGCCGCTTCGACTTGACGCGCTGCACCTCGCGCCAGTAGAATGCCAGCTGGCCCGACACGAAGGGCCCGCGCGGCAGGCGAACCCGACCAACCGTGGCCCTTCTCACGGCGTCGCCGCTGTCCAGCTCGAAAAACGGTCGGTTCGCCGCAGCGCGATACTTCTCGGCCTTCCTGGGGCCATCCTCGAAGAGTGCTGCGCTCTGCGCCGCCAGCTGCCTCTGATGGCCCTCCATCGCTTCGGACAGCGAGGCCGAGGCGTTGGGCGATCGCCCCAGCACGTATTGGTAGGGCGTGAAACCATTCCGTCGGATGCGGTCGTTGCGCGTGCTCGTTATCACCGAAGTCCACACGGATGGGTCGTCACTCTTGGTGAGTTGCACGTCGCGGCTTTGGCGCTGGAATTCGGCCTTAATCGATAGCCCGTTCCACTCGGCCCCTGAGCAGAGGCGCCTCTGCCGGGGCCGTCCCCATCAGGATGTTGCTCTTCTCAACGATATCCGACGAAGGTTCTCCTCGCTTGCGAATGGCCGCGCTGCCGTAGTAGGAATGATGACCATGAAGCTCGACGCGCCATCCAGGATCGGCATCACCATCAACCGTGTCATGTCTGAGAGAACCACTTTGGCTTCGTCCAGAGACACGCCCTCGTTGAACTCCGTCGAGAGCTCCAGGATGGCCGACCTCGCATCATTGGGCCTGCCGAGCTCCTTGCACACGACGCAGTCCAGCTTGTCCACCGCGTCGAGCACTTTCTGCGACGCCCCGTTGGACTTCAGGCGTCAGCGCGTGCGCCGATGGGTGGCTCAGGTTCAATTGGAGCTTCTTCAGAGCGCCCCACTGAGCCGCGGCGATGTCCGAAGGCTTGTCGCCGAAACACTCACCTTCGCGATGTAGATCTCGATGTACTGCGTCTGCTTCACGATCGTCAGGCCTGAATGCTTCTGGCCGGCTGCCAAGTGAATGGGCCGTCGCGGGAAAGAACGTCTGCATTTTCGGCTCCTTCACGTAGATCGCGACCACCGCGTCGTCTGGATACCTCGTGGCGAGCTCGACCGTCGCGGAGTTCGGGTCGTCCGCGTCGGCGTCAGAGAAGTCGGCGAGCACGCCCTTGTCGGTGTACATGGCGTAGATGCGTCGCACAGCTCCGCGAGGCGGGGGAACCGCCTCGTCCTGCCTCAGCACGCGAACGTCGATCAGGCCCTTCCTCAGCCTGAACTCCTTGGCCACCGTGCTCATGGTCTGCTGGTCTGGGACCTTCGTCGCACCGTCTCAGATACCCAGCTTCTTCAGGCCGGTGCGCCGCGCTAGCTCATGCGTGCCAGCGCTCGCCAGGGTCTTGCCCAGGTCTTCCGGCCAGACACTGCTCCGCGAGAGCATAGTGCCTCGTCCGACCGCGTCGGCACGCTCGTGGCGCTGGTCGCGCTTGCGCTCGAGACGCCGCGGAAAGCATGAGCCGCTGGGTACCAGCATGCGCGTGGCCCTCCGAATCGGTGCCCCATAGTCATCCGTCAGTCCAAGCATGCACTGGTGTAGGGTGATCATCTCGCACAGTGGAGGTCGCTCACCGCGCCGGCGCAACAAATCCATAATCGGCTCCTCGTTCGAAGCACGGCTTGTGAGAGGGTTCTCGCCGATGCCGATGCGTCCACCTCCAGCCTGAGTACGAAGCACCTTGGCCGAGAAATCAACCGGCGGCCCGAACTCCTCGATGAGGTCGTCCACGCGGTCGCCCATGCCTTGAGCACGCTGAAGCTCTTGCATGTTCAAGAAAGGTATGCATGGGACCGCGACCGAGACCATCCAGGGCTCGAAGGTGTTGATCAGGAACAGGAAATCCGACTGGGTCTAGGGGTCGTTGAAGTTAACCCCGACCGACAACTCTGACGGGGTCGCGTTCGCATGACCACCCTTCGAGGCTACGCGAGTAAAGCGAGCCCCCTTCGCAAACAGCTCCCGCAGGAAGGTCTCCTGGCTGTCGCGGAGTACGTCGAAAATGACAGAATATGCCTTCATCAACTTGTCGATCCGTTCGAGCGCGCCCTTCTTGAATATGCCCTTGCTGCCGTTCTTCAGAGCCTCCGCGACCCACGAGTCGGCGCGCTCCCTCACCTGGAAGCCCGGCTCGGACTCCTGCAGCGTCTCCGTGACCAGGAACGCGTCCGGCTCGAGCTGCATCTCGCCCGTGCGGAACCTCTCGAAGTGGGGCTCCGACTCGTGCGACTCGAGGTCGTAGTCGAAGAGGTCAAGGCCGGCATGCCAACATATAGTTTTACCAAATCCTTGCCATGCACCCCGAGCTCCTGGAAGTTCGTCCAGTGGCCGCCTTCGCGCATGTAGAGGTTCGTCTTCCACTCGGCGAGATCCTTCCTGCTCGTCAGGCCGACCATGTCGCCAGGGATATTGGATTACTCCTGCAGCGCATGCTTCTTCCCGATGCCCACCGGGATGATCCACTTCTGCTTCGACTCACGTCGTGCTCCACTGAATCCCTTGAACTGTTGGTGGGCCTCCACCTTGACGGGCGTGAGACCGTGCTTCGCGAGCTCTGCCTCGACGCGATCAAGCCATCCGCGTTCTCCAACTGCAACCGAGGCCCCGCTGTGCACTAGGGGCGCCGGCACGACGCCCCTTGAGATCATCACCTCGAGCTCGGGCCTGTCCGGCACGATCGGATCGCTGTCCAGATTCACCATCATGATGCCGTAGTCTTTCTCGGGCTGCATGTAGATGCGCTTCATGTTCGGGCCTCACATCTGGCGTATGCCGCCCACGCGGGATGGCACTGCACACGCCAGAGCGCTCATCGCCCAGAAACCAAGCCGTCGCGGGCGAGGGGCTGACTTCGTCCTTTTGCCGCGGCCCTTGCCCTTCGTTGGCTTTCCCGATTATCCGCTGGCCGGGCACTCCGATGCGTCGCGGCCCATCCTGCCGCATTTGTTGCAGCGCTTGTTCACTTGCCGCCGCCCTTGCCCTTGCCTTTGCCTTTCCCGGGTTTCCTGCCAGCTGCGCGACCGCCGGCTGCCGCATTCCCTTCGCCCACAACACCGTCGATTCTTCCCTTGAAGAATCTCCTCGCCGCCCGTGGTTTGTTCATCTTGAGGCGGCTCTCTCGCATCGCGGTCATGGTTTGGTGATAGTCGTCGCCTTCTCCAGCCAGGAACGCGCCGGCTCCGTCCTCGAGGTAGAACAGGCGACTGCTGTCCCAGTCGCCTTCCTCGCCCTCGTCCGTGCGCGCGTAGACTCCGCGATCGTCGCCCCGTTCGTTCCGGTGCCCGTCGTCGCCCTGGGCCCAGTACTCCCCCCTGCGCGGGCCCTCTGCATCAGCCTGTCCATTATCGGAGTCGCTCGCGCGCATCGTCCACTTCCAGCCCGTCCTCGCACCTTGTCCTCGGCGCCTGCTTCCACCGCGAGGGAGGAGGTTCTTCGGCGTCGTTGAGATCTTAATGAAATTGAGCGCCTCGCCCGCCCTCGCTATCGCCAGCTTGCGCTCGCCCTCCTTGTCCAGGCCGCTGCGCTTCAGCGCCTGGTGCCCGAGCTCATTCGAACTGATCTTCGCGCCCGGGCCCGCCCCCCCTAAGTTCCGCCTCTCCACCTCCATGGCCGCGCAGCGCGCAGCCACGAGCGCTTCGCCTTTCTTTTCGAAGGGCGCGAAGTCGAAGAACGCGTCGAACGCCTTCGGCAGCTCGCGGAAACTGCTCTTCGCCCAGCGTTCGGTCTAGAAACTTGAGCAGCTCATTCGCACCGCCCTCGACAGCATACTTGAGCAGGCCGAAAGATTTCCCTCTTGAGGCCCACATGGCACATGCGAAGTGTCGTCCCTCTTCCTCTCCCGCCTTCCTTGCACTTCCCCCCTCCCTCCTCTTTCTCCGTCCTCCGCTCTCCTCCTTCCCTCCTCCTGATTATTCCATTGCCCTCCTCCTCTTTCTCGTCTTTTCTCTTCTTCCTCGTCGTCGCCCTCTCCCTCCTCTCCGCCCTTCCCCCCTCGCCGTCATCTTCGCCCGCCCCTGGTCTGCGTTCCCCTACTCGCCCCCGCGCGTTGTGACTCCCGGTAGGGGGGCCCTCCCCCGTAGAATCATCGCTTGGGCTGCTGGTCCAAGGTTCCGTGGATCCATTTCCCCTCGGGCCCCTTGCATGACTTGCCATTGAACATTTATTCGAGCAGAAGAATTGGATCCACGAAGCTTTCACTACACAAATGGGACCCACAAGACACGGAAATTGGATCCACGTGACTCTCGAACGCGCGTAATTGGATCCACATGGCTCCATGCGCTCCCATGGAATAGGACAAGAATGTTCGGCCTGGGGATGCAGTCTCTCGGATCCGCTCTCTCGATCAGCACGCTGATAGAGTTGTCCGCGCCGATGAGGTTTTGATGCAATTTCGGGCATACAGCGGCGCGCTGTTCCTTTGATTCGCATCCTAGCTCCGCCGCCTGCACTGCCCTTCTGTACCTGGTGAAGTCCTCCAGGGTCTCACCCTTCAGCACCGCATCTTGGGATCCACCGCGCTGTTGTAGTCTCGTAGTTATCTCCATTCGCCATGGCTCGTCGGGGTGGCTAGTCCCAGCAATCTCTCCTGGGGGCCATGGGGCCAACAGCGGAGTTCCGCTACCAACCTCGTTTTCACTCGCGCTCCCTCCCTCGATCAGCCTCAGCGCGTCGGGGCGGGCGCAGCTCGGAGAATTCGATCGAATCGACCGATGTCCCGCCATTGTTGCCAGTCCCCCGTTGCAGCCGCTCTGGGGGGCAGGGGGGCCTTTTGCTTGGGCCCAAACGCCGGCGCTGCAGGTAAGCATGTCAGTCCAGTGAAACAAGGGGAAAAAGGGTCTTGACCCCCCACAATTCACAGGGGGGGAGCTTTCGAGGGGCGGGAGAAAGGAGGTCCAACGGGGGGCGGGGGTAGCTAAACCTCCCCCTTTGGAGAGGGGGGCGGGGGGGGAGAGCTTCTGGGGCGGTGAGTTTCTGGAGCGCGAAAAGGAAAGGGGTGGCTTTCGAGGGGCGCGAGAAAAGCAGGGGGGGCGGGGGTGGGAGCTTTCAGTAGGTGAGGCCCACGGGGGGGGAGGGTGAGCCAAGGCCCCCCCCCCCCCCCCTTCTGGGAGTGAACCACGGGCGCGCTCTCTCTCTCTCTCTCCTCTCTCTCTCTCTCTCTCTCCCTCTCTCTCTCTCTCTCTCTCTCTCTCTCTCTCTCTCTCTCTCTCTCTCTCTCCTCTCCCTCCCTCCCTCTCTCTCTCTCTCTCTCTCTCTCTCTCTCTCTCCCCCTCGAAAGAAAGAAAGAAAGAAAGAACGTTTGGCAGTCAGAGCCGACGTTGGATCCTTGACATTCCTGGACCGACGTTTTCCGGACAGGCCCCTGAACGCAGCAACCAACGCATCCCAAATTTGATAGACACTTCTGGGCATGAGGAAAGCGAATCCAACAATCCACGCGTTCAAGCTCGCCGCTGGCACTTGCGCGCCTGAATCTAGCCCCAGCGCTCTAGCATATTGGCAGGACGTTAGACAGCGACTTACTTAGCCGAACCCGACATGGATGCAAACCTGCGACGAAGAGATGCCAGCTGACCCCCTCTCGCCCCGAAGATGTTGGGTCCGTGGATGAGGTCGCCCGGGGCCCCGTCAGCTCGAATGTCTCCGTGGGCTGAGAGCCGTCAGAAGCAGATTCAGATCGCCGACGTTCGACCGTCTGCTGAGTGCCCTCCAGAAATTGTTACCTGCGCGGGCGTCCTGCAGCGCGCTTGCCACCATCCCAGTCGTTGCCAAATTAAGGAGCCTGAATGACAGCGCTGACTCGAATGCTGCGTCTGAGGGGCCTTGACTCCACCGAGCTCACGGATCTCTCGGAGGAGCGGCGCCCATTCAAGATGATGCTGAGCTTGGGCTCGCTACCGCGCGAGGGGAACCAGGGGGCGGGCGACCCCTGCAATGAGAAATTTACGAATTTCGACGAGTCTCTCATGACGCACGTGGCGACAATAGACCCGTGGGGGCACGTTCTCGACGACGCGGCGTTAGCCGCCGAAGTGCACCGAGAGTCAGTCAACCGCTGGGGGAGAGAGCGGCCGCCCCGCGGCGACAGCCCCAGTCAGTGCGCCGCGGACGATGTCGCGAGGACGGAGCCGGCGCGACCGCGGCATCGCCCCGGCAGGAAAAGGCGCCAGCGAAGAGGCGGCAGCCCGCGAGCAGCCCAGGAGGCGGCACCCGCCGCGGCGCCGCGATCGCAGCGGCAATGTCGGGTCTTGCGCACACGAGCTGCGCGCAGTGGTGACGATGTCGCAATAGAAGAGGGAAGAAGGAGCGAGGTGAGAAGGTGGTCAGACCCCCGACGCTAGCAATGTCCGGGGCGGGGCCCCCAGCATGCCCCTCGCACTTCGGGGTTTCATATATCAGAGGGCGAAAGAAGGGGTCTGCCATGGGGGGTGTTCAATGGGGTCTGAATGGCCCATGCGTGCTCAATGTATCGCTCATGTACGCGATCGGGCACGATTGGCATCCAATGTTGGCGGCCATGGAGGGCCAGTCGTTCGTGCCCGCGCGTTGCCGGCGCGGGCAAACGCGCCGTCCATCTATTCATCGTACATGCGCGCGGGCGCTCTTGCATATCGCGCGCGGGGCGGCGAAGTGGAGTGCAAGTGTGTCTTGATTGTGCGATTGATGATCGCGCATTTTCCCCAGCGATGACTTGTCGACCCCCAAGACCGAGATGGAACGGGTCCCGCGATTTTCCCGACATGTAAATTCACACCTTCCTTTTTTCCACAATGTGAATTCAGATTTCCCTTCCTCCCAAACTGTGAATTCACATTCTGGTTTCTGCATGCAGACTCCTAGACAAAATTCCAAAATGTGGATCCATAGTTTCCTTTTTCTCCAAAGTGTGAATTCACAGTTTCTTTTCTTCCCCGACAGGTGAATTCCCAACAGGTTTTTCCCGCGGTGTGAATTCACATTCTGCCCTGGCCATCAAGATCGCCAAAACTGAGGCGCACTGTTCCGCATGTCAGATCGGCTGAGCAGATTTGGACACTCACATCACCGCCTTTCGTTGGTTCCAACCTGTTCTTCTTGCGCCATCAGCGCACGTTGCCTTTTTCGCCCTTCCCCAGCCCCCCGCTTTCTTGCTTCGTTCACCTTCAAGTCTCGCGCATGGTGCAGGCGGGGAGCTTCCTTTGGCCCCCCCGCCGAACACAACAATCGAGGACGCATCGCCCATGCATGCCCCGTAGAGACCATTGCCGGGACCATGCGCCCGCCCCCCACATTCACTTTTCAAATATACCATCCCAGGTTGTACTGGTGATCCATTGTATCGCAGAAGTGGCATCAAGTTCTTGGGAGTGGCAGGTGCCCTGCATACGTGGCCCCCGACGCCCCCGCGGCTGGATCCGCGCGAGGGGTACACTGAAATCGGCGTCAGTTCTCCATGGTCGTTTGGGGTCAGTCGAGGTCCCCCCAGGGTTTTGTTAGACTTCCGCCCCCTCCGCCTACCGTGGCTGGTTCCGCCTTGCGCGCTTTCTGGGGCCAGCTGCAGCGCCCGCAATCCATTCGAGGGGTGTGCTGAAATTTGCGTTTAGTCTCCAGGGTCACGTGGGGTCTCTCGATGTTCCCCCTTGGGTTTGGCTGGGACGTCTGCCAACTCCGCCCCTCGTGGTTGGCTTCGCCGTGCGCGCTTTCTGGGCCCAGCTTCAGCGCCCGCAATCTGCGCGAGGGGTGTGCTGAAATTGGCGTTTGGTTTCCAGGGTCTCTTGGAGTCTCGAGATCCGCTTGGGTTTCGCTAGGGCTTCCGCCACCTCCGCCCCCCGTGACTGTTTTCGGCGGGCTCCCTGCCGCCAGTGGCAGCGCCCGCGACAGCGCGAACGCAACCAGCAGCGCCCCCAGACCAGCAACATCAGTTAGCCGCGCTCGTTTGAACAGTTGAATCGATGAGGGGGGGCAGGAAGAGCGCCCAGCGTCCAACGTGTAGCGCCGCGCCAATTTACAAAGCATGAGACACGGAGGCACGTGACGCGATTATCCAATTTGGAAGGCGAGCGGCAGCCACATTTGCTCGTTGATGGCCTGTCCCCCTGGCCTGTTGTTCCATTTGGTCATATCCTCTCCTCTGGTTTCCTTAAAATCCTGCCATATCCCCTCCCCGTCCCGCTTTCTCCTCTCCATCACTCTTCCCCACTCAAGTCCCATCCTTTCCTCCCCCTCGACATCCGGAACAGGAGGGCAAGGAGGGGAAAGGGAGTCTGGCATCCCAGACGGGGGTGTGCCCTGTCAGCGCCCCCCAGCCCTCGGTCGGTGCGCTGCGGAAACTACCGTGCAATGGCATGCAGAGTTGAGAGCTACCCTCAACCTCCGGTCCTCTCGCTCCCCTACCTTCCTTCTTCCCTTCGTTTCATCCTCCCCTCCCACTCCTTCACATCCTTTTCCCTGGTCGGAATTCGTGGGCCGATCGCGAGCGTTCGCACATTCTCTCGCGTGCACGTCCCAGTAGCGGCAGTGTATTTTGTTGGGAAGCTCACCCGAAGTTGCACCACAGAATGTCGAGAGCCCTTCACATGTCATCTCAAGTATGTTTCAGAGTCGCTGTTCTGCTTCGATTTTGCCCTCGACGCGCACCATGAGCCGCTGCACGGGACTCCTCGAGCCTCCATTCTCGTTCGCCCTTGCTCCCCAGCGCAGGTCGCCAGCAAGCCAGCGGACGTAGCGAAGGACCGCCTCCTCCAGGCGCCCCCCTCGGACCAGAGAGAGACTCTGACACGAGCGCCCTTCGGCGCCTGCTCGTGGGACTCTTGGAAGCCCTGCCGTGCCTTGAAGCTCGTCGATGATCATCGGGACTCGGTGCTTGGGGTCACCCGGGGGGCGCGAAGATGATCGCGCTTCGCGCGTCGCGGTCTCGGCCAAAGCGGCTGTCTTTCTCTAGGGGCGGGGGCAGCGAGGGTGCGCGATGGCGCAAAGATCAACGCGTGCCGTGCATCACGGGGCGCGATGCGCGAAGCTGGGTGACGCAGGGTACAATCGAAGAGGGCTTGGAGAGAGCGGGGACGAAGGCCGACAGCGGTTCCTGTCAGACGCGCCGGCGTCGCGGACGTTGTCCCTCAGGGCTCATGAGACGGGGGTCAATGCAAACGTGGCGCCAGATCTTGCAGGATCCTGCAGGGCCAGGGGTGCATTGACCCAGGCTTGGATGCAGGGTCCTGCAGGATCCTGCAGGAGTTCGCAGGATCTTGCAAGGCCTGACTGAAGGTGTTTGGATTGGCCCGGGAGAGAAGATCCCCGAGTCTTTTCGAGAAAACATGACCGACCCACGAACCCGGAAAGGACTTTAGAAGTGTGAGGCATTGGATTCGGCGACGGGCAATTGCAATGTTGAGTGTATCGACCGTGATGTGTTGTGCCAGGGGGCGTGCTGTGCTGTGCCGTACTGAGTTGAGATGTGCCATGCTGCCATTGTGCCCTGTAGCATTGTGGATCGAGTAGTCTATAGCATCCGAATCCTATCCGAATAGATCTGGATTTTGAGCTCGAGCTGCCTGAGCGTATAGCTGGCCCAGGGCTGGTTGCGGTCGGAACGTGCGGAACGCTCAATCAGCTCGAGCTAAAATCCGACTCAGTTCCGAAACGGAACGATACGGCACAGGGCGCAGGGCGCATGGACTCGCCACGGGATGTGCCAGGGGCGCACTAGGGGATGCGCCAGGGGACGTGTCAGGGGACGTATTAGGGTGCGTGCCCTGGACGTGTCAGGCACTGGGGAGGAGGGGGAGGAGGAGGGAGGAGGAAGGAGGAGGAGACGCGGGGCGCTGTCTTTTCAACACGAGGACCCAACACCACAGGATGGCTGGGAAAAACATGGAGTCGGCTCACGGGCAAAAGGAGCCCATGTAACAACATGTTGATTGCACTCACAGGCGAAAGCAACCCATGTAAGAGCACACGGTTTGCATTCACGAGCGACATAAACACGTGTAGAGACACATGGTCTAGCTCAAGGTCGACAGGAACACATGTAATAGCACATGACTTGAGCTCACGTGTGAATGGAACCCATGCGGAATTACATGGTGTTGGCTCACTGTCGCAAGGAACACATGTAGAACCACGCGGTTTGGGCCCACGGACAAAAAGAACCCATGTACAAACACATGGTGTTCGTTCACGGGCAAAAGACACCCATGTAAAGCGTCACATGGTTTGGGCACACGGGCGAAGTGAACCCATGTAACACCAGAAGGTTTGGGTCAATGGATGGGAGGAGCCACTGTAAAAAAACACGTGGTTACGACCCTGGGCAAAAGGAACCCATGCAGAAACACATGGTTTGGGCTCTTGGGACTTTCTCAGCCCTCCTGGGGCCTCCTGGAGCCTCCCGGGGTTTCCTTGAGCTTCTTGGGAGCTGGTCTCACAGGCGACACGAGACACGAGCCGATGTAAAACACAGGATTTGGGCGAACGGGCATAATACACCCATTTCAGAACACATGGTTAGGGCACACGGGCGAAAGAAACCCACGTAAGAGCATTATGTCTTGAGTCAAGGGCGAAAAGAACCCAGATAGAGAATAATAGTGTTGGCCCACGAGAGAAAGGAACCCGCTGCACAGCCAGGACGAGGACGTGGAGGTGGAGGTGTGTGTGGAGTTTTTGAGGGGGGAACAGACATTGCTTGCGCTCATAGGCGGAATGAACCATGTAAACACACACGGCTTGCGCTCACGGGCGAAGATAACCCATGTATAACACAAGGGTTGGGTTCAAGGGAGAAAGGAACATATGTAAAGACATGTGGTTTGAGCTTACGTGCGAAATGAGCTCACGTAGAAACACATGGTGTTGGCGCAGGGGCGAAAGAAACCCATGCACAACACTTGGCTTGAGCTCACAGACGAAAGGAACCCATGTGAAAACATATGCTTCCCGCCCACGGGCGGCAGGAACCCATTGTAAACCATGCGTTTCGCCCGAGGCGTCCTCAACACATCGTCGTGTTAGATATCCGCCTTGGCGATCTGAGGCGCTTCTTCACAGCAGGTGTTTCGCTCGAACGAGACATTCTCGACTAGTATGCGCGCGAGACGCGAACCCTCGTGCGGGCACGCACACAATCAACGTTTCTTATGTGTTCGGTCTACCTACTGATTTCGACGCACCCCTCACAAGGATTCTGCACAAAGCGTTCCACATCTTGAACAACAGCAACAACAACAAAGACAGCGGGGGTCAGCGGACCCCCGCTGTCTGTAGTTGTCTTTTGTTGTTGGGCCCTCTCGGGGGCCTCTTGGGCCTTCTCAGGGCAATCTTGGTGAGCCGCTTGTTCTAAACATTGGGAATGTATGAGTTTGACATATTCGGGTCTTCCTGGGGGTCCTTTCGAATCCCTCTGGGGCGTCGTGGGAACCTGCTGGGCCGTCTCGAGGCCATCCTGGGCCGTCTTGGGGCGAGATTGGGCAGCCTTTGGAAGTTAGCACAAAAACAGGAACCCTACCAGACAGTATCTGGCACTGTACCATGCCTCAGGGTGCCAGGAGGCATGGTGGTGGATGGGCCATGGCGGCCCCGACGCGATTGGGACCCAAGTGGGCGTATTGTTTGCCGTTGTTTCATTCGGGCAGGGTTTGCGCGGCTGCTCCTTGAGCCCGGTGCCCCGCAGGGCCGGCACAGGGCCGCAGGATTTTCTTTGGAGGCGAAGCGGATAAGCCCTTGTCGCGTCCGAGGCCCAGGGGCGGCGAGCCCTTCCCTCCCTGCCCTTGTTCGCTCAGGATTCCCTTCCCTCCCCCCCCCGCCTCGGGCAGGCCGTCACCTCGCCTCTCCCCCCCCGGGCGGCAGGTCGGAAGGAAGGGAGCCAGGAATCCCCAAGCTAGGATATGATACAAGCATGTGTTTGGTGTTGTTTATTTTTATGTTAGCTGTGTTCGCATTGTGGATTCTTCCCGACTGTCTACTGTCTGCTGGAGGGAGGAGGAGGGGCGAGGGGAGGAGGAGGAGGAGGAGGAGGAGGAGGAGGAGGAGGAAGAGTAGGAGGAGGAGGAGGCGGAAGAGGAGGAGAGGGGGGAGGGCGGGAGGGAGGGAGGGAGGGGAGGAGGGTAAGGGTGAGGGAAGGAGAAGAACAAACAAGAGGAAGAGGTTCCCGCCGACCCTCCCCTCCCCCCCCCGAGGTGCTCGGCATGGGCCCCGACGACACGGCGGTCATGGATTGCTCCGCCGAGCGTAAGCCCGGCCTCGAGGATTTCGAGCACGCCATGTACGCCGCCATCTTCGCCAGGCGCGCGGCCATCCTCTCAGGCAGGGAAAGGAGGAGGGAGAGAGGGAGGGAGGGAGGAGAGGAGGAGGAGGAGGAGGACGAGAAGGACGAGGAGGAGGACGAGGAGGAGCAGCAGGAGGCAGGCAGCAGCAGGGGTGGTGGGCAGGAGCAGGGGTGGTGAGAAGGAGGAGGGAGTAGGAAGACGGAGGAGGGAGGAGGACGACGGAGGAGGGAGGAGGAGGAGGAGGATGGATCCTCGCCAGGAGGAGGGGGAAGCTAGGGTCGGAGAAGGGAGGGGGAGGAGAGAGGAGGAGAAGCAGGGGGAATCTGCTTGTGTGTGGGGGTCCAACGGGCCTCGTCAAACAAGGTGGTTTGAGGGTCTCGAAATGGACCCACTGTTGCACCGCTGTTGGGGGGGTCCAGACGCACTGTCAAACATTTGTTGGACCCGCCCCCGCTATTGTGATATTTGGAGTAGGAGCAGGAGGAAGAGGAGGAAGAGGAGGAGGAGGAGGAGGAGGAAGGAGGAGGAGGAGGAGGAGGACCAGCGTACACCCAAGAGTCATCAACGATGTTGGATTAAACCCTCCCTCCAAGCTCCTTCTTCATAGGCCCCTACATCGGTTCATTTCCACTGAGGGACCTGCCTCGTCGGAAGACTTAGTCGTTCGCGTGAATAACGGGGTTTTGCCCCACTGGCGTAGCCCTCTTTCTCTCGCTGTCTCTCTCGGTCTCTCTCTCTCTCTCTCCTTGTCCTCCTCCGTAGTCGCTATGGCTTAGTATCGGGTCTGCCGACCCGGGCGTTTTCAGAAGTGGACGGACGGGGCCATATTGCGATCGCCGCCTTGGTTAGCTTAAGGTTCGCCGGAATAATACTTAGGTTATAACTGAAGTATAAGTTGATTATAATCAGGCGACTCAGATGACAACCAGTTATAAGTCATGTTAACCGGAAACCACGGGTCACGCCCACTTCGATGACTTAGTATCTCAGTTAATGGTAACCTATGTAAGCGGATATCATACGAAGATTAATTTAGTTCGCTTGAATACCTAAGTATGTTAGAGCCGTCAGCTAACCGACTTCGCTAACCTACTTAGCTAACCTGCTTAACATGTCCCCTTTTTGTGTTCTGGTTGGCGAAAAGGGAGAAGGGGAGAGGGGGGGAGAGAGAGAGAGAGAGTGCGACGCAAAACGGTAATGTCAAGTAAACACATACCCCTTCCAAACACACACAAAACTGAAACTTGGAAACACAAACAAACACATATGAGCCAACAAAACAAAACACAAAACAAAACCATCAAACGACAACAACACATACATCCTTCCAGCTAATGCTTCGATACTATTCCCACCACGCATGAGTTTTTGCACTTGGGTCAGGATTGCTGCGATGGTCGCGGCTCGAGAGCAACTTCTTGACGCTTCGCGTATCTCCACCAGCTCATCCAGGAACGACGCCCAGGCGAGTTGAGGTGATCAGGGAGGTGTGGCAGCCAAGAACGGGACAGCCGAACCGATCGAAGGAGGGATGAGGCTTAGGAGGAGGCTGAGTGGATGGATGAGGGAGTGGGTTGAGGCGTGCAGATAGTGGCGTAGCCCCCAGCTCAGAAACTTACATTGTGGGGTTCACGAGTTTGTCACCCCCCAGGCGTCGTTTCGCGGAAGCGCAAGGTGCGGGAACTTGAAACTCCTAAACATGATCAGCCTTGGCCTTGAGAGTGGGTTTTTGTTTTTTTCTAGGGCCTGCGCCTTGAACGCCAGCTTTGGGCACCGTGCACGGCTTGGGGCAATGCTATAGGTATCCCGCACGTTTGCCCAAATGCACATACCGTCACAGAAACGCATCGGAGCCGTAAAAACAAATTGTTGGCGCTCCGCGTATCCCCGCCAGCCCCCCGCCTTTGTCTTTGTAAGCAGGCTGCGCCTCTCCCCCGCCCCTCCGCCCTCTGCGTGCCGTCACACGACGGCGGAGCGTTCACGAGGGCCGACGGTGAGATCGAGGGAATCCGATGGAGCGCGGAGGGGCCAGGGAAAGGCGGGGGAGACCAGAGGCGGGCGGAGAGGAGTGCACCAGGGCTCAAGGGATGGAGAGTCAATGCAAACGGGGGCCCGCCAGAGTTGCGGGATCCTGCAGCGCCAGGGTTGCGCCTCTGGCAGGACCCTGCAGGGTCTTGCAGGATCCTGCGTAGTCTGACCGACCCAGGTCTGGCTTGACCTGGGTGAGTCGATCCCCGAGCAGGAACAGAGAATAGCAGCCTGGCCCCGCCGGGAGGCTCGAGGCCGATGACGAGGCGAAAGAGGCGGAGGTGGTGCGGCTGCTGGACGCCGGCGCGGCGCTGGTGGTGGACCTGTTTGAGAGGGCAGCGCGGCCAGGAGCGGCCCTCCCCGTCGTTTGTTCGAGGAGGGACCCATGGGGGTGGGGGAGGACCCTGAGATCTGGCGACTTACTTTGTTCGAGCCGGGCGTTTTCGCACAATCTCGGGCTCTTAGACCTTCACAGATCGTCCAGCTCGACAAATGGCGCAGAAAAGATGGGGTGCGAGGCTCGGGTCGTGATTTTTTGCGATGGTACATTGTTTTCGCTACCTCGAATCTCAGGAGGAGCAGGAGAAGAGGGACAATTACCTCATCGTTTTCGCTGCTCGTGAAGCTTAGGGGACAGCGCGGTGAAGGAGGACTGAATGCCGAAACAAACGTGTTTGTCCGTACGCCAGGTGCGGGTGCGCACTGGATCAGCATTGATGCGAAGTTGTGCATGGAGGGTCCACGCGGATGGCTCCGCACGAGCGAGCGGCAAGATGCCAGATGCTTTCAGCTCTCTCGCTCAAGCCTTCCTCTATGGCATCATCCATGTCTCACCTTCGCTGCTGGGATTGAAGTCCCAGTCAGCCCCCAGCAGGCGCCTCCCAGCCAGAGACCGACCGGTGCAAGTTCTGGTGGACGATGTTGATGAGCGTGACCGAAGACGCCTCGAAGCTCATCCCCAGCAGGCCTCGAGGGAAGTGGCGCGGGCGGTTCTGCTTGGTGGGCTTTCCTGGCAGCTTGTTCGAAGCCGAAGTCCATCGCGGCTCTGGCAGTC
Source organism: Prorocentrum cordatum (assembly GCA_963575745.1). NCBI lineage: Eukaryota > Dinophyceae > Prorocentrales > Prorocentraceae > Prorocentrum > Prorocentrum cordatum. The sequence continues at coordinate 55,727 of CAUYUJ010016101.1, read as the reverse complement.
CCGCTCGAGTTTGGGACGAGATAGGCACCAGTTCCGACGAGTTTCTAGACGCCTAGGCGAAATGTCCGCACAACCTGGGCTCATGTTCGGAGAGGTCGGTGCGGGGGTTCTCTGGGGCACACGTGGTGGTAGGCATGGCAGGGGGTGAGGTTGACATGGTCGGACGGGCCCAGGACCGGGATATATCGCTCCAGAGCGTCCTGGAACGCTCTCGGAGCGTTCCGGAGCGCTCTGGAACGGCCGCGTCGCCCGATACATCCTCCAGAATCGCAAGATCTCAGATATCACCTATTTGCCTTGGTCCTATGCTATCCCGGCCTTGCTTCGTCCTTCATGGAGCCGACCTTCTCGAGGTGAGGAGCCGAACAACATCGGCCTTGGGACGCCCGCGGCAAGATCCTGGAATCGGATTGCAAACGAGGGTGCGGCCTGCCCCAGGGGGCTGCGCTCGGGCCGGCACTGGACGTCAGGTGTTAGCTCTGCTGTTCCGTGAATGAGAGGGAGCAAGAGGGAAGCGGGCCGCGAGGAATAACAAACAAATTGTATGGACGAGCTCCGCGCGATTTTTTGGGGCCGGCGTTGGGTCCCACGGCGGCTCCTGCACCGAAGGGGGTCCAGCGCGGATCCGAGAGAATTGTGCGGACCTCCGAAAGTTTGTGCATGCGTTGTTTTTCCTTCCTCCAGGGTCCCAGATCCCGGGGCATTCCCCAGGGCCTGTTCGTCATCGGTCGCCTTCTGATGTTCTTACCCCCTGGGGCCCGCGAATTTTTAATTTTGCGGAAACCCGCCTGGGCTTACGGCTCGGTCCCGTGTCCGTTTTGGGTTGTCCCCGTTCCGCCTTTTTTCGTCCCCTCCTCCTGCTGTTTTTGCTTGCAGGAATGGGTGAAAGCGCGCCCGCAGCCGAAACAATTTCAGCCTGCGAAGCGTCAGGCAAGAGAACAGGGTTTGCGTTCCTCTCTTCGCCGTCGTCTTCGGGAAGCACGATTGCAAACGGTTCGTATGTTACTTGAGGTTTGGCGCGCGGACCTCGTCGCCGCGGGTGGGTTCGCTTTCCTATTGCTGGAACCCGGCCGCGTTCAAAGGCTAGCCAGGGCCAACAAATTCAAAGAGTTCATTTTGGTCCGAAGAGTGACGCAACACCAATCTCATGCTATCAGCCGACGTCGCGCTGCGTACTGCATGAAATTGAAAAATCAGGCACGTTAGACGCTCACCTCGAGGCCATCATCTCTAATGCGCTTCAAACGCGGAACAGTCACAACAAGCTGCCCGACGACAGCCAACGGGGCACGGATAAATCGCACAGGTCGACCGTGCTACAGACGCCACGAGCTCTGCGAAAGGCTGACGCGGAAGGGCGACCTTCCGCCTGCACCAGCAATGCAATATTCCGATTGGATTATGAGGAAAAGAAGTGCTCCCCGTATCCAAGTGGATCTAGGACCGGGAAAGAAGCTCCCGCGGCACGCGCTGCTGAGCCGAGGACCCTTCCCTCGCGCGACCAAGTGCGACAAGTTCCACCTCGTTTTGTAGACCAAAGACCGCGGGAGGCGCGAGATATAGCCGCCCTTTCCACGCAAGCAAGGTCAATCTCGACCGCTGACATGCCCCCACTGTGTTTTACCCCTCTACCTTGGTGCGCGTTTAATTTCGAGCGGTGATTCCGCTGTGTTTGGGGGGCCCTCGGATCCCTCCTGGGCTTCCCCCGCTCTTTTTGTTAGCCTTCCCTCTCCCGTCCTCTTGGGGGTCGGGGAAGGGCTTGAGTTTCGATCGCTGCGAGCGGCGACCGCGAGCGCCGGTTGGCCTCGCGAGGCGCATGGGGAAACGGGGTTGCGAGCCCGCGCGCGCATTATCCTTCTCCTCCCTTGTCGTCGTCGTCGTCGTCGAGATTGGTTGCTAACGGCTATGCTATAGCTTTTTCCTTGAAGGAACTCGGCCGCCTCCCAGGCGAGCCGAGGCCTGATCTACCACGGGGTTCTTTGGTTCCACTGCCATTCCATCCCCAAATCCGGGTCAACAACCGAAGCGCGCAAGCTCTGCAACTGGCGCGAAGCGGCTTTTTAAAGATGGCAGATACAGGTGAGCTAGAAGCAAAACTCGAAGCCGTCGTCTTCGACACATCCACGGTTTCGGAGACAGCGGCCGCGCGACAGCAGCCGGTCAACTGGAACGCCGCGGAGAAGACCATCTTCGCGGACCCCGCACGAGAGATGGCAAACGTTCTGCCCGCAGCGATGCGGCACCCCCCATGGGGATGGGCGCTGAGCACAAAGGACTTAATATCTCGGCCATGTGACATATGTCGGGCCTTCACGCGGCGCGTGCGCCGCAATATTCAGCACGGGGGCATTGTCGATTCCGCCGTCTTGGTTCCTGGCGTCATCAATGTGTGCAATAATCTCTTTCTGTTTTATCTCTCTTTTTTTATCTCTCTTTCTCTCTCTCTCTCTCTCTCTTTCTCTCTCTCTCTCTGTCTCTTTGTATGCGTGTACATATATATATATAGAGAGAGAGAGAGAGAGAGAGAGAGAGAGCACTGGCCCCGCCTCATTGCGCAAGGGCAGGGGGCCAGACGCAAAGTTTAGTGCGCGGCCGAGAAAGGCCGCCACCGGAACCTCTTCGACCCGTCGCTGGAGACCTGGCGATTGAAATGAAGGCCAGCAGTTTTGCCGACGCGGGGGAGAGGTCAAGCAGAACATCGTCGTGATCTCGGCGAAACTGTATTCATCACCTTTCGCGCCGTGGGTGGGCATTCAGCCGACAGGTCCAAGGAGGGGAAGCACTGTCGACTGCCTTCATTATGGCGCGGCGCGGGGCGTCAGTGTCCGACGTCTATTCCCCGCGCTGGGGCGATCCTGGGGGCCCAGCGCACAATCGACACATGTCTTTTTCTTCAGCCAGCCTACCGAGGCAACTCTGCGGGCCCTTTTAGAGGCGTCGCCATCCCTTCTTAGCATGTGGATTACGTCGTTTGGATCTGCGCAGGCGCGCACGCCGTGGCGAACATGGGCTGCGCATTTTGATTCGCCCAGCCGGCGCCGCCATGAGTTTCGGGGCGGCGCCGCCCGTTCGCGCCCTGCGCGTCAGCCGCGGCGGCGAGGCCGCCCTTCAAGATGTGACTTCACCGCGCGGCGATGCTTCGGCCTTTCGCCCCGCCCCCATGGGCCCTCGCATTCGCCGGGGGCCAGCGGCGAGAAAGCCGGCGCACAAGGAAGCCCTTCCGGCTTGGAGAGGCGGGGCTGCTTCGCCCGGGGCCAGGGGCCGCAGCGGGACTGCCCGCTGCTTCAGACGCGCCAGATGGAGACGCAGCGGAGCGACCCGCTGTTGGAGATGTTGACAATGAGGATGAGGCTGCACCTGCGCTGATTTCCGAAGGGGCAGATTTGGCGGCCAATCAGAGGCGGCGCGCCGTGATCGCGATGGTTCGGCGAGTTGCATTACCGAAGCGATTAAAGCCGTTCTGCAGCAATTTGACGTCGCCGCCGTCGCCCTGGCCTCCAGGGCGAGCGCGCCGCGGTGGGCCCCCATCTGTCGCCGAAGCCCGAGACGCGACCGCAACCCGCGAAACGGGGGCGGCCCTGAGCGCCCAGACGTCGTCTGGGACAGCGCGCGGCTTCGCGCTCGTCTCGGGGCGCCAGGCCCCGATGTCCAAATCGCCATCTCGAGTCCGTGCCTCGCGGACTCTGATTTCAATCGGACCATGTTAAGGGGCGGGAATCGCGGAGTCAGACGGGGCGCGTCAAGTTGTCGCCGCGGCACATGCGGGGCTCCTGCGTCGCGCGCGCTGGGCGCGACGCGCTCTGCAAGTGCGGTCGGCATGTTTTGCTGTCTCCATCCAAAGTCCCCAGGGGCCAGAACTCGGCGCGCCACAAAAACACGCGCGCCGTGCCCGAGCAGTTGCTCGACGAGAACCCCCGTCGATGCGTCGGGCCTTCCTGAACACCCGCAAGCGCAATGCTCGAGGCGACGTCGGCCAACGCGGACCGCGAAGAGGACCTCGACGCCGGAGGCATCTTTCGCGGCGCGCTCGCGGACAATATGGCCGAGCAAGTGCCCGTCGCTATCTAGGTCGCCCGGGAGGAGGAAGACGTCTCAATCGACGAGAATTAGCAAACGGGCGGGCGCGGCGAGATGCGCGCGGGACGATGGCACCGCCGAGGAAACCGCTTCACTTCCCCCTCAGATCCAGCAGCCCGACGAACACCAGCGGGCAATTCCTGTAGACGTTGGCTCGCGCGTCAACGGGGCCTTCGCCGAACCGGGAAACTCGAGGCCCTCCCGACAAACAAGAGCAGAGCGATTGCGAGGGGGGGGGGGGTGGGCGCGTCGGAGGGCGCCCCTGCCAGCTTCGCCCCAGCGCAGGACCCCGCGACTTTCGCCGCCAGGAACGACCTCGCTGCAATCGCCCGCCAAGCTCCCCGCCATGGAAGCAGAGGTCAAGCCAAAGCGCAAAGAGAGACGGCGGGGCAAGATCGGGCCAGAGCACAGAGGCGCAGAGGCGCAACCTGCTGCTCAACGCGCTGCTGATTGCTAGATGCACGCGCAGGCGGAGCGACGCTGCCCCGCTGCCTGCAGGGCGGCCACGAGGAGCCGACGCAACAGCCCAGGCCGAGTTAGCGGAGCAACGCTCGACGCCGCGCGTCTTCGGCGCATTTTCATGTTGCCGCCGGGCAACGAGTCTCGCGGCGCGATGCGCGCGAGCAATTAGGCCCCGCCCCGCGAGGATTTCAAAGAACATTAATTCGACCTTCATCAGGCTCAGACTACAATCGAGCAACAAACCCCAGGATACTTGCAGCGTCGTTGTTTGCGAGTGCATCGCGCACGGGGCGCAGCGGTAGCCGAGGAAAGAAGGAGACGGTCATCCGTAAATGCGCCGCCAACACGAGAAAGGATGGTCTTGGATACGCCACCATGCGCGATCAATGGGGCCATGGCCCACCGAATGGGGCCACCATTCTCGCATGCGGCGCGGCCCACCGCGCATTCTATAAATCGCGGGATAGGTAGCGGCGCGAATCGATGGATGCAAGCGACGCTCGGACGATCGACGGTGGGCGCGCCCGCGACCGCCGTATTCGGCCAGCGAGTCGCCAGGCAAAATGGCGCGGCCCGCGCCCCTCTATTCGCCGTCGTCTTCGCGAAGCACGGTTTCTAACGGTTCGTAGTATACTTTTAACGTGTTTGGGCGTGCCGGCCTCGTCGCCACGGGTGGATTCACGACCCTCATAGTGGAGCCTGGCCGTTTCCAAAAGGCGAGCCAGGATCAACAGCCCGACGGAGTTCATGTTGGCCCGAAGGCTGAAGTACACCTAACATCACCTGACGGCGCAAGGGCCCGCGAAGGGCCGCAGAGGGGCCTGAAGAGAAGCGATTGATTTCCAGCGCCCCTTTCAGCACGAACCTGCCTCTTTCATGCCGAGCTGCTGCCCGCTTACATCCGAGTTCCGCCGCCCGTCCGGGTCCACCTTGCACAAGAATGGGCCCTCGCCGCCGACGGCTGGGACGCGGCCCGATAAAAGCTTGGTCGGGACGGTGGCCGGGGAGGGGTCCGGTTTTGGACCGGGCGTTTTGCTCGCCAGATCTGGCGCTGGCAGGCCTTCAGCGCATGTTCTCGCCGCCCCCAGTTGAATGCGCGCCCGTCCGGTGCATGCGTGCGTGCACGCCGCTGGTTGCCTCCTCGCTGGAGGAGGAGGAGGGGGAGGAGGAGGAGGAGGACTGGGGGGGGGGCCGGGAAGGGTGGAGGGTGAAAGAGCTGATGGAGGAGGACGCGGAAGGGGGGATGAACAAAGGGCCAGGAAGGGCGAGGGAAGAGGGAAAGGGTCGGGGGGTGCCAGAGGTGATTTTAGCCTGAGGTGCCCCCGGCGCGCAGTCCTCGAGGCACGTGATGCGTTATGTGGAAGCCATGTGGGCTTACTTGGAAGAGAGGGGGTCCAAACCCCTCCCCGTGTCAATCCTGCCTTCTTTTTCGAGCCGCGCCCAGCCGTGGCGACGAAAAATGTCAAAAACGTCGAACAGTTGTCTAACCGACATCATTCGGAATGCTTCGGTGCGAAACAAGCGGCTCCTCAGGGAAACGGGAGGGGTCCCCCAGGGGCTTCAGGTGCAAAGGGGGCCTGGTGGTTTGGCTTCAGTCGTTGTCGCCCCCCCCCCCCCGCGATTGTCATATGTTTGCGCGAAACGTTCCTCCTCTTTCTCTTGCGCGAAACGTTCCTCCTCCTCCTCCTCCTCCTCTTCCTCCTCCTCCTCCTCCTCCTCCTCCTCCTCCTCCTCCTCCTCCTCCTCCTCCTCCTCCTCCCCCTCCCTCCCTTTCAAGGAAAAACCATAACTTTAGGGAAACCCTTGGAACAAAAAAACAAAAGAAACTGAAGTGCTGCATTTGCAAGTTTGGAAAACTCCTGGGACACAACAAGCAACCAACAACTAAAGATCCCAGGGAACAACCGACCGAAAGGGACCACCTGTTCCTCCTCCTCCTCCTCCAACTCCTCCTCCTCCTCCTCCTCCTCCTCCTCCTCCTCCTCCTCCTCCTCCTCCTCCTTCTCCTCCTCCTCCTCCTCCTCCTCCCCCCTTCCAGCGGAACGCCATAACTTTTTAGGAAAGCCCTGAGAAAGAACTGAAGCGCTGGAGGCTGCACACATTGGAAACATATTGAAACACAAAACAAAAAAACAACAACAAACAAACAACGTGTCCAAGCAATGCCGCCCGCCCATGTAACCTCCCCTTTGGGGCGGACGGGATGTCCATTAGATGTTTGGTGTGTGTTTTTTGCTGTTCTTCTTGTCTGTTGTTTTTCCCATGGTGTTTCTAAGGTTTCCGCCTCCAGCACGTCAGTGTCTTTGGTTTGTTTGGTTTTTTTTTGTTCGCATGGTTTCCTCAGAGTTACGTCTTTCCGCTGGAAGGGGGAGGAGGAGGAGCAGGAGGAGGAGGAGGATGTTGTAGAGGCTTTCAATCGGAATCCTTTTGTAAAGGATTTCAATATGAATCTTTTTGTAGTGGCTTTCAGAAGGAATCCTTTTGCATTTGCTTTCGACATGCATCCTTTTGTAGATGCTTTCAATGAGAATCCTTTCGTATTGGGTTTCAGCAGGAATCCTCTGTATTGGCTTTCAATAAGAATCCTTGCGTAAAGGCTTCCAATAGGAATCTTTTTGTAGCGGCTTTCAATGGGAATCTTTTTGTAGAGGTTTTCAATCGGAATCCTTTCGTAGAGGTGTTCAATAGGAATCCTTTTGTATTGGCTTTCGATATGAATCCTTTTGCATCGGCGTTCAACAGGAATCTTGTTGTATGGGATTTCAAAAGGAATCCTTGTGTAGAGGCTTGCTCTATGCATCCTTTTGCAATGGCTTTCAATAAGAATTCTTTTGTAAAAGGCTTTCAAAACGAATCCTTGTGTTGAGGCTTTCACTATGGATCCTTTTCTACAGGCTTTCAAGAGGAATCATTATGTAGAGGATTTCAATCGGAATCCTTTCGTAAAGGCTTTCATCTGGAATTTTCGTGTAGAAGATATCAAGAGGAATCGTTTTGTAGAGGCTTTCAATCGGAATCCTTCTGTAGTGGCTTTCAATAGAAATCTTTTTGTAGAGGTTTTCAATCGGAATCCTTTTGCAGTAGTTTTCAATAGAAATCCTTTTGTAGAGGATGCCAACAGGAATGCGTTTGTCAAGGCTTCCAATATAAGTCCTTTTGTAGAGGCTTTCAATCCCAAAGGTGGAGGGTTTCAAGAGGAAGATAGAGAGAGAGAGAGAAGTAGAGAGAGGGGGACGCGTAGGGATAGTTGCGCATCGGCTTCCTTATGGAAAGGAACACACAAAATGCACCAGGCCTCCTTTGCACCTGGAACCGCCCCCCGGGACCAGTGCTTGGTCCTGAATCGTTTCTTGGAAGTTTTGGTGGCCGTGGGGGTGCCACATGAGCCTTACAATGGCAAAAAAGCATCCAGGGCCCGTTGGTTTCAAACCTCGTGCGTCCGGGAGGGATGAGGGAGTGATGGCCGGCAGCGCACGTCGGCCACCGGCCGACGGGCCCCTTCAGGCACCTCGAGGGGCTCGTGTCGGACTGGGAGCGCAGCCTGCCGCGGCTCCGCGCTGCCTTCCTGGCGATGGCCGACCAGCGACTAAAGGAGGGGCAGCCAGGGCCCGCTGGGGCGACAGCGGCACCCTCTAGCGAGACGCAGTAAACATCTTGAGCGGACAATTTGGTGTGTGGTGGTTGGTCCTCGCTGTCCGCCTGCGCGGCTACAAGCCGCCCAATTTTGTCTCACCACCATCTCGTAATCTGCATGGTGGCAAGCCGGTGTTGCAGACGGCCCATGCAGGCTCACACAGGACCCCCGTTATCGTTAACAACCGCTTGAGATTACGAAATGGTAGTTCGGGTTTTCGGAGGCACATGTCGATGTTTCAGTGTGCTGTCATACACCGGCTTCAACGACCAACGCCGCAGCCATTGTTCCAGAAATTTCGGATGCTTATACGTTCCAAGATTTTGATGTAGTCTTGTTGCCCCGCGCGGCCAGAGACGAATGGCTGAGTGCGAGCAACCGAAGGCCGCCACAAATTCCGCAATTCTTGTAACGTATCGTCGGCCAATGGCATCCTGGCCGTGCCAATCCGCGGGAGCGAAAGAAAGACACACGAGTGCTTGAATTCGCAGGGGTTTCGCGGGAGCGTATTGCGCGAGCTTTCGCGACAGGACGGCGACCTCGCGAACTCTGGGGCATACTCCTTCGGCCCATCCTGCCACCCTGCTTGGGTTGTGGGTCAGAGTCCTCAGGAGTGCTTCTAGGGGTCTCTTGGGATCGCTCTCGGGGGCCTCTTGGGGGCAGTTTGGGGACTTCTTGGGAGCCTCTGGGTGACCTCTTGGGAGCCTCTTGGGGGCCTCAAAGTGTCTCCTGGATGCCTCTCTGGGGCTTCTTGAGAACTCTTGGCGGCCTCTTCGGGTTCTCGTGGGGCCTTCTGGGGGCCTCCCAGGGCCGAGAGCTCGAAACGTTCAGTCGGTTCCCCGTCTTGAAGCCGTCTTGGGGTCCTTTGGGGCCGTCTTGGACGACTCTCGGTCCGTATTGGGGACATCGCGGGCCGTTTTGGAACCCTCTTTGAGGCTTCTTGGGCAGTTTTGGGGCGATCATTGGGGCCTCGTGGGTCGTCCTCGAGCGTCGTGAAACCGAAACGGCGAGAACGCCACATTGTTCAAACGCTTGAGGATAATCAGTGTGTTTTGCATTGGGGGAGGCCTCTTGGGGCGTCTGCGGGGCATCTTCGGCCGTCTGGAGGTCACCATGGGCGTCTTGGACCGACCGTTCGACGACTCGGGACCCTCTTCGGCAGTCTTTTTGGCCACTTAAGTTCATCTTGGCCCGTCTTGGGGACCTCTTGGCGCGCCGCAAGCTCGGGCGACACAGTCCGGCAGCGTTCAGGACCGCCTAGGACCGTCTGGGAAACCATTGGTTCTGGCCCTTAGTTAAGAACCCGTACGCACCACAAGTCCTCTACCTTGCAGAGCCACGTGATCCTTGGGCCATTCCACTACGTGCCAAAGGCACGCTGGCGGGTATATGTGTAGCACACCGTAGTTAGCAGTCTGCGTGGCTCAGAAGTCCGCCGCAGGTGCCGATTTGTTCATTCAGGCAATGCGGGTGGGTCGCGGGTGGATCGGGGATGGGTCGTGGGTGGGTCGCGGGGGGGTCGCGGGGGGGACGACAACAACAACGCAATGCAATGCTTAACATGTAACATCCGCACTGCGGAGTCCCATTTTAGCCAACCCAGGGGCAGTGAATGACCGTTCGGCCTCCTCGCTTTGATTGACATACATATATATATACAAACAAACATACATACATGCATGTATGCATGCATGCACACATGCACGATTATAAACATACATACACACAACCATACAAAAGTACGTACGTACGTACGCACATGCGTATATGCAGACACACACACACATACACATATATGTGTATATATATGTTTATCGGTATACATGTTTATCTACATATATATATAGAGATTGATTCGGATACGTGTACATAGACATGGGTATATCTATATATACACAAGTATGCACGCATGTACATGTATGCATGTATTCAGACAGTCAGACACATACATACATGTATACATACATACGTGCATGCATACATACATTCATACAGTCATACATGCATACATGCATACATGCATACGTGCATGTATACATACATACAAGCATATTTACATACATACATGCATGTATGCATACATACATGCATATACTATAGTACACGCGTATAGCTACAACGGTATGTAGGCGTTTATATATGTATGCCTCTATCTCTCTTTCTCTTTCTCCGCCTCTAATCCGTCATAGTGTATGTTTTAAATGGTCTCGTTGATATCTCCCCGTCTCGCCTTGATGCAGTTGATCCAGTACGTAGGTTTCAATCCGCTCCATCATCTCCATCGCTCTCCTTCCAGCCTGGCGTGGTGGGCGTGCTGGAGTGGTTACGCCTCGTTCGAGTGGTCGAATTCATGAGTCGGCAACATTCTCTCCGTGCCTGTCAGAAGTCGCAGTCCACATACACTTTTCTCATTCGTATCACCCGTAACTCTCATTCGCCACAGATGTAACCAGCATCCAAATCGGCAGCCCCTCCAGGAGTTCGACGCGAAGCAGTTGGCTGGGGCGGCAGCCTTGGAGGACGTCGATGACAAGGCTTCCCCCTTTTTTCGCCGCTACGCTACCGCGCCCGCAAGTCAAAGGGCATACTTAAATGTGCATACATACGCACACACAGATAATATGATATCCTATACTATAAAATATTATAATACAATATATCATCATATAATATAACATAGTATAATATAATATAAATGAATACCGCCCCCCCGGCCCTGGGTACCACACCTCCCCGTCACATCTCGGGAACGCTCCAGGTACCGATCCCCCGGGCGTTCCGGGGAGCCTCCACAGTGTTCCAGGAGGGCCCAAGACGCCCCCCAGGAGCCCCCAGAATGCGAAAGGATGGCCCAAGACGGTCCCAAGCAGCCCAAGTCAGCCTTCCGACGGCTCTCGAGGCTCCCAGGTGGCTTCCAAAAGGCAGCAAGAGAGGTCGAGAGGCGCCCTGGGAAGGCCCGAAGGGGCCAAAATCGTCGATTATAATGTTTTTCAATGTTTTTGGATTCTCGCGTCTTCGAGCTTCCAGCGATCCAAGAGCGTCGAAGAGGCTCCCAAGACCGCCCCAAGACCACCCAAGAGACCCTCAGGACGGCTCCAAGAAGGGCCAAGAAGGCTCCAAGACTGCCGAAGAGGCGCCCAGGACAGGCCTAGACCACCCTAGAACAGGCCCAAGATGGGCCCAAGAGCGGGAGCAGGAGGCTTCCAGAGACCTCCGAGAGGCCTCCGGGACCACCCAGAGGCCCCCATCACACCCCCGATCCTTGAGAGGTCCCAAAAAGACTTCGACGAGGCTCCAAGAACAGCCCAAGAGAGCTGCGAGAGCCGTCCTGAGAGAGCCCAAAAAGGGTAAAATCGCTGATTTCCAATAGTTTTTCCAATGCTCTTCGCCTTCTCATGTTTTCCCGCTTTCAACCCTCAAAGATCGAGGAGCTTGAGCAGAAAAAACAGTAATTCCTAGAATTCCTTTCTTTCTAAGTGGAACTCCCACTCGGGGGTCCTACACTCATCTCCTGACATCTGGCCGGTACCGCGCCTCCCGGCTTCTTGGGGAGACCCCAAGACGCCGAAGGACAGCCCATGACGACCCCAAGAAGCTCCCAGAACGCAAAGAACTGCCCACGACGCTCCCAAGCAGTCAAAAACACCCTGTGGACGGCTCCCCACGCTCCCAGGAGGCCTCCAAAAAGCCCCAAGAGAGGTCCGAGAGGCGTCCCGGGACAGCCCGAAGAGGCCAAAATCGTCGATTATCGTGGTTTTGTTTTAATGTTTTTGGCTTCTCGCGTTTTCGAGCTTCCAACGGTCCAAGACCGCCCCAAGACCGCCCAAAAGACTCCCAGGACGGGTCCAAGACGGGCCAAGAAACCCCCAAAATTTCCAAAGAGGCGCCTGGTACCGCGCCCCTTTTTTTTCAAAGTGGACTCCTACTCGGAGATCCCGCACATCCCCTGACATCTGGTCGGTACCGCGCCTCGGAGCTTCCCGAAGGGCCCCCAAGACGCCCAAGGAAAGCCCAAGACGACCCCAAGAAACCCCCAGAACGGAAAGAACGGCCCAACACGCTCCCGCGCAGCCCGAGACACCCTTCCGACGGCTCTCCAGGCCTCCAGGAGACCTCCAGAAGCCCCAGGGGGTCCCGAAGATCCCACACCCCTGAGGGGCCCGGCTGACAAAACCCGCGAGGCACAAACAAAAAATAGCGCCGAACAGCGCCGAGGAATTGGAAAGAAATAGGAATCCCACAATTCTGGTTTCTTTTCCCAAGCTTGGCCCCCGGCTTACTCTTGCACAACAGACCTCAATTCGGACCCTACTCACCTCCCAAAAAAGAAGCCAGGAAGCCTTTGAGGGCCCCAAATCGTTGAATACCTAAAGGAAATGCATGATTTCTGCGTTTCCGCACTTCCCCTTCTATAAGATTCCGAGGCTTGCGCAGGGCCTCCAAGGGAGTCCCTGGACGCAAGAAGCGGCCAGCATGAGATTACATGAGTTAGCCTATCAAGCCTAGCTAGAACTTGAGCTCGCGCGAAGCGCGCGCGATGGTTCTAGTATACATACATACATACATACATACATACATACATACAGACAGACAGACAGACAGACAGACAGACAGACAGACAGACAGACAGACAGACAGACATACATACATACATACATACATACATATACACACACATATATATACATATATGTATATATGTGTGTGCGCGCATATTCACAAAACTGCACTAGGGCTTCGCGCCGTGTACCTTGGTCCTGAACGTTTGGCATGGTGGCCCGACATCGTCGTTGTGATCATGTCATTCGTTATTCTTCCCTCATGCTTCCGCCTCCTCTTTCTTATTCTCGCCCTACCCGCCGAATTTTCCCCATCCTCCTTAACTCTTTTTGCGCAGGCCCCTCCTTGGAGAGCTTCTTGGGGACCTCACGACAGTGTCTCAGGGCTACTTGGGGCCATCTGGAGGCCTCCTGGGTTCCTTCTGGGGGCATCTGGGGGTTTCCTCGGACCACCCTGCTTCCAACCACGGACTCCCTGAACGGGCCACGATTTGAAATGCTTCGGGGGGCGTCTTGGGGCCATCTTGGGCCGTCACGGGGCCCTCTTTCAGCCATCTTGGCTCCCTGTTGGGCCGTCTTAGGGCTCTCTCGGACTGCCTGGAACCCCTTCTGGGTAGCTTTGGGGCCTCGGACGCTCGGCAGACCGAAGAACTGAGCATTCCCAAGATCATGCAAAATTCCATCGGGAATCAATGTTCTCTTGCGTTGCGAGTGCCTCTAAGGGTTTCTGGTTTGGGTCGTCTTCGGGCGTCTGGCTGGTGTCTGGGGCCTCTTGGGGCTCTCGCGGGGCCGCGGGGCCATTCGGTCGCCCTCCTGACCGCTCCGGGTGCGGCGCCTAGGCGCGGCAGGGGCTTTGAGGCGCCCCGGAAAGCCCACGGGACCTTCGGCAGGGGTGTCTAGGGGGCCGCTGGGGCCACAGATCCGGGGGTCGCGTTTTGCGGGGGTGGGGGACGTTCGGTCACACCCCCGGACAGTAGCATATAGAAGAGGGAAGACATGTGTGTACGAATGTGTCAAAGCATCTGAACAGACAGTTGCCGTTGGCGAGCGCACGCGGGAGCTAAACTCTGGAGGTGCAATTTGAGCAAGCGGACGTTGCAGGGAGCGAAGTGGTGTCGCGACGATTGGATGGATGGAATTGGGGACCACGCGCGAATCGAAGGAGCAAAATAGTTATTTCATAAAGGTGTGGCAGGAAACACATAGATGTTCGTGACCACAGTCTCAAGCCAGCATCATACGTGCAGATGCCATCTAAAATGTAGCGTTTTGATCTTGAATCCCAGTATCGAGCGTTGGGCAAAGTCCACTCCAAACGAGCTACGAGCAAAGCTAGCTCAAAGTGGTCGTGCCGCTTTGACCCACTACCACTTGATACTATTGATGGTTTTTGGAGCGTTTTACGTTCCAGCCCAAATGTAAACGTGTTCCGCTTGGAGAGCCTCATCCGATCGAGCAGGTGGTTGCAAGGCACACCCAGATGTCAACACATGTTTGTTCTGAAGATGTACTTCACCTTATGCGGTGTTCTCGTCGGCTCGGCATGGCTGGTCTCAGCGTGCGAAATTGGGCTTAAATGCCAGCGTGCAGAGATTCGATTTTTTTTTGTGTGTGTGTGTGTTTGTGTGTGTGTGTGTTCCGATCTTGGTGGGGCGGGGAGCATTATATGACCCGATGCGCGTGCGATCGAGTGAAGCATGACCCAGATGAGTCAGTCCATCGGGGCGTTTGCTTCCTGACAGCTTCCAGGGGATAATCGCTGCCCACCTTTTGGCGTTGCCCTTATTGCGGCGTCCAGGACCACAGATCTTGCTCCGTCATCGCATTCCTTCTGATCGCATTCTTTATCGTCGGTGCACCCAGGGCTTAGACTGCTTAGCATAACCGCAGGGACCAAGCATTGCTATGGGTCCTCCCAGGTGTTCGTCGCGGCGCTGCGTACCTGAGGCGCACTGTGAGACACAGGCGATTTCTCTGAAAAGAGTGATCGGGCTAGCCCCAGTGGTTCGGGATGAGCATATTCGATGATGTGTCTCGAGCGTGGTGGCGGCTCCCATTGTCTTCAGTCGTCCGTGACCTGTGGAGGGCCGGCATTTCCCCTGTTCCAGGGGGGGAGAGCGAGCAGCAATTGGAGTCGGTGGCTTCGCGGATTCGCGAGAGCGCAACCAGAGATTGAGGCGGGCGGATCAGCGACGGGTCCAGCTTTCATACAACATCGACGCGTTCCGTCGCCAAGTTAGGCTGAATTAGCTTTATAGTTCGGGGGGTACTTTCCCCGATCAGTGGATCTGGCGACAACGCGCCAGATCCACGGATCCGCACTTCATCTATGGCGCGTAGCGCGCGCTTGGCGGATGACGGGGTGGGTGGAGGAGGGCGGGGGGAGAGAGTCTAATTCTGTACGCTTCGCGTATCCCCACCAGACCGCTCAACCTCCCCACGTCACCGCTTCAGCAGCTAGCAGGGCCACCCCCTCCTGCGGGTCGCCCTGATCCACATGGTACGTGTCAGGGCGCTACAGGGGTTTGACTTCGCGTACGAGAAGACTGGCGCACCCCACCCGCTTCTGGTACCACCCGATGCCGGGCCTGGCATGGGCGTGTTCCTGCACAAGTGGTTCATCGTTTGGCAGGTCATCACAGTTCCCCCAGCTGGTCCCTCTGCAGGTGCGTCGGTCAACGCGTTCAACTTTGTGCCCCCGACCTTGCGTGTCGGATAAGTTGCACGCTGTGGACGCAGGCGGCTTTGACGTCAGGTTCGCTGACTGGGTTCCCCTCGCTCTCGCGTTCAAGAGCGGCAGACTTGACGTCTGCGACAGTGAGTCACCGCGAGTGAGGCCCTCTATGTGCCTTTCCCCTTTTTCCTGCCGTTGGGTGTCCGGCTGGCATCCGCTGCGGCTCTCCCGCTCCCTCTTGCCCGCCCTCCGTGTGACTTGGCCGAGTTCGGTCTCGTCCTGGCCACCCCGTGCCGCTACAGTGCGCTCTGTCGCTCCCCGCCTTTTCGTGCTGTGCGGTTCGGCTGGAGCTTGACGCCGTAAGGGCGACTGCTCCTACTTGGCCGCCGCCGGTACCACGCTCGCGTCCCCTTCCGCTGGGATGCCTGGGTTGGTCCCCAACGAGGGTCACTTTGTCCCTGGCATGTGCACTCGCTTCAGCGGCCTGCGTGCCACTGCAGCCAATTATCTCGCTCTGTGCCCCAGACGACTATCCCGCTCCTTGGACCTATCCTTGGAGCCGCCGAACAAAATAAAAACATATCATTGTCCCGGAACGCTTCTGACTCCGCTGGCGCTCTCGCTGGCGGACGCGACCGGAAAATAGTATCCCCGCCAGTTGCTCGTTAGGTGCGCGCTGACTTGACGCCGAGCGATTTGTCGCTACGGTCGCGATCAAAAATCCCCACCAGCCCTCTGTTCCAGCGCGGCCCGCCCAAGCTTGCGCGGCGTTCGGGTCGTCTTCGCGCGCCCGCGCGCCAAAAAAGTACCACCGCCAGCCCATTCAGAAGCCTTGCCTACGAGAGTTGTCGGGCAATGGAGAGAAGAGACACATGCAGTGAAACCGAGAGGCCAATGAGAGGAGGGGGAGGAGGGCGCTGAACCATCTTGGAGGCCATCGTGCTGCATCGGGACATTTTGGGCGACAGTCCGGAGGGCGTCGATCAAGTGAGGAGGGGTCCTCGATGTCGCCGCCCCCCCCCCCCACAGGAGCTTTCAGAATCGCCTCTTGGAACCAAAGTGTGGCTCGTTTGGGGCCTCTTGGGGCCGCCTTGGGGCCCTCGTGGGGCCCTTCTGGAGCCCTTTTGTGGGGTTTTCGTGTCGGGGCTATCGATCAAAGGAGGGGGGGGAGGGGCGATCTAGGCCCCCCCACCCACACACCCACACACCCACACAAACACACAAACACACACACACACGCACACACACACACACACACACACACACACACACACAGACACACACAGACACACACACACACACAGAGACACACACACACAGGGGGCCCTCAACGCCGCCTCTTGATGCGCTCGTGGGCATTTTTTTCTGCGGCGGTCTTGGGCGTGTTGGGGCCGTGTTGTTTGTTTCTCGGGCCATTCTCGGCGCTCTCTCGGAACACTTTGGGGCCACATCGACGCTTCCAAAAGCGCGTCGATAGCGAGGCGGCGAGAAGACGCGCGCAATCAATGTTCTTAGTTGTTTGAGAGATTTGGGTTTCTCGGGGAGGCCCTGGAGTGGCGGGATTGGATCTGGAGAGCGAACTCTCGACATATTTCCCTGACTCCATGGTTCCTGTCGCATCGGATGCCGCGACGTCCAGCAACGCGAGGCGCCCGGGCACCCCGTCCGCCACCTTCTCTCGAACCCGTTCGAGGAGGCGCCCAAGGGCCGCGGAGTCAAAGCTCACCGCGCCCACTGCCCGCTGAACGAGATGGACGGGGTTGAGACGACGGGGCGAATGGCAAGCTGGAGTTCGGGGGCGCCGAGGTTTCTGGGGAGAAGGTCACCGCGATAGGGATCGCAGCCCCCCATCGAGGAGCAGCTGGAGACGGTTTGGCAGCCAGCGGGTCCCGCGACGACTTCGCGGAGTTGGACCATTGCGTCGTGGAGATGCGGGTGGCCATCTCGGAGCGCTTCGACACCATGGAGCAGCGCTTGAATCTGGCGAACGTTCGCATGGGCAAGCTCGAGTTCATGCGCAAGGCTCTGGAAGAAACCGCCTCATCGAACATCGACGCGATGGGGGCCAAGATCCACGAGTGCATCGCGGCTTACCTGGCGAAGGAGGGTTCGCAGCACAGAGGGGGCAGCGCGAACTGGGCCACGGACCCGGTGGACAAGAGGGCCGCGGACATGGCCATCGGCAACTTGGACGGGCTCGAGGACCTGACGAAGGCCACCGCGCGGTTGCAGGATAAGCTCTCCCACCTGCGGCCCGGCCTCGATGAAGGCGCGCGCCAAAGGCGACTTCAATGGCATCGTGTTCGCAGAATTCCAGTCGCCTGCACTTCGGGATCGTTCCGTGGATTTGCTCTGGAGCGCTGGCTTCACCAGCGGGGGCAAGAAAGCGCGGGCGTCCCAGGGCCGGTCGCTAGCACAGAGGGCGGCGCGGATGTTCTGGCCTGAAGCGCGCGCTGAAGGAGGAGTGGGGGGTGCCGCAAACGGTCTCTGTCAGCGACGAGTCGCCGCGCATCGTGAAGGTCGGGCGACCGCGCGCTGACGGCGACAGCGGTTGGCAACGCGTTTCAATGCGATTGGCAGGGGGGGTGGGAAACGTGGACTGAGCTCCACGATCACCCCATGATCAAGGAGCTGGCCGTGAAAGCGAGGAACTGGCGAAGGCGGCGAAGGGCATGAATGGCACCAAGTTGGAGGGTGAAAGTGGGGGTCGCGCGCAAGGCCCCGGCAATGATGTCTTCATGGGCCATGAATGGGCGATGCACCCTCGATTGCTGTGTTCGGCGGGGGAACCAATTGAAGCCCCCCGCTTGTGCCCACGCGCGAGACCCGATGGGTGGGGGATGCAAGGGGGCGGGGGGCTCGGGAAAGGCGACGCAGGCAGCCCGCGTTGAGGGCGCAAAGAGAAAAGGCTGGAACAAACGACAGCGGCCAGGTGAGTGTCGAAATCTGCCCAGCCAATCCGACATGCGGAACACTGCGTCTCAGTTTGGGGGATCTTAAAGGCCAGGGCAACATGCGAGTTCCCATTGTGGGGGAAAGTAAACTGTGAATTCACATTTTGGAACAAAGGAACACGTGAATTCACATTCTGGGAAAATGGAAGCGTGAATTTACATTTGGAAATTCTGTGTCGGATTATTTATGAAGGGGCCAGAATGCGACGAAAAAAGGAATTGCGAATTCACAGTTTGGGAAAAGAGGAACATGTGAATCACATGTTGGGAGAAACGCGGGACCCATTCCAAATCTGTCTTGGGGGTCGAGAAGTCATCGCTGGGGAACATGCGCGATCATCAATCGCAGAATCAAGACACACTTGCACTCCACTTCGCCGCCCCGCGCGCAATATGCAAGAACTCCCGCGCGCGTGAACGACAATGGATGGACGGCGCGCGCGCCCGCGCCGGCAACGCGCGGGCGCGAACGATTGGCCCTCAATGACCGCCAACATTGGATGCCAATCGTACCCGATCACATGCATGAGCGACGCATTGAGCACACATGGGCCATTCAGCCCCCATTGAAGACCCCCCGCTGCAGACCCCCTCTTTCACATTCCAACCAAGGGCGGAGGCGCAGCGCCCAAGGGGGGCGCCAAGGGCCACCGCGCCTGGCAAACACAGCACATGAGCAGAGTCGCACCCATAGTTTCACCCATTGGTGGAGGTGGCGTCGCTGCACCTACTATGAACAATGTTGCTTACATTCGGACTCATAATTGCATTGACGACGTGGTTTCACCTGCAGTCGGCGCCACTGCAGAGGCAGCGCCGCTATCCCGAGCACAGCGTGCAGAGGAGTTTCGCGGCGGACGCCTCCGACCCTACGACGGGCAGCCCCGCGTGGGGGCGCGGCATTTGGAATGACTCACGGAGGCAAAACTCACGGAACTAGAGCGGCACATGGCGCCTTTGGATATTGACGCGCTGCGCATCCAAGAACGCATAAACCAGCTTCGGCGCATTGCGTAAGAGCGAAGGGGCAATTGGTCATTCTGTCTGCCCCCCCCCCCCCCCCCCCCCCCCCAACCCGTGAGGCTGAGGCCGAGGCTGAAGGCAGACTGAGGCTGAAGCAGGCTGAGGCTGGGGCTGAGGCAGGCTGAGGCTGAGGCTGAGGCAGGCTGATGCTGAGGCAGGCTGAGGCTGAGGCCGAGGCTGAAGGCAGGCCGAGGGTGAGGCTGAAGCAGGCTGAGGCAGAGGCAGGCTGAGGCTGAGGCTGAGGCAGGCTGATGCTGAGGCAGGCTGAGGCTGAGGCTGAGGCTGAGGCAGGCTGAGGCTGGGGCCGAGGCTGAAGGCAGACTGAGGCTGAGGCTGAAGCAGGCTGAGGCTGAGGCTGAAGCTGAGGCTGAGGCTGAGGCTGAGGCTGAGGCTGAGGCAGGCTGATGCTGAGGGAGGCTGAGGCTGAGGCTGAGGCTGATAAAGGCTGAGGCTGAGGCAGGCGGAGGCTGAGGCCGAGGCTGAAGGCAGACTTAGGCTGGGGCTGAAGCAGGCTGAGGCTGAGGCTGAGGCAGGCTCATGCTGAGGCAGGCTGAGGCTGAGGCTGAGGCTGATGCAGGCTGAGGCTGAGGCGAGCTGAGGCCGGGGCTGAAGGCAGACTGAGGCTGAGGCTGAAGCAGGCTGAGGCTGAGGCTGAGGCAGGCTGAGGTTGAGGCCGAGGAGGCAGGCTGAGGCTGAGGCAGGTTGGGGCTGGGGTTGAGGTCAAGGCAGGCCCAGGCTGAGGCTGAGGCCGAGGCTGCAGGCAGACTGAGGCTGAGGCTGAAGCAGGCTGAGGCTGAGGCTGAAGCTGAGGCTGAGGCTGAGGCAGGCTGATGCTGAGGCAGGCTGAGGCCGAGGCTGAGGCTGATGCAGGCTGAGGCTGAGGCAGGCTGAGGCCGAGGCCGACGGCAGGCTGAGGCCGAGGCTGAAGCAAGCTGAGGCTGAGGCAGAGGCAGGCTGAGGCTGAGGCTGAGGCAGGCTGATGCTGAGGCAGGCTGAGGCTGGGCTGAGGCTGAGGCTGATGCAGGGTGAGGCTGAGGCAGGCTGAGGCCGAGGCTGAAGGCAGACTGGTGCTGAGGCTGAAGCAGGCTGAGGCTGAGGCTGAGGCAGGCTGAGGCTGAGGCAGGCTGAGGCTGAGGCTGAGGCAGGCTGAGGCTGAGGCTGTGACTGCGACTGCCGTTGCCGCTGCGAATGTCATCGCGAATGCGACTACGACTGCGAGAACAGCAGAATTCTACAACTGGATTATCATCTGAATCTTAAAGGTGAATGCTTCCATACATGCTCCTACGCATCGCTGTTAGGTTGCTTTGTCGGGATATGTTTTACCGATTCCGACGATTTCGCAAGACCCTTGGAGGTTTCATTTTTCCCAGCCCTCCTTGGTTGGGTATTCGTTTTGAATAGAGCAGTGTGGTCTCCACTCCTTTCTTCCTCCTCCCTCCCTCCCTCCCTGCCTCTTCCTGTCTTGCCTGCGGGGGGTTGCGATCTGTGAAACTGTCGCCATTTTCGAGGCCTGCTGGGGGGCCCAGCAAAGTGAGGGCGACGCGCAGATTCAAATTAGACCTCGCCGTCCCTGGGGGGGGGTGCGATCTGTGAAACTGTCGCCACTTTCGAGGCCTGCTGGGGGGCCCAGCACAGTGAGGGCGACGCGCAGATTCAAAATCGACCTCGCCATCCCTGGGGGGGCTGCGATCTGTGAAACTGTCGCCATTTTCGAGGCCTCCTGGGGGGCCCAGCACAGTGAAGGCGACGCGCAAATTCAAATTAGACCGCGCCATCCCTGGGGGGCTGCGATCTGTGAAACTGTCGCCATTTTCGAGGCCTGCTGGGGGGCCCAGCACAGTGACGCCACGCGCAGATTCATATAGACCTCGCTATCCCTGGGGGGCTGCGATCTGTGAAACTGTCGCCACTTTCGAGGCCTGCTGGGGGGCCCAGCACAGTGACGCCACACGCAGATTCAAATTCGTCCTCGCCGCCCATGGGGGGGGCTGCGATCTGTGAAACTGTCGCCACTTTCGAGGCCTGCTGGGGGGCCCAGCACACTGACGCCACACGCAGATTCAAATTAGACCTCGCCATCCCTGGGGGGGCTGTGATCTGTGAAACTGTCGCCACTTTCGAGGTCTGCTGGGGGGCCCCCCAGCACAGTTACGCCACACGCAGATGCAAATTAGACCTCGCCATCCCTGGGGGGGCTGCGATCTGTGAAACTGTCGCCACTTTCGAGGCCTGCTGGGGGGCCCAGCACAGTGACGCCACGCGCAGACCCAAATTAAACCTCGCCACCCCTGGAGGGCTGCGATCTGTGAAATTGTCGCCACTTTCGACGCCTGCTGGGGGGCCCAGCACAGTGACGCCACACTCAGATTCAAATTAGACCTCGCCATCCCTGGAGGGCTGCGATCTGTGAAACTGTCGCCACGTTCGAGGCCTGCTGGGGGGCCCAGCACAGTGACGCCACGCGCGGACCCAAATTAGACCTCGCCATCCATGGGGGGCTGCGATCTGAGATCCCCGCTGTCGAAGTGGCTAGGGTTGCTCAGGGATTGTAACTAATCAGCTTTATCTAGTCCTTGTCCTGTAGCCAGTGTCCTGCGAGTCTCCCGAATTCCGTCTGCAGACATCCTAAACTATTTGCGCCTTGCGTTTGCGCAGGGGTTGGGTACGTCGCCAGGGTAATTCCCAACCCTCCTTGGTTTGGGTATTCGTTTTGAAATGAGCAGTGTGGTCTCCACTCCCTCCTTCCGTCCCGCCTCCCTCTTGCCTCCTCCTGTCTTGCCTGCGGGGGGGCGATCTGCGATCTGTGAACCGGTCGCCACTTTCGAGGCCTGCTGGGGGGCCCAGCACAGTGACGCCACGGGCGGATCCTCGCCATCCCTGGGGGGCTGCGATCTGTGATCGCCACTTTCGAGGCCTGCTGGGGGGCCCAGCACAGTGACGCCTGACCTCGCCATCCCTGGGGGGCTGCGATCTGTGAAACTGTCGCCACTTTCGAGGCCTGCTGGGGGGGGCCAGCACAGTGACGCCTCGGGCAGATTCAAATTAAACCTCGCCATCCCTGGGGGGGCTGCGATCTGTGAACCGGTCGCCACTTTCGAGGCCTGCTGGGGGGCCCAGCACAGTGACGCCACGGGCGGATCCAAATTCGACCTCGCCATCCCTGGGGGGCTGCGATCTGCGAAACTGTCGCCACTTTCGAGGCCTGCTGGGGGGGCCAGCACAGTGACGCCACGGGCAGATTCAAATTAAACCTCGCCATCCCTGGTGGGCTGCGATCTGTGAAACTGTCGCCACTTTCGAGGCCAGCCGGGGGGCCCAGCGCAGTGACGCCACGGGCAGACTCAAATTAGACCTCGCCATCCCTGGGGGGGGCTGCGATCTGTGAAACTGTCGCCACTTTCGGTGACCGCTGGGGGGCCCAGCACAGTTACGCCACACGCAGATGCAAATTAGACCTCGCCATCCCTGGGGGGGGCTGCGATCTGTGAGACTGTCGCCACTTTCGAGGCCTGCTTGGGGGCCCAGCACAGTGGCGCCATGCGCGGATCCAAATTAGACCTCGCCATCCTGGGGGGCTGCGATTTGTGAAACGGTCGCCACTTTCGAGGCCTGCTGGGGGGCCCAGCACAGCGACGCCACGCGCTGACCCAAATTCGACCTCGCCGTGCGATCTGTGAAACTGTCGCCACTTTCCAGGCCTGCTGGGGGGCCCAGTTCAGTGACGCCACGCGCGGACCCAAATTAGACCTCGCCATCCCTGGGGGGCTGCGATCTGTGAAACTGTCGCCACTTTCGCGGCCTGCTGGGGGGGCCAGCACAGTGACGCCACGCGCAGACCCAAATTAAACCTCGCCATCCCTGGGGAGCTGCGATCTGTGGAACTGCCGCCATTTTCGAGGCCTGCTGGGGGGACCAGCACAGTGACGCCGCGCGCGGATCCAAATTAGACCTCGCCATCCTTGGGGGGCTGCGATCTGCGAAACGGTCGCCACTTTCGAGGCCTGCTGGGGGGCCCAGCACAGTAACGCCACGCGCAGATCCAAATTAGACGTCGCCATCCCTGGGGGGCTGCGATCTGCGAAACTGTCGCCACTTTCGAGGCCTGCTGGGGGGCCCAGCACAGTGACGCCACGCGCGGTTCCAAATTCGACCTCGCCATCCCTGGTGGGCTGCGATCTGTGAAACTGTCGCCACTTTCGACGCCTGCTGGGGGGCCCAGCACAGTGACGCCACGGGCAGATTGAAATTAGACCTCGCCATCCCTGGTGGGCTGCGATCTGCGAAACCGTCGCCACTTTCGAGGCCTGCTGGGGGGCCCAGCACAGTGAAGGCGACGCGCAGATTCAAATTAGACCTCGCCATCCCTCGGGGGCTGCGATCTGTGAAACTGTCGCCGTTTTCGAGGCCTGCTGGGGGGGCCCAGCACAGTGAGGGCGACGCGCAGATCCAAATTTGACGTCGCCATCCCTGGGGGGCTGCGATCTGCGAAAGTGTCGCCACTTTCGATGCCTGCTGGGGGGCCCAGCACAGTGACGCCACGCGCGGGCCCAAATTAGACCTCGCCATCCCTGGGGGGCTGCGATCTGCGAAACTGTCGCCACTTTCGAGGGCTGCTGGTGCGTCCTGCGGGGCGAGGCACCGCGCGGACCTGAGCGGGACCTCGCCATCCCTGGGGGGCTGCGATCTGCGAAACGGCCGCCCATTTCTAGGGCTGCTGGTGGGCCCTGCGGGGTGAGGCACCGCGCGGACCTGAGCGGGACCTCGCCGTCCCTGGGGGCTGCGACCTGCGAATTTGGCCCCATGTTCGAAGGGTGCTGGTGGGTCCTGCGGGGCGAGGCACCGCACGGGCCTGAGCGGGACCTCGCCGCCCCTGGGGGGCTGCGATCTGCAAGGCTGTCGCCTTTTTCGAGGGCTGCTGGTGGGCCCTGCGGAGTGAGGCACCGCGCGGACCTGAGTGGGGCCTCGCCGTCCCTCGGGGGCTGCGATCTGTGAAACTGTCGCCGTTTTCGAGGCCTGCTGGTGGGTCCTGCGGGGTGAGGCACCGCGCGGACCTGAGCGGGACCTCGCCGTCCCTGGGGGGCTGCGATTTGCTTGATGTCGCCACTTTCGAGGGCTGCTGGTGGGTCCTGCGGAGCGAGGCGCCGCGCGGACCTGAGCGGGACCTCGCCGTCCGCGGGGGGCTGCGATCTGCGAAACTGTCGCCGCTTTCGAGGGCTGCTGGTGGTTCCTGAGGCACCGCGCGGACCTGAGCGGGACCTCGCCGTCCCTGGGGGGTTGCGATCTGCGAAATTGTCGCCATTTTCGAGGGCCGCTGGTGGCTCCTGCGGAATAGTGAGGCACCGCGCGGGCCCGAGCGGGACCTCGCCGCCCCTGGGGGGCTGCGATTTGCGAAATTGTCGCCACTTTCGAGGGCTGCTGGTGGGCCCTGCGGAGTGAGGCACCGCGCGGGCCTGAGCGGGACCTCGCCGTCCCTGGGGGGCTGCGATCTGCGAAACCGTCGCCGATTTCGAGGGCTGCTGGTGGGTCCTGCGGAGTGAGGCACCGCGCGGACATGAGCGGGGCCTCGCCGTCTTTGGGGGGGGCTGCGATGCGCGACATGTCGCCATTTTCGATGGCTGCCGGTGGTTCCTGCGGAATGAGGCACCGCGCGGGCCCGAGCGGGACCTCGCCGCCCCTGGGGGGCTGCGATCTGCGAAATTGTCGCCACTTTCGAGGGCTGCTGGTGGGTCCTGCGGAGTGAAGCACCGCGCGGATCTGAGCGGGACCTCGCCGTCCTTGGGGGGGTGCGATCTGCGGAGTTGTCGCCGCTTTCGACGGCTGCTGGTGGGTCCAGCGGAGCGAGGCACCAGGCAGATCTGAGCGGGACATCGCAATCCTTGGGGGGCTGCGATCCCCACGAATGCCGCTTGCAGAAGTAGATGCGCCCATGTCACGTCATCACTTCCGCATAACGTTTCCCAAGCTACTCATGCCCCGTTTTGCGCAGGGGTTGGGCACGTCGCCAGGGTAATGTTCGAGGATGTCTCGAGCGAGAGTTTCGTTTTCACCGCAGGGCGTTGGTAGTGGTTCATGTTGGGGGGGGAGGAGGAGGTGGAGGATGGGGAGGAGGAGGAGGAGGAGGAGGAGGAGACGCAGCACTTTCGGCTCAGGCTTCAGTCTTCGACCGTCAGCCGCCGACCGCATCAGTCTTCGTTTCCAGCTCAGCTTCTCGCGCAGGCCCCGTTCCGCAATCCCCGCCGAAAGCTCTCGTCAGAGCAGCGGGGGCGCCTTGGCGAGAGAGGGGCTCAGGCGGCTGAGAGTTGAGGCGGACTCCGCAAGAGAGGACCAGGTCGAGGATGGGAGCGAGGCCGCAGCAGTCAAGAAGCGCCCTTCAGCGCACGGAGCAGTCAGGAAGAGGCCTGCCGCGGATATCAGGGGCCAGGCCATGCCAGTCAAGAGACGCCCTGCGCAGGGCGCAGGCAGCAGCGCTCAGGAGAGCGATGACTCCCACAGCGGCAGGGGCGATGAGCCGCCCAATGATCAGCAGAAGAGTCAGCTTCGCAAGCCCAGTCAGCCAGACAGTCAGCTTCGCAAGCCCACGGCGACAGCTTCGCTCAGCCGCCTCGTGCCTTCTGGCACCGCGCCTTCCAGGGGCCTGCTCTGAGTCCAGTCAGATTAGTAGTTCTTGGACGTGCTCTCAGTGCCCGGCGCTCTGCTCAGACTGCATTCTGATCAGCTCAGTTCCCATGACTTGCTCTCAGCGCTTAGCATTTTGCTGAGACCGCAGTCAAACCGCCTCGTCGTCAGCGCGCAGGCCCGCAGTCCGCAGTCTCAACGAACGCTCAGGCCGAGCTCAGCGCGACGCCCCCCCCCCCAAAAAAAAAAAAAACAAAAAAAAAAAACACTCATCATTAGTGCGATCACCGTTGCGAGTTTTAGTATTCGTTTTTTAAGTATTAGTATTCGCACTCCCGTTTGTAATCTTATTCGCATTATTATTGTTCGTGTTCGTACTTGTGCGCTTACTCTCATTCGCATTCTTACTCGCAATCGCTAAGTTGTCTTGTTTTAGGTTTCCGCAATGTGCTTTTCTTTTTTTTATTTTTTTTGTCGTCCGGTTGTGTTATTTGTGATTTAGTTTTCTTAGTTCTTATTAGGTGTTCTTAGGTTGTCTTAGCTTTCATTTGGTTTTCTGCTGGTGCTATTTGTTTTTCTTGGCGTGTGCTAGCTTTCCTGCGGTATGCCTTAGCTCATGCTAGCTGTTCCTTAGTGTTATATGGTTTTCCTGGATGGCCTTAGTTGGTTTGAGCTGGTCTTTGGTTCCCTTTGGTTTCCGATGTTTTTTTATATATAAAAAATGGTTTTCGTTTATTCGGCTTGCTGTTGTTCTGCGGTTGTATCTCCATTCTTACGGCTGCCATTATTAGCCGTGCTCTTTGAAGCATGCGATTCTTATTCTTCTCATGCTCCTAACTAATTGTATTATGGTGTTACCTTCAAACATGTAGAAGTATTCTTGCAATGAATCAGCGCAGACGCACTCGCGTTGAATTTTCGCGTGCCCCTTGAGCGAATTATTTATAGTAGGGTGCTAAGACGTCGCCGGGGGGCGCGGGGCGGCGGGGGCGCCCCGGGGCGCCCCCCCCCCCACCCTGGGAAGGTCAGGAAATTTCATTGTTATCATGGGGATGCAAAAGACATCGCGTAGGAGATGCGGGGGGGGGGGGGGGGGGCAGGGGGGGGGGGGGGGCGCGTGGGTCACTTTACAACCAGAGGCGCACTTTACAACCAGATGGGTCACTTTACAACCAGCTTACAAAATCCGAGAAGGGCACTTTGCATCCAGGACGGGCACTTTACAACCAGGCAAGTAAAACAACACAGATTGAATGCACGCGTGCCTTTCCCTGAAATCTCCGTGGGCAAGCGCAAGGGTGGCTTTGGGCTCTTTGAGGCATGTTGGTTGTAAAGTTGCCCATCGCGCACGGAGAAGCACTGCGCACGAGTTGGCGATGCGCGACTTGGTGCGCTATGGCATGTTGCGTGCTGGTGGGCGGATTCGAGTTTTGACCTGCTCTCTAAGCTCTGTCGGTCAGTTATGTCATTGCCTGCTCTGCCTTTTCTCTGACGGGCGAAGGCTAGTCGCGCAGGACATACGAATAAACCATGATCCCGTCCTAGACTGGAGCTGCATGGCAGTGGAAAGCTGTAGTGGGAGATGTGGTGGTAGCGGGGGCTACAATGGGAACTGCATGGCGCTGGGAAGCTGCGGTGGCAACTGTGGTGGACGCCAGGCAACGGTGGGAACTGTGGTGGTAGCTGGGCTGCAATGGGATTTGCGGCAGTAGCGGGGGGTCCGTCGGAATTGTGGAGGTAGCGGGGCTGCAGCGGTAAGTGTGGTGGTAGCAGGCACAAAGGTGGCGGTGATGCGCTGTCACGGTTTCTCAAGCTGCTGCGCTGGCACGGTGGCTGAGGCTGCTGCCCGAGCAGGATGCCTGCGTTGCTGCGCTGGCACCGCGGCTGACGCCGGAAGAAACGTTCTTCGAAATAGTTGCATTTATTCGGAACGTTGAACCTCGATCTTCAAGACGAGGAGCAGCAGGGGGCCAACTGGAGCTGGCGCACTTAGCCCCTTGCAGAACACCGTGGGGCTTCAGGGGCCAACGTGGCCCAAGAGACCCGCGGTGCCAATGGCCTAGTTCCCTGGAGCGCTGGGCCCTTGTGGAGGCCACTGGGCTCGCTTCCTGTGAGGGACCCCTAAAATGGGCAGCGCGTCGCCCTGAGCCTTCCTACGCACGCTGTCGCCTTATTCCCGTGCGAGAACGGGGCCCTTGTCGAGGCCGCTTGGCCCCTGCTAGCAAGCCCTGTCTTAGTCTGCTGGGCTCAGAGCGCCAGAGCGTCCAGGCGCTCGGGCTCAGAGGCATCGCTGGGCCTGCTCAGAGCGTCCAGGCGCTCGGGCTCAGAGGCGTCGCTGGGGCCTGCGCGGAGCGTCCAGGTCCTCGGGCTCAGAGTCATCGCCGGGGCCTGCGCAGGGCGTCCAGGTCCTCGGGCTCAGAGGCATCGCTGGGGCCTGCGCGGAGACTTCAGGCGCTCGGGCTCCAGAGCGCCCACGTGCTCTGGATCACTTTTCAGAGCGTCCGCGCGCCCTGGAGCACTTTTGAGAGCGCCCACTTGCTCTGGGGCATTTTTCAGAGCGCCCACTTGCTCTGCGGCACTTTGCGGAACGCACAAACACGCACGGCCACTCTGAGCTGGTTGTAAAGTGGTCCGTTCTGGTTGTAAGGTGGCCCGTTCTGGTTGTAAAGTGGTCCGTTCTGGTTGTAAAGTGGGCCGTTCTGGTTGCAAAGTGGACGTTCTCGATGAAAAACCATACTTTCCAATCCTATGTTGGTTGTAAAGTAACCCATATGGTTGTAAAGTGGTTGTTCTGGTTGTAAAGAGACCGAATCTCGAGGGGGGGGGGCCCTCGCCGGGCCCCCCAGAGGCCCCCTTAAGAACGCCACGACGACGACGGTGACGACGACCGTCCCAGGGGTTTCTCGGGTCTTCTCCGGCTGCCCCGCGCGCCCCTTCCTCGGGCTCTCGGCCGTCGCGCCCAGGCGCTATGCGTCAGGGCGACGCAGCCCTGCGCGTCCTTTCCGCAGGCTCTCGGCCATCAAGGCGTTCTCGGGCTCGCCCATGCCGCTCCGTAGGTAGCTATTTTGGTTCGGACTTGTTGGGCTCCGCTTGTTCGGGTCAAGCCTGTCAGCCAGAGAGTTGGCTCGTGGAGATGTCCTCGGCTTCTTTGTGCTCTGATCAGCGCCCCGCGCCCTCTTCGGTTTCCTCGCGGGGCGGCGCTGCTGCAGGCGGGCCAGCGTCGCGCCGGCAGGCGCCGGCGCTTCAGGCAGGCAGGAACCGGAGGAGGCGGCCAGCGATTCCAAGGAGGCGGTTAGCGATCCCCAGGAGGCGGTCAGCGATCCTCTTCAGCCAGTACTCAGAAACAAGCAGGGCCGCCGCGCCCAGGCAGTGCACCACGCGATTTCAGAGCAGACGATGGCTCGCGCAGCGCCTGCTTGCGCGACGCTTCAGGGCGCGGCGGAGCCTGCGGTCAAGCGGGGGGTGCGCTCAGCGTGCTTCCCCGACAAGC
The DNA here is from genome assembly GCA_963575745.1 of Prorocentrum cordatum. Taxonomy (NCBI): domain Eukaryota; class Dinophyceae; order Prorocentrales; family Prorocentraceae; genus Prorocentrum; species Prorocentrum cordatum. The sequence continues at coordinate 26,236 of CAUYUJ010016101.1, read as the reverse complement.
GCCGGCTTCGAGGCGCCCGTCAATCTTCAGTCAGAACAGGAAAAACACATAAACACAAAGGGTTTGGGTTTTTCGCCGGGAGGGGGCGTCGTTGAGAGGGCGCCTGGCACGGGTGCGGGGATCGGGGCGGCGTCGGCATTTGGAGCTGGCGGTTTGCGCGGCAAGCGCGCTCAGCTGGTCGCATGCGTTCGGAGCGCGTGGCGGGTGGAAAGGCCGCCCACCAGCAACTGGCAGTCCTCTGCCCGCGGGCCAGAACACATCGTCGCGCGCTCGCAACGGGGCGCGGGAAAGGGGGCCGGGAAGAGAGCGCGGGTCTCATTCCCAAGAAGTCCCTTCGATATGCACCAACTAATGCTTTTTCTATTCATCTGCCCCACGGCCAACCGCACGAACGAGCAACTGTCTCTGCTGCAGCGTCAGCTTCGCTTGCGCGCATCCTGGCTTCTTTCCTGTGCTTTCCTCGCTTCTTTCTCGCCCTCCTCTTCCTTCCCCCCCCCTGCTTTTCCTTGCCCCGCCCCCCCCCCCCTTCCTTTCCAGCTCGGAGCTGCCGCCGCGCGCTAGGAGCGCAACCCAAAGAGCGTTGCTGCAATTCCTTTGTGTGCCACGAAGTCTCGCGCCATTCTCTCGCGCGCGGTCTGGTTGCACTGCCGACGCATGGGGGCGCGCATAGGAATTTCCTTTGCGCACGATCGGTTTCGCCGCCCCCGCAAGAGCACGCGCGATTCCTTTGCGTGGAGCTTTCTGTCCGGCCTCGAGGAACGCACGGGGCCTGGCGCTGCAATCGCAAGGCCGCGGCGCCTGGCAGCGCGATGCAGCTGCGCCCGATACCGCGCCCAAAACGATCCCACGTGGAATTCGGCTCTTTTGCCAAATTCGCGCTGGCAGCTGGCCTGCCACATCGCCGGCCCTGCATGTCCGCGCGCGCTCGTGCGTTCTGCTGCCGCGACGCTGTGCCAAACCACCATGGAATGCTAGTTGGTAGCGGATCTTGGGATCTTGTCGCCGTCGACAGCCTTGCCGCGCCATACATGTCAACTGCGTCCTAGAGCACGGCCGTGCATCAACCCTGGTTCGGATCGGTGGGGATCCAGCGGCATGTGTGCACATGCGTTGCACCGCTGGTGGTGCCAAAGCCCTTTGTGTGAAATTCTAGACGCTTCGCGTATCCCTACCAGCCCGTCCAGAAACGACGCCCGGGCGAGTAGAGGGTCGTCCTGAGGGGCTTTTCGGCGTCTTGGGTGCCTCGGGGGGGCCTCTGTGGGCCGTTCGGGATCCTCTTTGGGGCCTCCTGGGGGCCTCTTGGGGCCTCTTGGGGCCATCTTGGGGCCTTCGGGGGCCTCCTGGGCGCTTCTCGGGGCCATATTTGCCCCCTCAGGAGGCCAAAATGGGGCCACGATCTCAGTAAAATCAATGATGTTGGCTTCCTCGCCGAGGCCGTTTTGGACGCTCTGACCGCTCGCGCCCCCCCCCCCCCCGCCCAGGTCCACGGGGAGGGGGTCGGGGGAGGGGTAAACCCCTCCCCGAAGGGAAAGAGGGAGGGGTGGAAGAGGAAACGCCTTGAACCACCGACGCCCAGAGGGCTGGTGGGATTGCCTCGATCAGGGAAGTGGACAGCACACAGAGGAAACCAATATGAGACATCTTGGGGTTTCTTGAGCCATCTTGGAGTTCATTTTGGGCTCTCCGAGGCGCTCTTGGAGTCATCTTAATCAGTGCCCCCCCCCCTCCCCCCCAAGAGGCACACCCCTCTCGAGGATCGCGGCCCTGGCCCCACAGGGAACTCCACCGAAGCTTGATTTCGGCGCACCCCTCTCACGGATCGTGGCCCTGCCCCACAGGGAATTTCACCGAGGTTTCATTTCGGCACGCCCCTCTCGAGGATCGTGGCCTTGGTTCCACAGGGAGCTCCACCGAAGCGTGGTTTCGGCGCACCCGTCTCACGGACCGTGTCCCTTGCCCCACAAGGAGCTCCACCGAGGTTTCATTTCGGTACATCCTTCTCACGGGTCGTGGCCCTGGCCCCACAGGGAGCTCCACCGAAGCTTGACTTTGGCGCACCCTTCTCACAGGAGGAGGAGGAGGAGGAGGAGGAGGGAGACGGAGCAATGAGGGGGACGATGCGGACGAGGTGTCAGAATCATACCGCGGGGGCAAGTGACATGTGGGCTCGTGGCAGCCAAGCGTTCATGCCGACGTTGCGTCTTGATCGGTCGATGCCAGCTCTTCTTATCATTGAGGCGTAGCTGTTCCAACGGATGGGATTGATCCCCCGCCAATCGGGGCGAGGAGGGGGAAGACGAATGAGGAGGAAAAGGGGGCATAGGGCAGAGAAGGAGGAAGAGCATGAGGATGATGAGGGAAGGTGATGAGGGAGTTGGACGAGGGAGGAAGGGGAGGGAGGAGGATGATGATGATGAGGAGGAGGAGGAGGAAATGGAGGATGCGGAGGGGGATGGAGGAGGAGGGGAGGAACAGGGAGGAGGAGTGAGGCGGAGAAGTGAGCAGAAGGGAGCTGGAGCGCGCTAGGAGAAGGGAGCTAAAGGATTCAGTAGAAAGTATGTTTGAATAGTATAGGATTCCTACAGAATCCTACAGGATCCCATAGGTCTCCTATAGGAATTCTACTGGATCCCTACAGGGTCCTACAGGATTACATAGGAACCCTATAGGAGTCCTGTTGGAATCCTATAGGATCCCTGCAGGAGCCCATAGGAAACCAATTAGAATCCTGTAGTATCCTATAGGGTCCATACAGGGTCCTACAGGATTCCATGCTAATCCTATTGGAATCCTTGGGAAGCCCGCTAGGATCCCTGCAGGGTCCTACATAATTCCATCGGAATGCGAATGGAATCGCATTGGAATCCTATGGGGTCCCTACGGGGTCCTAGAGGATTCCATAGGAATTGGATTGGAATCCTATTGGAAATCATATAGGGTCCCTACAGGGTCCTACAGGATTCCATAATAATCCGATTGGAATCCGAGTGGAAATCCTATGGGCCCCCCACAGGGCCCTACAGGATTCCATAGGGATCTTATTGTAATACTACTGGAATCCTACGGGATCCCTACAGTGTCCTACAGGATTCCATAGGAATCCGATTGGCATCTTATCGGATACCCATAGGGTCCCTACAGGGTCCTACAGGATTCCATAGGAATCATATTGGAATATCATTGCGATTCCATAAGGTCCCTACAGGGCCCGACAGGATCCCATAGGAATTCCATTGGAATCCAATGGGACTCTCATTGGAACCCTCTAGGATCTACAGGATTCCATAGGATTCCAATACTAATCCTATTGGGGTCCTTTTGGATCCCTACAGGATCTCTTCAGTGTCCTACAGGATTCCATAGGAAACCTATAGAATCCCTACAGGGTCCTACAGGATTCGGTAGGAATCGGATTGTAGTACTTTTGGAATCCGATGGAATCCCTACAGGGTCCTACAGGATTCCGTCGGATTCCTATAGGAGTCCTATAAGAAACCTACAGGATTCCATAGCAACCCTATAGGAATCCGAGGGGGGGGCTATAGGATCCATACAGGGTCCTACAGGTATCCATCGGAACCCTATAGGAATCCTATAGGATCCTTACAGGATCCTGCAGGATTCCATAGGAGTCCTATGGGGAGGAGGGGCTGGCCTCGCTGGCGCGCGGTCGGTTTTCGGACACAGGAGTGCGTGGGGAACAGTAAGGGAGCCCACGGAGATTCGGAACACACATATAGATTTACGTCAGCGTATGACAGAGGTGTTGCGCGTTGCTCCCACCCCCCGGGGGCAACAACTGCACCGTGTGGCCTGGGGGAGTGCGCTCGCCCCGTGGGCGAGGACACCGCCACGGGACCCTCCGGTGTGGCCTGAGAGGTTGTCCTTGCGTTGTTGTTGTTGTTGTTGTTGTTGTTGTTGTTGTGGTTGTGGTTGTGGTTGTGGTTGTGGTTGTGGTTGTTGTTGTTGTTGTTGGTGGTGGTGGTGGTGGTGGTGGTGGTGGTGTTGTTGGTGTTGGTGTTGGTGTTGGTGTTGTTGTTGTTGCTGCTGCTGCTGTTGCTGCTGTTGCTGCTGCTGTTGTTGCTGATGTTGTTATCTTTCCGTCTCGCTATCTCTCTCTCGTCCCTGCCTCGCCCTCCCTTCCTTCCTCATATCGGGGGCCTTTTTGTTTCTGCTTCACTGCAGATCTCCCTCGTTGGAGTCCCGTGTGTTTCAGATACATGCAATGATATGCCCGCGGTACATATTTAAGTTTCCGCTCGGTAGGTCATCACCGCGTCCGAGAGGGGATGCAGATCTTCCTTGGTAGAACCCCGTGTATACAGCAACATTCAATGAATCGCCCGCGGTACACATTCAAGTACTTCGCTCCGTAGCCCATCTTCGGAGTTTTGTCATTCACCAAGCCTGGGACGCACCTTGTCCGTGACATTTCGATGTGGTGTGGCGGAGTGCCGTCACGCACCGTGTCCGTGACGCACCGCCTCCGTGACATGTATTTCCCAACCATCCTGTGGTGTTGGGTCTTCGTTTTGAAGAGACGGTGCCCCGCGTTTCCTTCCTCCTCTCCTCCTCCTCCTCCTCCTCCTCCTCCTCCTCCTCCTCCTCCTCCTCCTCCTCCTCTCCTCCTCCTCCTCCTCCTCCCTCCTCCCCTCCTTGCCTTTGCTCTCTGCATGTTTCTGTTTCGGCACACCCGTCACACGCTTCGTGGCCCCATAAGGGGGTTCCACCGAAGGTCCCAGTGGCGCAGCCCGCATGGCGGCGCCGCCCCATTTTGACACACCCCTCACACGTTTCGTGGCCCCACAGGGAGCTCCACCTGAGGTCCCACTGGCGCAGCCCGCATGGCGGCGCCGCTCCATCTCGGTACACCCCTCACACGCTCCATGGCCCCATGGGAGGCTCCACCTGAAGCTCCAGTGGCGCAGCCCGCATGGCGCCACCGCCCCATATTGGTACACCACTCACACGCTCCATGGCCCCATGGGAGGCTCCACCTGAAGCTCCAGTGGCGCAGCCCGCATGGCGCCACCGCCCCATATTGGTACACCACTCACACGCTTCATGGCCCCATGGGGAGCTCCATCTTAGGTCCCACTGGCGCAGCCCGCATGGCGGCGCCGCCCCATTTTGGCACACCCCTCACGCGCTTCGTGGCCCCATAGGGAACTCCACCTAGGGTCCCAGTGGCGCAGCCCGCATGGCGGCGGCGCCCCTTTTCTGGCACACCCCTCACGCGTTTCGTGGCCCCATACGGAACCCCATCTAGGGTCCCAGTGGCGCAGCCCGCATGGCGGCGCCGCCCCATCTGGCACACCCCTCACACTTGTTGTGGCCCCATAGGGGGGCTCCATCTAAGGCCCCTGCGGCGCTGCCCGCATGGCGGCGCCGCCCTATTTTGGCGCGCCCCTCACACGTTTCGTGGCCCCTCACACGTTTTGGAAACCTTCGGTCCGTCTCGTGGACTCTCGCCTTGGGCCGTCGGCTGTCCAGCGCGCTGCCCCCTCGGCCGACGTCGCCCACGCGTGATCCTAGACTGCGGCCGCCACGAGGTGGGGAACGGCAGGAAGGAGGACGACGACTGGAGGCTGGAACTCTACGCGCTGCTCTCGCGCGCCACGCGCCACGAGGACCTCCTGCTCACGCGGGCGCCGCGCATCGAGTTCTTTCCGGCAGGGCCGCCGGAGGGATTGCGGAAGCAGCTGGAGCAGTTTGCTACGCGCACGAAGCGGCGCAGGAGGGAGGCGACGGCCCTCGCCAGGGAGCTGGGCTTCACCGAGTTTATCCGCGAGGCTTGACTTGAAAAGCGACCCGCCCGAGCCTCGCCGTCTCTCGACGGTCTGACTTCTCGGCTTCGCGCCGCGGGCAACCCGCGCGCGTCGCTGGGGCCCTCTCGGGGCGACCAGCGCGCGTCGCGGGAATTCCGCGCTGCGCTCTGCCCGGAGCCGCGCTCGCCCCCCTCTGCGCGGCGGCCGCAGCTTTGCCCGCTATCAGCCAGCCAGCTCTCTCTGCTCCGCGCGGCGGACGACCCGCGCGCGTCGCGGGGGCCCCGTCGGGGCGACCGGCGCGCGTCGCGGGGGCCCCGCGCGGCGCCGCGCCCGCGGCTTCGGACACAAGCGCGCGCGGGCAAAAAGAGAGAGAGCGAGAGAGCGAGAGAGCAAGAGAGCGAGAGAGAGAGAGAGAGAGAGAGAGAGAGAGAGAGAGAGAGAGAGAGAGAGGAGAAAAAAAAAAGAAAAAATAGAGAGAGAGAGAGAGGAAACAATAAAGAAATAAAGAAAACAAACACACACACACACATGCACAAACAAAAAGAAGGAAGCGGGCGCGATCCTCGGGAGGAGCGCGCCGACATGTGCGTCGACGCTTATGCGCGTGGACTGATGCGCACGCAGACTCATTCACAATCGGGCTCACTCGCGCTCAGTCTCTCGCACGCAGACCTATCGTCTTCGCTCGCGTCGCGTGCCCCGCCACGCATCTCGGCGCGCCCCTCGCACGGCTCGTGGCCCCACAGGGGGCGCGGGCAAAGATGATATTCAGAATTGCGGTATTCACAAGTGCGCATGGTCGGGTCCTTCGCCAGGATAAGTTCTGTGTTTCGGAGTTCCGTCTTAGGGTTCCGGCTCTGTCCCGGCCGCGTGGCCGATAGCTCACGTTCGCGGAGTCAGCACAGTGCAGAGCTGCGCGGGGCGGAGTTTTGAGCAGTTGTGCGCCATGCCAGCTCTGGTATTCCTCTCTCTTCCCTTCTCCTCACCTCGCCTCCCCCCTCTCTTTTATCCTTTCGCTATCTGGTCCATGCCAGCTGGTGGAGGCGTTCGCCCCGCAGGTTTTCCCGGTGAGGCCCTCGAGCGAGTGTGCTGTAGCTCGCGCGCCGTGCCGCATTTTCGGGTGCGTCTGCCTCCCCCCTCCCTTCTCTCCCCTCCTGCGTTCGCTCCCTGGAGGCGGAGCTCAGGCTGGCCCTGCCGGGGCTGGCCTGATCTCTGCCTCCTTTGCCAGCTCCTCCTCTTTCCCCTCAATTGGCCAGCGCCCACCTGGCCACCAAGGCTGACTGCTTCGTGAGTGGCCGGCGGCTCGGGAGGGGCCCAGTAGACGATTTGGCGGTTACCATGGAGACAGAGGTGGCATCCACATTCGCATTGCCATTGTAATGTCGGATATGTCTGCATGCCCCCCGCTACGGGTGCTCGCCTCGCCTATTTTCTAGTTTTTTCCCCACTGTCTCAGATCGTTGTTTTTCGTTGTTTTCCGGGCCTGGTCAGCCCTTTCTGCCTGCCTCCTCTCTTCCCTCCCTGTCAGGGATTGCTACATTATGCGTTCGTGCTGCCGCCAGGCCGCTCGACGTTCGAGGGCGCGTAAGTTTACGTAGTCATTCACGGAGCTCCGTATTGCGCCTCAGGTTGTACCCCACTCAGTGGGTATTGTGTCTTCTTCCTCCTCCCTCCTCTTCCTCCTTTGCTCCTCCTCCTCCCTCCTTTTCTCCTGCCATGGTGAATGCATTGCCTGGCCGTCGAGGCCGTTCAATGCGGGTCTGTCCAACAGCATTTTGGCAGGCCAGGGGATGATGAGTTTAGGGTTAATTCGTATCCTTCGCCTTTGGGTTCCTCTCTTCTCCTCCTCCTCCTGGACCGTTCGCCCGGGCAATATTCGTCACAGGTAGCTCTTTTTGTTTGCGTCTGTCTTGGGGGGGCAGGATTTGTCCGCTCGAGCGGGCGCCTATTGTAATCGTGGCGAGGCCCGAAGCCGTCCTTCCCGACTGGCGTTGCGGCCACGTTCGTAGGACAGCCTGGCGACAAACAGGATATTTACCAGCACACTTGGTGAGGCGAGTTGTGTATATTATCGCGGTCCGCTCCCATCTCTTGCTCCTCCAAAAACAATGTGTCGGGCTCGGGGGGGGCGTCTTGAAGCGAGTTTGGGCATCTGAGGAGCAGAGCGCGGGGAAGCACAACTTGTAAATACTTGGGTGCTTCAATGTGCTGGTATATCGAGACCCTCTTGGGGCCCTCCTGGGCCCTCCTGAGCCATCGTCAAAGCATGTTGCGGGCATCGTAGGTCGTTTGGGGCTCTTGACGCCCTACTCGCGGCCTCTAGGGGTCGTCCTGGAGGCCTCTTGGTCCCTCATGGCCGTCTGGTGGCGTCCCCGTGCAGGAAGCCTGGAGCAACCTGGAGCGGCGAGCAGGCTGAGGGACGCCCCTGTCCCGCTTGCCCTTAATGTTTGTCCGCGCGGGTCCCTACTCCCACTAGGCAGCACAGTGGAGGCAGAGCTGGCGAGACAAGACATACAAAAAGACCGCACACACAGCATGAGACAGCAGTCCAGCAGGATCCCTTACAGCCTTGCGCCCCCAAGGGGCTGGCGGATCTTTCCCGTCATTTGTATCATGTCTTTTCTGTTGCGCTCGCCCATCGCCGTGCTGTAAGGAGAAGAAGAGGATAGACGACAGGAAGAAGTTGATCGGCGTCCTCGGCGTTTCTCCCAACGGGCGAGCTTGGGTTTCCGCGAATCAGTCAACAATCATCACGCAAGATTGAGGCTGTGCGAGTTCCTTGATCAAGCCCACGAGTACTCGCCGCAGAGCCCTTCTGTAACATCTTACTGTTCGTGTGCTGCGTCCAATCTTCCCCAACCATCCTGTGGTGTTGGGTCCTCGTTGTGAAGGGGCGGCGCCCCGCGTTCCGTCCTTCTTTCTTCCTCCCTCTTCCTCCCCCTCCTCCCACCTCTGCCTCTGCTGTCCGCATGCCAACCAGTTCGGCACACCCTTCAGAAAAAAGGGGAGGGGGGGGGGCTTCCAGCAGGGGAGGCCCAAGGAGGTGGGGGATAGCTAAGCCCCCGCCCCTTTTGGAGAGGGAGGGGTAGCTTCCGGAGCGCGAAGGGACGGGGGGGGGGGAGCTTCCGAGGGGCGGAAACAGGCGGGGGGGGCTTCGGGCAGGAGAGGTCCAAGGGGGGTAGCTAAGGGGGGACCCCCCCCTTTTTGGGAGTGTTCCACGGGCGCGCTCTCTCTCTCTCTCTCATGTTTTATAGTTGCAGTGTGGCTATGTAACATGGCGTCCTTCTCAGGCGATGTCCTGCCTATCTTACACCCCCCCCCCCGAGACGCAGGATGCCGCCTGACCCTCTCAGGGCCGACGCGAGTGCACACTTCGAGTTTTCGAGCTCACACTTTTTATTGGCTCAGGCTTTGAGCGCCCAGCGGGATGCACCGGGTGTCGGGGCTTGGTTTACGGGGCCATTCGGCAGAAGTCGGAAGCCGTTTTTTTTGGTTGTCAGTTGGCTTGCGACAGCTACCCTCGACCGTACCTCCGCGTGCTGCAGTGGGTACCTTCGAGTCAACGCTGGCACGATCATAGGTCTGTTCGGGCACACCTATTATTTGTTTCAGCTCGTGTTCTGCGCGCCGAGCGACTTTCACTCAGCCTTGGGGCTGGGTCGAGGTGATCACAAGGCAGAGGTGGGAAGCTATCACTCTGGCTGTCAACTGGTCTGCGACATCCGCCTTCAGCCTTACCTTCGTATGCTCCCCAGTACTGGCTTACAGAGCACACTTTCCCATCGTCAAACCATGTGCATCAGCACTGGTGTTATCAAGCAAGTCAAAGAAGAGGGGAGGTTATGATTGCGCATTGTTGCTGCATTTGATGTCTGCACGTTGAGTTCGTATGGGAGTGTAGTATCTCCAGGCATGTTCTTTTCGCGAGCCCTAACCCAACGCATCCAGCATCTAGTGCCGCGTCCCTTGGAAACCTCCTGGGACCTCTCTGGGGGCTCTTCCAGAAATCCTTGGCAAACGGACCCTCTGACACCTCTGAGCCCTCCCCCGTCTTTGCCAGAGGACGCATAGGGGGAGGAGGCAATTTCCCAACAGGAACGCCGCAGTCTGTCTCTCTCGCTCTCACCCGCCCCACCGGCTCATAGTAGCACCCGATACTCAGCATAGGTATCGGTCGCCATCCGATGGACAGCCAGTGTACCAGGTGCACCAGGTGTGGCGGCAGATGCGCCACGTGCGCCTCGAGCACGGAGTGTGCCACGTGTTCTAGGCGCGCCCCGTGCGCGACGCGAGCAGACTGCGCTAGGTGTGCCAACCAGACTTGACAACAGCCGGTGCAACGGAACGGCGGGCTGGTTAGCATCGCGCACTGTGCGTGCACCCGCGATTCTCTTGCAAGGGTCAGCAAGGAGCGGACAATTTGCCCCCCACATTGTCGTTGTCAGAAGTCACCGCGGAGTCATTGTGGGGTACCCGAACATTGAAAGGTGTTTCTCGCAATGCGCACTGCCTATTGTTTGACAGTGGTACCGTTCGGGCCTATCAATGTCCATGATTTGTGGCCATTCGAGAAGGGATGGGATGCTCATCGACAGGCAACAGTGATGAACCCCTCCCCGAAGAGCAAGAAGAGCGGATGAAAAAGGCGACCCCTTGAACCAGCTCCACCCCGAGGGCCGGTGAGTTGAAGCGCGTGGACTGCGTAGTGTTCTGTCGTCCTTGCGTTTTCCCTCCATCGGTCCTCCCCTCCTCCTCCCCTCCCTCCCCCCCTACCCTACACTCCATTCCTCCCTCCTTCCTTCCTACCCTTCCTCCCTCAGCCACACCGCACGCCTCACGCCTGCCCCTGCGCCGCGCCCTGAGCCCCTGGATCCGAAGGATCCTCTGCCTCGCGCTCACGTCGCTGCTGAAGCAGCTGAGCTCCCGGCTGTGCAGCTCGCTGCACGCCCCGCTGCGCGCGAGGATCGTGTTGCTGCTGGAGCAGATATGCGCGGGGGCTGCCGCCAGGGCCCCGGCGGGTCTCGATTCTAGCTCGACTCGAGTTCGACTCAAGTTCGGTTCAAGGCGACGGACGTTCGACGCAGCATCGACGCGTGAGTGGAGCGAGTGATTCCAGAAGGTCCCCAGAGCGAACACCTAACGTAATCATTGCCGTTCCCGTTGCCCCTCTTCTTTTTCGCCTTTGTCTTCTCGTCATGACGCCAATTGTAAACGTCCTGATCCTCGCGTTCCTTGCCTCTTCCTCCTCCCCGTCTCATCGTCCATCCTCACTCCTGCTTCTTGATACTTCTGTTGCTGCCTCATTCTGCCTCTGCCTGTCTGCCTTCTCCTCCGACTCCCTCTTTCTCCCGGCTCCCCGCTCCCGCATCCTCCTCCGCCTCATCCCGAAGGTGATTGAGCAGCGTTGCCCCGATAACCAAGCCTCCGTGTTCACGTTGATGCTTCAGCAGTTGCAAGTCCACTTGCATGAGCAACCCCAATGTTGGCACGACATTATTTACACGATGTGCGATTTGACTCGCACCCGCCGACTGCCCCTGCCTGACTCTGCATCGACGCATCACTTGCAGTAGTTAGGGGCAGCTGTCTTTTGGTCGGACCCCCACCCTCTCATTCCAGGCTATACGCCGTACGGCGCGTGGTCTTCCAACAGTCTCGAGAACGGGTAAAAGGTTGCGCGGGATATCGTAAACAGAGCAAGAGGACGAGGAGGAGGATGAGGAGGAGGTTTTCTTGTTCTCCACCAGGCAGAAGTCTGGCCATTGTGGCGAGCTTGAAACGGACCCAAACTAGCGGGGAGAAATTGAGGAGGAGGAGGAGGAGGACCAGTGCATACCCAAGGCTCATCAACGATGTTGGAATACACATTGCCTCCAAGCTCCCTCTTCATGGCCACCCTTGTGATTCATTTCCACTGAGGGAGGTGCCCCGTTGGGGGACATACGTGTGAAAACCCTGAAGCGCGCCGAAACAATATTCTCAGGATTTCAACGTCACGAGTCGAAAAGGCAGTTGCGCCTTGACGACCCTGAATCGTGCTAGAACACCATTCCTGGGATCTCAACACCGCGAATACACGTGACTGTTGCGCCCTGTCAATCCTGCCTGACTCGCTCAAGAACATGCGTTCTGGTTTGTTAACCACGAGAACCAATGGAACCCTTGCAAATGTGTTAAACGAATATGCGCGGCGCTGAGGCGAGATCCACAGTTTGAAAAGGAACCGCCCTCAATCGGTGAAGCTTGCGCAATGTGTTGAAACGGATGTGCGCGGCGCTAAGGCGGGAGCCAGATTTTGAAAACGACCCGCCCTCAATCGGTGAAACTTTTTGCAACTGGTTTCAGCAAATGTGCGCAGTGCCCAGGCGAGAGCCACATGTTGGAAACCACCCGCTGTTGATCCGTGAACCCCTTGCAAAGTTTAAAACGATCATGTGCGGCGCGAAGGCGAGAGCCACATGTGGACAACGTCCCGCCTTCAACCCGTGAAATTCTTGCAATTGGTTTAGGGCGAGAGCCACATTCTGGAAGCGTCTTGCCCTCAAGCAAAGGAGCTGTTTCCAGTTGTTCAACTTCAGGCTCATGGGTGGCATTAAAGTCCCAGGCGAAACGCCCTACCCGCCCCTACGACTGGCCCCGGGGTGCGACAGGGAGGAGTCATGCACAAGGAAACACAGTGGACGTGAGCATGAGGAGGAGTAGGATGAGGACCAGTGTAAACCCAAGGCCCATCAACGATGTTGGACTACACCCTGCCTCCAAGCTCCCTCTTCATGGCTCCCCACGAGGGTTCCTTCCACTGAGGGAAGTGCCCCGTTGGGGGGCAACCGTGTGAAACAAAGCCTGAAGCACGCCGATTGGTTAGCTCGTTAAACATGAGAAACAATAAAGCGTTCGCAATTGTTTAAACCGTATGTGCACGGCGCTGATCCGAGATCCAAAGTTTGAAAAGGAACCGCCCTCAATCAGCGAAGCTTTTGCAAATTTAAAAACGAATGAATGCGCGCGGCGCTAAGGCGAAAGCCACACGTTGCACACGATCCACCTTCAACCCTTGAAATCCTGACAAATGTTGAAACCGAATGTGTGCGGCGCTAAGGCGAGAGGCACATGTTGAGATCGGCCCGCCCTCCATATGCGAAGCTGCTGCCAGTGCTTAAGCTTCAGGCTCATAAATGGTAGAGAAGTTCCAGGCGAAACGCCCGATGGGCCCTTCCGACTTGCCCCGGGGTGCGACAGGGAGGAGTTATTCATACGGAAAGTTATGAAGGAGGTCCAGGTGGAGGTGGAGGAGGAGGCTTATTAGGGAGCCCAACGGATCTTCGGACCAATACTTCGGCAGGATTTGCGACGAGAGAACAGGGACACATTCAACGCAAAAGTAGCACGTTGAAGCCGATGGATGAGGAGGAGGGGGAGGAGAAGGAGGAGGGAGACGGGGGCAACAACGAAAGCTGCTTGAATTCATAGGTCCGAGCTTGCCAGGGCCCGCAAGCACCCGACATTGCCGACGTGGTGCGCGACGAATTCCCGCCTTTGATATTCGTCATGTACGCAATGCTTCGCCCGACGCAAAAGAACTGTAAGTTTTCTGAAGCACGCACGTGGCCCAGTCGGTGCGTGGCCGCCCCTAGAGGAGCTGCGCAACGGCGGGCACGAATGTTCCCGAATGCAGGGGCTTGTTCCCTCAGCGTGTGCCGATAGCTGGTCCTCCCTGGCCTTCAAATCGAATGGAGTCTTGAACGTCGGCCCGAACATAATGGTCCAACCCGTGTGAGACAGTGCAGCAGCACGACACACAAAGGAGGAGGGGGGGGAGGGGGGGGAGCGGCGCAGGGAGCGAGGAAGGGAGGAGTGGAGGGGGCAGGGGGAGGGAGGACACGAATGGAAGGGGCGGAAGGGAGGGGAGGAAGGAAGGAACAGGACAGAGGAGCGGAAGAAGGAGAAGGAAGCAGGAGAAGGGGAGGGTGCAGGGATGGGGGAGATGTGGGGAAGGAGGGGGCTGCTGGGGGTGGGGGAGGAGAGGATGGTCAAGCAACGCGCCACTGAAGGAAAAGGCCCGATGCTCTTTATGACGAGGCGGTGCCGCTTGTGGACTTGAGGGCCCCTGCTTGCAACCACGAGAGGTGGAGAGTGCCCTGTTTGTTGAAGCAGACGCTTGGAGGCACCCCGCGGCGGTAGGGGTGGGTGGATTAGCGATGGACCACAAGGCCATCGCCAACAATCAGAAGCTTCGCTCGCAGGCAGCGCCGCCCCTGAGCCTGGCAGCGCGCGTGACGTTCACTGCTTACGGTGGGTTCGCGTCGTTTCGACCAGCGGCAACCCCGCCGCCGGTGTTCGACGTTGAACGCCGCCAGCGACTCAGAATCGGTCGATGTTGATCGATCTGACGTTTCGGAAACGCCCGCTCGTTCTATGTTGAGCGATCCCCGCGGTGCCAGAAGCCAACGCTGGGGTCGACACGACACGAACCTGCCGTACTCGCGTGGGACTCGTCTGCCCCTGTCTGCATCCGTGTGCTGGGACGCAGGGATCTCTCGACCGCTTTCGGGCCTTCACGGGCGCGATGGGGATTCGAGTCCATGTTATTATTTTCAGTGGGCCCTTCCAGGGCTGCCCGCGGTCTGAGTCGATCCGATCCGATCCCCGTACCTTGTTTTTGAATGAGATCCGATCCGATTCGACGCGAATCGAGTCCGTCCCCGGCTTTCGGGGGGCGATCCCGATTCGCGGTCCAATTCGATCTGATTGCGTGACGATTTAGGCTTGATCCGACCCGGTGCCGATCCGATGATCCGGTGCTGCCATTCGACCCTTCTCAGGCCTGCTTTCCCAAATTTTGCATCCGCGGCCGTTTTGCACTCGCCCCCGGCAGGAGTGGACGAAGGTCGAGGATTTGGACGCCGAGGCGGACGCTGGCTTCCCTGAACCGCCACCCGTCGTGGAGCAGGTCGCCGAGGCCGCGGCACCGGCAGCCGAGGCAGCCGCGCGCGCCAGTGCAGTCTGCGCGCGCACGGTCTCGTTTCGCCTGGTGGCCTTCGGGTCTCGAGGAGCCGCAGCCAGAAGCACAGCACAAACGTGAGCGCCCGGGGCTCTGCGCGGATCTCTTGGGTCGGCGTTGGGGCGCCCCTGGCGGCGCCTCTGGCGCCGCCCCCAGGACGCTTCGCGGCGCGCGAAAGGGTAGGGGGGGGTCCAGCGACAGCAGTTTCTGGTTGCACCGTTGTGTTGTTCTTCTGTCGGTGGCCGTCGAAGTGGCCGAGGTGGTCTCACCACGGCCCCACTGGCGAGGGGCAATAGGCGCCGCGCAGCGCGCGTTGGCCAGCGGGCTCTCGGGCCGCGCGGCTGGAGACGCGAAAAGGAAAGCGAGATTGCAGGAGACGAGGACTACGAGTTGATGCATTTGGAGCCGTCTGGGCGCATATCGGAGGGGGCGAAAAGGAGACGGAGAGCGAGGGTGTAACGGGATTGGGAAAGGGGATGATGTCACTTCTGCTGCGAATTGTTGATTGCTGTTTCTTGTCGGTGTGCGCTGCTGCTTCCAGCCTCATGGGGCGTGCAGTGCGCGGTCCTGGACTCGCATGCATTGTTCTGGGACCTTGTTGGGCCGTCTGGGGTCTCTCTTAGGACCCCCTTGGACTGCAGGAGGGGCCGCCTAGGGGCCTGTTGGGTGCATCTGTGGCCGTCTTCCGCTGTCTCGGGGCGTCTTGGGCTCTTTGGACGCTTTCTTGGCGCCGTGTTGTGTTGGAGTCGGGCTATCTCGTGTCCTCTTCGACTCCTCTGGATGCCGTATCTGGCACTTTGGAGGGTTTTTGGAGTTTTCTTTGCCCGTTGTGCGGGATTCGCGGCACCATGTTCTCAGCAGCGTCGCAATCTTCCGGAGTCATTTGAAAGTCTCATTGAGGCGAGAAGCTTAGACATACACACACAAACAAAAAGGTAATGAATATGGACGATACTGAATGTCCGGGGCCTGATTTGGAGAATCATGAAGTTTTTCTCCGAGCTTGTTGTGAGGGCCATTTCGGGACCCCTGGTAATTATTGGAGGACTCGTATGAGAGTGTCGAGCTCTCCAAGACCTTCAACACCTTGCTGGACCACAAAGATTGTTGAAAATTCTGGGAAGCAGTGGGAGTGAGTGGAATCCGGCCACCACCACCACTACCCCCTTTGAATCCGTAGTCTGTGGCCTGGCGGGGGGAATCCAGAATTGCAGTGGGGGAGGAATCCCACACGCCCAGAGACCCCAGAGAGCCCAGCGGATGCACCATATCGCAGGCTGCCTTCTTGAACCCGGCTGCTGCAACCCAGGCTGGTGCCGCCGAAGCGGCGGCCCCTGCGGCAGACGCGCAGGCCCCTGCGGCGGAGGCTGCGGCCGCGGCTCCAGACGGCGCGGCCGCGAGCAGCCCTCCGGACGCGGCCCCGGACGCCGCCCCGGCCGCGGACGCCGCGGCCGCGACGGCGGACGCCTCGGCCGCGGGCGCCGCGGGCGCCGCCGCCCCGGACGCCGCCCCGGCCGCCGACGCCACCGCCGCGACGACGGACGGCTCGGCCGCGGGCGGCGCAGAGGCGCCGGCGGCCGCGCCCGCGGCCGCCGCGGAGGCGCCGGCGGGCGGCGCGGAGGCGGCACCCGCGGCCGAGGCGCCCGCCGCGGCGCTGAGCTTGGGCAGCGACCCGGTGGTGACCTTCGAGCTGTACAGGAGTTCAGAGGAGGGAAAGGTACCCATACCTTTCCCCTCGGCTCGTTTTCGTCTTTCCGCGCCTCCTGGGAGGCCCTCGTCGCCACCGCTGGACTCGCTTCGGAATTTTTGTCAGAACGCATACGGGGAGAGGTCTGGGGAGCAACGGTATCGGCACCTCTTCACTTCCCCAGGAGTTTCTGGAGCCTGCAGGAGGCGGCCCAGCCGGGGGCGGCGAGGGGCTCTCGATGCTCACGATCACTTTCAGAGCTCCGAATCATCAGGGCCAGGGGCGGTCAGGGATAGCTGCGGATTCGCGCCTCTGGGGCCCAAACCGGAGCTACCCTGGATAATTCCGGCGTCCAACCCTCCCGAATCATCAGGGTTGGGGGTAGTCGGGGGGAATTGCAGATTCGCGCCTCGGGTGCCCAAAGTGAAGTTACCCCGGACCGCAGTTATCCTGGATAAGTCGGGCGTCCAACACCCCCCGCATCCAGGGGCGCAGGTGCGCCCATCTCGTCGGTCATCGGTTGCCGCATCGGCTGCTCTTTTGCCCGTCTCTGTCCTGTCCTGCCCGTCCAGCCCTGTATCACTCCAGCCTTCCAGTTTTTCTGCTTCCTAGCCTTGCACCTGTCCTGGTTTCACCTTTCCAGCCTTTGTCTTTCCAGCCTTCCAGAAGGAGGTAGAGCGGAGGGAGCAAACGGAGCAGGAGGAACTGAAAGAGCGGGGGCAGGAGTTGCAGGAAGAGGAGGAGGAGGATCAGCAAAAGCAGGAACCAGATAGCGGGGCCAGCAGCAGGAACAGCATCAGGAGGGAAGAGCGGCAGGAGGAACAGCGGGGGGATGAGCAGCAGCAGCAGCAGCAGGAGCAGCGGCATTGGCAGAGGCAGTTGCAGGCAAAGGGGTAGGAGGAGAATGGAGGGAGGCGGGAAGGTTGAGGAAAGAGCAGGGAGGAAAGGGCATGAAGAAGGCAGAGGAGTGAAGCAGAGGGATGAGGAAGAGCAGGAGGAGGAGGAGGAGCAGGAGGAGGAGGAGGAGGAGAAGGAGGAGGCGGAGGAGGAGGAGGAGAGGGGGATGGATGGATGGAGTCCTCCCAGCGAGGCCGCACTGTGGGGGCGCGGGCACGACTCCCTTAGCAGAGGGCAGCAGGGCCGAAGGACGGCGACTGCTGCGACCCCGTTGGCGCCGCGCTTCCCCTAGGCCCACGGAGGAGGCGCCGCTACCTGGCCCTGGAAGCGAATGCGATGGAGAGGAGTGGAAGGCCCGGGGAAGGGGGCCTAACGGCGACTCCCTCCCACAGGGACCCCCGCCCGTACTCCCAGCCGCTTCGTGTCAGCGGATGACGCAGCTGCGATACTGAGAGAACGGAGGGGGAGGTCCAGGAGGACCCCGCAGCAGATGTAGTTTCGGCGACGAGCCCCAAAACGCGCCCCACCGATGTGAGCGAGGCGGACAAGGCGAAGGCGCAATCGGGCGAGTGGTCGCTGGCCCCGGAGCTCTGCCCATCTCAGGCCTGACGACAGGGCTCGGCGTAGATCTTGCCAGACCCACACACACACACACACCCAAGGACATGCAAGGCAGCGGTCGCGTGTGCTGGGCAAGCTCCTGGTTGAGGAGCCGGCAGCACCGTTCCTCTACTTGATCCCTGACTCTGGCCTCGTACGCTTCTTGGCTGGATCCGGGGAAAGCGCCTTCCCTGGCTGGCCAATCCGGCAGGTCCCAAGACTCGAGCAGCTGCAGGGAAGCGCGCGACCAAGTCCTTCCAGGCACCAGATGGGCACGGATGAAAGCACTTTTGTTTAAATCCGTGTCCGGAAGCCTCCAAAGGCCCGCACGCCGGGAGGCAACGTCGAGCATTGCACGACCGGAGCCTGAAAAGGGTCCATCCTAGTTCCGCCACCGCTGGAATGGCAGGCTTCCAGGGGGCAGTCGAGAAAAGCCCTCGCCCATGACAAGTGGGTTTCGTCCAGGTCGAGAGCTGTCCCGTCCGCTATGGCAAGCAGCCGCCTGCCGAAGCGGAGGAAGGAGCCGATTTTCGTCTCGAAAATCCTCGCCGTCACGGCCAAGGAGAGGAAACCACTGGACACCTGGCCTGCTAAAGTAGCACAGTGGGCAGATGCTGCGCCCAAGCGGGAAGCTAATAGACGCTCCAAACGCAGGTTGCTCTGCACTCGTAGCCTTATCCGCTTGCGGGACTCTGGCATATGTAACCGGACGGGCTGAATCCCCCGCAAATGGAGGACTACGGGCGGTGCAGTTCCGCCCGCTGCTCTTGCCAGCGCTCCGCCGTGGACCACGATAGCATGTTTGGTGGCTTTGGTGTGCGGCGAGGTCTTCTGGCGAAAGGCCCAATCCGCAAGCACAGCCTGCGACCTTTGTGCGGCCCCTCGGGTTGGAGCGAGTAACACGGGGTCGTCTGCGTGGAGAATAGCCGCGAGGCGCCGATGGGGTGAGGCGCCCACGGCCGCGAGGGCGGCAGCGAGGCCCCTTGCGGCGGGGAGTGGCAAGTTCTCCTGCAGAGGACGTAGCAACTCAGACGTACGCTCCGCATTTGGCTCCCCGGTGCCGCGTCATTGGTGCTGTGCCCAAGCGCGTGGACAGCGGACGGCAACGCCAATGCCGAAGCCACCCCTCTCGGAGAATAGAGTTTCGGGCAGGGTGTCCATGTGTGCGGGGAGCGTCAGGGGTCCGATTCCCCTCCCTTCTGCGATCGTTTTGGTGAGGATAACTGTTTGGACACCGCAGTAGTTCGCGAGGGATGGGGGGGGGAGGTCGGGAGGAAAATGCGGGCAGGAGGAGAAGCAGCAACTTTAGGCTAAGGAGGCATGGGGCGTCAAGGCAGCTGGGAAAATATGAAAAAAAAGAGTTGAGGAAACCGTAGGAGCAGTAGTAGCAGCAATCGGAGGTGAGGGGGTGAGATCGAAGTGGAACGGAGAGCCCCCCTACCGGGAAATCGATTTCGGTTTCGTGTTCGTGCGTGCCGTGCGGGCGAGGCGAAGCTGCGTGGGCGAGAGAAAGTCTCCTGTGGCTGAGGCGTGGCCGGACCAAATGACTCCCTTCTGGGCGGCCGGTGGCCCGCGATATCCCGCTGGTGTCCCGTTGGTGTCCCGTGTGGCTGAGGCGCGGCCAGACCAAATGATTCCCTTCCGGGCGGCCAGTGGCCCGCGGTGTCCCGCCGGTGTCCCGCCGGTGTCCCGTCGGTGTCCCGTCGGTGTCCCGTCGGTGTCCCGATGATGGTGATGATGATGATGGTGATGATGAAGGTGATGATGGTGATGATGATGATGTTGATGTTGGTGATGATGATGATGATGATGATGATGATGATGATGATGATGTTGATGTTGTTGATGATGATGATTATGATGATGATGAGATGATGATGATGATGGTGTTCCGATCATGATGATGATGATGATGATGATGATGATGATGTGGATGATGATGTCGATGAGGAGGATGATGATGATGGTGTCCCAATGATGAGGACGATGATGACCATGATGATTATGTTGATGATGATGATGACGATGATGGTGTCCCGATGATGATGATGATGATGATGATGATGATGATGATGATGATGATGATGATGATTATGATGATGTTGATGTTGATTGTGTCCAGATGACGATGGTGATGATGATGATGATGATGATGTTGATGATGATTATGATGTTGATGATGATGATGGTGACCCGATGATGATAATGATTATTATGATGGTGATGCTGATGATGATGATGGTGATGATGATGGTGTCCCGATGATGATAATGATGAAAATGATGATGATGATGATGTTGGTAATGATGAGGATGGTGCTCCGATGAGGATGATGATGATGATGCTGATGATGATGATGATGATGATGATGATGTCGATGATGATGATAATGATGAGATGATGACGGTGATGATGGTGTCCCGATGATGATGATGATGATGATGATGATGATGATGATGTTGATGATGATAACGATGGTGATCATGATGGTGTCCCGATGATGATGGTGATGATGGTGATGATGATGATGATGCTGCTGATGATGATGACGATGACTGTGTCCCCATGATGATGATGTTGATAATGATGATGATGATGGTGATGATGATGACGATGATGGGATGATGAAGATGATGGTGGTGATGATGATGGTGTCCCGATGATGATGATGATGATGATGATGATGATGATGATGATGATGATGATGATGATGATGATGATGATGATGATGGTGATGGTGATGATGATGATGACGTTGCTGATGATGATGTTGATGATGATGATAACGGTGTCCCGATGATGATGATGTTGTTGATGATGATGATGGTGATGAGGATGACGATGATGACGTTGATTGTGAGTTCGATTGTGATATCGATAGTGGTATCGATAGTGCGACCGAATGTGAGATCGATTGCGAGATCGGTTGTGAGATCGATTGTGAGATCGATAGTCCGATCAATTGTGAGATCGATCGAATGAGATATATCGAGTGAGATCGATTGTGAGATCGATCGAGTGAGATCGATCGAGCGAGACCGATAGTGAGATCGATAGGGGGATCGATAGTGAGACCGATCGAGTGAGACGTTGGTTCCTCCCCCCCCCCGAACCTCCTCATCACCCGAAGGGTGGTCGTATAGGTAGTTGTATGAGGGCCCAAAATACGAAAAACTACCCCCCTTCATCGCGATGATGACGGTCTTCGCAGGGCAGATGGCACATGCTGTTAGAGGTGTGTGTAGAGCCCTGGAACCATATCATAGGGATGTGGGAAAGTGCGGTCTCCAAGAACACTTCCAGGTACCCGCGATTTCTGACAATCTGAGGCCTGCGGCCTTGTCATCGTGGCCAGGGAGAGGAATGAGGATGAAGGGGCGGCCCAGCGCACGCGCAAAGTCACAAGGGGAAGGGGCAGGGGGGAACGGAATAATGAAGGAACATACGAGCAAGGGTAAGGCGGTCGGCGCGCGCATGGGTGATTGGCAGCATGCGAGTGCCCCCCCCCAGGCGGTTCCGTCTTGGTGCGTCCAAAGGCGAGGTCCTCGCGACGAGGAACGCGACGAGGAAGGGAGAGCAGAGGTGGACTATCTCGTAGTTATCGCCTTCATTGACTTTGCATCACCGTCAACCGACTCAGCATGGCCCGTCGGCAGTGTGCCTTTCAACAGGAAGGTCTCGAGAGGGGGAAGGCCAAGATTCTTCCCGAAGCCGACTCTTGAACTCACTTGCCTCCCTGGATCCTTCTCCTTCCAGTCCCCTCCCCATCCGTTTCCCCTTTGCTGTGGTTTCGCACATGTCAATCCCGACCCCCCCCACGCACCTCCGTTTTCGTGACAGTTCCACATCATCACTTCCCCTCCGCCCGCTTCCCTGTCCCCGTCCTACTCTTTTTCCACCCGTCCCTTTGCTTCCCGAATCGAGGCACTCCACTTCCCTGAGAAGATATTCGACAGGCCCGATGGATGGAAGGTGTTCCACAAAACGCTCTCCGATGTGCTGGCCCTGTTCCTCAAGCACCCGGTCCAGGAGACGCCTCCGACCCCGCCTCGCCAACAGGGGCAATTTGGTCACAGGGCCTACGACAACGATGATGAGGACAGTGACGAGGGCGAGAAAAAAGAGCCAGGTAGATGAGAAACAGTATGAGAAGAAGGATGAGAAGGAGGAAGGAGGGGAGGAGGAGGAGGAGGAGGAGGAGGAGGAGGAGGAGGAGGAGTTTGATGTAGGGAAGGGGGAGAAGAGGGAGGAGGAGGAGGAGGAGGAGGAGGAGAAGAATGGGACCGTTCTCGTGCGCGTCAGGCTCACTGTACCGGTAGACCTGCTTCCAAGGCCTTCAATGGGCCCAGCACTTGCGCTCCAACTGGGCTGTTGCACATTCCCTCCTGGAGGTCCTGGACTCCCTGATCAACTACTCCCTGGTCTCACCTTGTTTTCGGATGCCACTGGACTGTCCCCTGTCCCCTCTTGGAGTCTATCTGGGACCCCCCCTGACTCCCCGCTGACTCCCCCATGGACCCTTTCCTCGGACTCTTCTCTGGAACCTCCCCTGGCCCCCTGGACTCCCTGGACTCCCTCGACACATCGACTTCCCTCCCCAGAGTCTCCTCGCCGCATCTGGGGATCTCCACCTGGCGAGCGCGGAGCCTGGTCGAGGAGCAGGAGGAGGAGAAGCTAGAGAACTCTCATGCCCTCGACTTCACGGACTTCCCCGCCCTGCCCACCCTCGTGCCACAGAGGCTGATTCGAGCCTGACTCATTACGGGGCGTGCGCATTTGCACATTTTCTGTCAGCGTCCGCAGCCTGGTGAATACCCATCCAAGCGGTCTCGTCGCATCATCTCCCAATACCAGCGGAATTCGAGGATCGACGGGCCGTGCCCGGCTGGAATCAAGCTCGTCGCTTGCACAAATCGGGCAGGCCCAGCACGAGGCCAAATCCTCTTGGAGCGCTCCGGAACGGCCGCAACAGGCCTGCTCTCAGAGACTCCCGAGGTAACCGCTAACCCGTGAGAATAAACACTAGGGGATAATAAAGTTCGGGGTTCAGGGGGAGATAATCAAAGTAGCCCAACAGACCTCAGCATAATCTCGAAGTAAGAGATGATCAAGAGGAGACCAAGCCGAGCACGTTTTGAGACATCCTTGGCGTTTAGTCTTCATAGAAATATCCTCAACAATGGCTTATCTCGCTGGAGACATCCTCGACAAATCCCTTGTTTCGCTTGAGACATCCACAAACTATTGCTTGTTTCGCTTGAGACACCGTCAAACTATTGCTTATCTCGCTTAAGAAAGGCGGAGAAATGGAGAAAGCGATATTCAAAAACAAAAATAAAAAGAAACAATAAGAAATGAAAAAGAAAAATGAAAAAAAATCACAAAGAAAAGAAAATAGAGGAGGATGAGAAAGAGAAGGACAAATCTCAAGTTCAAAGGTATTATTTTTTATTTACAAGCGCTTTATGAAAATTAAAAATTAGCTCATGTGCTTCATTTGCCATGTATAATCAACCCCAGGGATAAAAAACGTTCAGAGGGGGGGGCATGGAGAGAGAGAGAGAGAAAGAGAGAGAGAGAGAGAGAAATAGAGATACATCATAAAGAAAAAGAAAGGAAGGACTTACAGAGAGAAGATATATTTAAAAAGAACAGTAGAATAAGAAATGAAAAGGATAAAGAGAAGAGGAAAGGAGGATAAGACAAACAATCTGAAGATTCAAATGTATTAAATTTTATTTACATGCGCTTTATGAAACTTAAAAGTTTTAAGTGCTCGTGTAGGGTAGCTCACGTGCCTCGTTTTCCCTGGAGAATCAACCCCAGCGATAAACAAGTTCAGGGCGCCAGGGGGAGGAGGAGGAGAAAGAGATAGAGAGGCAGAGAGAGAGAGAGACAGAGAGGCCAGGAAGGAGAAAGAGATAGAGAGACAGAGAGAGAGAGAGAAAGAGAGACAGAGAAAGAAATATAGAAAGAAAGAGAGACAGAAAGAACTACAAAGAGACAGAAAGACATTGGTTTCGCTTGAGACATCCTGAAACAACGTGTTCGCTTCGCTTGATGTTGTTATCTCAACATAAGAAGGAAGTAACTTCGATGGCGAACTTTTCCCGTGATAATGAAGTTCGGCCTCCGCGCCCCCGCGCCCCCGACCAAACTCTTATTGGTCGACGATAATCAACTCTAAACACTGAAGGGGGGGGGATACATTATTATCCTCGGCATGCGGTTATCCTCACCCGAATTCGTCCTCATCCCGCCTTCGCCTCAATACTCCCGTCGTCTGGGACGGCGCGTTCGGCCGAGCTCGGACGGGGCTAGGACGATGAGAAATCCGTTCCGGAGCGTTCTGGAACGCTCTCAGAGCGTACCGAAACGCTCTGAGGAGGCCACGGCGCCCGAGACGTCCTCCAGAGCCGCGGGCTCTCAGAGATTCTCGATTTTCGGAAACTGGAGCTTATACATCACCAGTGGCGGGATGTTTTGCAATCCCAGGACTTGTTCAGGGTCGGGGACGACGTCGGGGTGGTGTGGTGTATGCAGTTTCCCCCGTTTTCCCGGGGCAACCGCGAAAAATGTATGTATACACCAGGATCCCGTATACACCAGGATTTGCTCTCCTGTGCGATTCTCAGCGCGGGGCCGGCAAAAGCGCCGGTGTGTGTATATATATATATATAGAGAGAGAGAGAGAGAGAGAGAGAGAGAGAGAGAGAAAGAGAAAAAAGAGAGAGAGAGAGAGAGAAGAGAGAGAGAGAGAGAGATCGGCGCCCTCCTCCCCCGGATTTGTCATCGTCCCACGAGCGCCTGCCCCTCGGGGCTGGCCTCGACCTCCCCTGCGGCGTGCGGCGTCCGCTCCTCGCCGCCGCGGGTACACGGGCTCGGCAGCGCGCGCCGGGAGGGAGTGGGCGCCAAGGGGGGGTGGGACTCCCTCGAGAAGGCAGGGGAGCTGCTGGTGTCCAGACCTCCCAGATTGGGTCCGGTCAGATGGAGTCGGAGAATCGCGCCGCATCGCCGATGCATCGCCGAGACATGGTCGACGATTGCGATGCGTCGGCGACAGCAGCGTCGAGAAGGTCGGGCTCCACCTCGAGCTGCATCGCCGATGCTAGGACCCCATCTAGGAGGCCTCTATTATTGGAGGGCGAGCTTTCCCTGCCGAGTGTGCAACAAAAACGCGTCTAATGTCCGTAGATCTTTGGGGCACTGTACGCACTTTTCGCAGAACTCGGCGGGAAGATCAAATTTGGGAGAAATCAATTCTGTAGTCGATCCCCTGCTCGAGTCTTGACACGCGCAGGCCCCCCCTGGACCCCTCCGGGGCCCCGAGCGTGCAGGACCACGCCCACCAGCCGTGGACGCCGCCGGAGCCCGCGCCCCTGCGCCACGCGCCGCGGGGCCGCGCGCTGCCGGTGCAGCTGGACGACCCTGGCTTCCGGGAGCAGTTCCTCATTCAGGCGCCGGAAGAGGGTGTCGGGGGCGGCCAGGAGAGGGGGGGGCGACGAGGGGGGGGGGAGATCATGGCGGCGGCCATGACATTTCCCCAGATCTCATGGCGCCTCTTCTCATCTCAATACGTCCCCGGCCCCCCCTGGGCCGCGCACGCGCTGGCCATGATTTGCGCCCCCCCCCTCTTGGACGCCCCCATCTTGGCCGCCCCCGAAGGGAGAGACCCTGGCGGCAGCATTCGGCTCGCCGCAAAAGGTTCACATGCTTTCCCGTGCCAAGAGCACGGCAGAGGAGGAGAGGGGAGGGAGGAGGAGAGAGGAGGGAGGAGGAGGAGGAGGAGGAGGAGGAGGAGAGAAGTAGGAGAGAAGGGCGAGAGGAGGAGAGAGGAGGAGAGAGGAGAGAGAGGACGAAGGATGAGAGTAGGAGAGAGGAGGGAGAGAGGAGGAAGAGGAGGAGAGAGGAGGAGAGGAGGAAGGAGAGAGAGGAGAGAGGAGGAGAGAGGGGGAGGAAAGTGGAGGAGAGAGGAGAGAGAGGAGGAGAGAGGAGGAGAGAGGGAGGAGAGGAGGAAGAGAAGGAGGAGAGAAGGAGGATAGAGGAGGAGAGAGGAGAGGAGAAGAGGAGAGGAGAAGAGGAGAGGAGAGGAGGATGAGGGAGGGAGGAAGAGGAGGAGGAGGAGAGGAGGAGGAGGAGTGGTAGGAGGAGGGGAGGAGGAGGGAGGGAGGAGGGGAAGGAAGGAGGGAGGAGAGGAGCGGCGGGAGGGTATAGAGAGGAAGAGGAGGATGAGGAGTAGGAGGAGGAGGATGCGGAGGAGGAGGATGAGGTGGAGGAGGAGGA
>CAUYUJ010016100.1:167500-295855 GCA_963575745.1 Prorocentrum cordatum | reverse complement strand
GTGATCCTCGTAGGTTCCGCCGTTCTCTTGCGAGGTGCTTGTGGAGGGTGGGTTGGCCCAAGGTGGGGTGAGGGAACAAGCTCAGCTGGGGGCTCACAGTTCCTCCCTCAATGGGCCGTCCAGAGCGATTTGTTCCACTCCGCCCTCTGGCCCTGCCCCACCCCTACGACTCCCAGATGAGTAGGAGAAGCAGGAGGAGGATAAGGGGGAGGAGGTGGAGGAGGAGGAGGAGGAGGAGGAGCAGGAGGAGGAGGAGGAGGAGGAGGAGAAGGCGCAGTGCTTCCTCAGACTGGCTCAAGGAGGCCTGGGGCTGAATTCAGCCTCGCAGACGGCAGCGGCGGCGTATCTGGGCAGCTGGGCTCTGACCTTGAGAAGCGTTCGCGCGTGCCTGGCGGTCGTCGCCTGGCAGAACTTTTCAGCTCGTGGTCCCGCCGTGGTCGACGCCGTCGGGCGTGCCGAGGCGACGCTGCGGCGGCAGGGCGGCGGTGCCATCGATGCGGTGGACTGGGCCAGCTGCTTGGCCGGGCCGCTCGCGGGCCGACAGGGGCACTGGACGGGGTTGCTTCGACAGCGAGCGCGCGAAGACTTGCTGCAGTCGCTGGGGGCAGACGACCGCGTCGACCTGCGTTTTGCTCGACGCCCTGGAGCAGGGGGGTGGTTGGAAATCCCCGTCGTCAGGGAGGGGGGACGCCGGCGAAAGCCCCCAGCGAACACTTCCTGATGGCTTTGGCAGATCGGCTCCGCTGTGATCTCTGCGCCCCTGGAGCGACGTGTCGCCTCCGCAAGCAGGGCGGCACCGTCTGCGGCGTGGCGTTGGACAGGCGAGGGAGACACGCGCCGAAATGCCCGTGCGGCCCTTTCAGAACTGGGAAGCACGACGCCATGCGCGACTTCTGCGCGGCCTACCACCACAGGGTCACAGGCTACGCAGCCACCACGGAGCAACTGGTCACGGCTTGGCACCGCACCCACTCCAAGACAGGGGTGTTGGAAGAGGCCAAGCTGGACTTCGCCACTCGCGACGCGGTAACGGGCAACAGGGTTTACCTCGACACAAGCATCGCCTGCGCTCACAGCGACGATCCTTCGCGCCAGCGGGCACGCTCCAATCGGGACGGCCTTGCAGCCCAGAACCGCATGGACGCCAAGCGCCAGAGGTACCCACCTCACGGAGGCGGTCTGGTTCTCATCGTGTTCGAAACGGGCGGCCGCCCGGGGGAACGCCGCCGTGGCCTACGTGCGTTCCTTGGCGCGCGGCCTCGAGGGAGCAGCCCGCGCCGAGGTGCTACGCTACGCCTGGCAGCAATTGAGCTGCTTGCTCCAAGTGGGCAATGCCGAGGCGCTGCTGGCCGCCATCGGCCGGTGAGGTTGAGGTCCAAGCAAAAGGCAAGGCAGGGGCAGCCCCGCTCCGAGCCAGCAGGGGCGCGGGCGCGGGGGCCCGGAGTGACGCAGCGCGCAGCCCCGCAGACACCAGCCGCAGCAGCGGACAACCGCCGCCGACGACGTTGACCGACCCCTACGACCGACGATCCCCTGGGAACGACGCCGACCGACCCCCGTCTCCCTCTCCTCCCTTGCCCCCACCCCTTTTCCCTTGTGCCGGCCGCCCTCGGCCAGCAGTTGCGTCTCCAAGAGGCGATCTCCACAGGTTCACTTTCTTTCCCGCGAGACGCGGGGCCCCGGGCGGACGCCAAAGGCATTTGTCCGGGGCGCTCGTTTTTTCCATTGCGTTCGTTTGGGTGGGTTTTTTTCGCAGTGGGCCCCGCCCCGGTTTCGGACCTTGGCCCGCCGCGGGCTGTCCCTTCCCGGGCGCCGTTGGCCTCGGGTGCTGCCTGGACTGCCCCTCCCCCCCCTGCCGGAGGAGGAGGAGGAGGAGGAGGAGGAGGAGGAAGAGGAGGAGGTGGGTGGAGGGGGATGAGGAGTGGAGGACGACGAATATGAGGAGGAGGAGGAGGAGGAGGAGGAGGAGAAAGGACGACGAACAGGAGGAGGAGATAGAGTAGAGGATTAATCGGAGGAGGAGGAGGAAGAGGAGGAGGAGGAGATGGAGAAGAAGAGGAAGAAGAAGTAGGAGGAGGAGGAGGAATGTAGTGGAGGAGGCGGAGGAGGATGAGGAGGAGGCGGAGGAGGAGGAGGGCGAGGGGAAGGAGGGGACGGGCAAGGGGGGGAGGAGGAGCGCGCCCCCGCCTCGGAGGCGTACGTCGCCGACGTCAAGGGCAGCCTGGTGCTGCGCGGTTTCCCCGCGTCCTGGTCCGAGAAGGCCTGCTCCCCCCCAATCCCTTGTATCCTTCCTTCCTCCCTCCTCCTCCTCCTCCTCCTCCTCCGCCCTCCTCCTCCTCTTCCTCCTCTTCCTCCTCCTCCTTTTCCTCCTCCTCCTTCTCATTTCAACTCTCGCCTAATTCCATATCCCTATGCATCTACCTCCCATCCCCTGGGGTCCTTTTCTTCCTTTCTTCTCTTCCTCCCCTCCCCCACGCTTCCTCCTACTTCTCGCTCGCCTCCTCCTCCTCAATTCTCTTCCTCCCCTCCTCATACCCATCCGCCTCCTCCTTCTGCTCCTTCCTCCTCCTCCTCATTCTCCTCCCTGTCTTCGCCACCACTAACTCACCACCACCACACAACACCACACCACCACCACACCGTGCCACCACGTGCCCCGCCGTGCCACCATCGTCGCCACACCGTGCAACCACACCCCCCACCACAAAAAAACGCCGCCACCACCACCACAACCACCACAACCACCAACACCACAACACACCACACCACCACCACCACACCACCCACACCACACCACCACCGTGAACCACCACACCCCACCGTACACCACAACCACCACCACAACCACCACCACCACCACCACCACCACCACCACACACCACCCCCCTCCCCCTCCGTGCCACCACACCGTGCACCACCAACGTGCACCACCACACCAACACCACCACCACCACCACCACCACCACCACCGTGCGCCACCACACCCATCACCACCACCAAAAACACCACCACCGCCACCACGACCACCACCACCACCATCCACCACCACACACCACCACCACCCACCCACCACCACCACCCCCGGAACCACCACCACCACCACCACATCACCCACACCACCACCACCACCGGCCACCGCCACCAGACCACCACCCCACCACCACCACCACCACCACACATCATCACCGTGCCACACTGCCACCAACATTTACACCACCACCTCCACCACCACCACACACACCACCACCACCACCACCACCACCACCACCACCACCACCACCACCACCACCACCACCACCACCACCACCACCACCACCACCACCACCCACCCCATCCCTCCATCCCCTCATTTCTCCTTCCGCCCTCTCTCCCTCCCTCCTTCCCTCCTCTTTCCTCGTTCCTCCCTGCTCCCTCCTACCTGCTGCCTCCTCTCTCCTCCATCCTCCCGCCTTCCTCCTCTCTCTTCTTCCTCCCTCCTCCTTCTTCCCCTCCTCCTTCCTCCTCCTCCTTCTTCTCCTCCTCTACTTCCTCCCCTCCTCTTCTTCCTCCTCACCCTCCTCCTGCTCCTCTTCCTGCTCCTCCTCCTCCTCCTCCTCATCTTCCTCCACCCACCCACCTCCTCCTTCTTCTCCTCGGAGGCGGAATGCGTCTGACTGCTACGTAAGCGGTCGGCGAGAGTGCGCTTCTTCGCAGTGTGAGGGCACTTCAGCGAGGCGCCCAGACGCAGACTCGGCGCGCCTGAAGGGGCGTGTCTCCTCCTCCTCCTCCTCCTCCTCCTCCTCCTCCTCCTCCTCCTCTAGGTTCCTATCACCACGCAGGGAGTCCAGAAGAGCCTAGCGGTTGTCGGTTGTGGGTTGTCGGCCGTGCGGGTCATCTCACCAAGCGGTTTTAGCTTGTTTTGTTTCTCTTCCTCCTCCCCCTCCTTTCTCCCCCTATCCCCTTCCTTTCTCCCCCTCTCCCTCCTCACCCACCCGTCCACGGGCGACCATGGGCCAGTCTCCTAGTGTTCATGGCAAGCCTGGCGGGTGCCAAGTGCCGCGCGCGAGGTGTCGCATGTCTCGCAAGTCCCACAGGGGCCCTCAAAATGTTGCTCCCGCTGAAGCGCTGACCCCATTTTTGCGCCTCTGGTTGTTCCACATCGTGCTCCCGCTGCAGCGCGGGCGTTTTCGTTTTTTCCGAATAGGCCCCAACATGTAAAGAAAAAGCACATAACAATAATCTGGAGTGATTACACATTCGGTGCCGATTCGTTGATTTGTTGGGTCGCAGAAGCCCCCCCCCCCACACACTTTGTGGCGTCGTTGTGTTCAGGAAGTATCAACGACGTTGAAAGCAGAGCCAGCGGGTGCTCTCCATCAGCCCCGCCTTGTGTGGAGCTTCCTGGGGAACACAAGGAGCTAGACATGGAGCCACGAATCCAAACCGGCTCAGACTTCTCGATCATAATCCACTTACCTTCCAAGGAACCCGACGCCATGCCATGACATGTTGTGCGGTGTTGTGCTCTGCGCCGCTGTGCGATGCCATGTTTTGCGTTGCACTGCTTTGTGATACAATGCTTCATCTTTACTGTGCAACCACGCCATGCTATGGCATGCTGCGCTCTGCCGTGCTCTTCTACGCCATGCCATGTCGTGCCCTACCATGCATCGCATACCCTCTCGCGATTATTGCCCTGCTCGACATCCGACTGTGCGAATAGAGAGGATGGATATCTACGCTATGGAAGGGATGGGAGGGAGTGGTAGGACGTCAGATGTCACGCGAGCGGACCTAGCTTGTCGTCCTCCCCTCTCCCCAGTCCTACGTCCGGTAGCGGTGGTGGGCAATTTTGCCCGTCATGTCCTCTCCCCCCTGTCTCGCCGAGGGGCTGCGGTTCATCTTCGCGCCGTTCGGCGGCCTCGCCTCCGTGAGCCTGGAGGAGGAGCGCCGTGACAAAATCCTGCCAGCCCGTGTAAAGAAGATGCACGAGGCTTAGGACGAGTACGGTAGGTTTGCGTCGTGTCGACCAGCGGCGACCCCAGCGCGGGCGTTCAAGGTTGAACGCCGCTGGCGACCCAGAATCGATCGATGTTGAACGATCGGACGTTGCGGCAGCGGCCGATCGTTCAAGGTTGAACGATCCCTGCGGTGTCAAAAACCAACGCTGGGGTCGGCACGACACGAACCTGCCGTAGGACGACCGGAAAAAACCAAGGAGGGATCACAGCCGACCCGTATGAGAAGGACGCACGATGAGGATGCGAGGGCCTCGGAAGGCCATGTTGGCGTTTTTTGAACGGGGTTGGCCAGCGAATCGTCGCCGAGGATGGGCCGAAGGAGCAAGGATGCAAGGGTAACCTTGGAAAGTTGCTCATCCTTACTACGCGGTTCGACTGTAGGACAGAGCCCAACCACTTCGGTACCAATCCCAACCACTTTGTACCAATTCCAACCGCTCCTGGAGGCTCCCTAGAGGTTGTTTAGGAGTTCCTGGAAGCCTCCCTCCAGATTCCCGGGGATTCTTGTCCGGTTGGGAAGTGGCCGAGTCGGTTGTACTTTTGGTATCGGTCGGCTGGGATTGGTCCGACAAGCGGAGGGCCCCCCCGCCAAGTATTCCTCAGTCAACTTGGGGTGGGGAACGGACCACTTCCGCGGGAACGCTCGAAGGAGAAAAGGGGGGACAAACACACGCAAAGACAAGGCACTCACTCACTACTTCAATTCTTAGAGCATCTGGGATGTCCATGAAAAGAAGATCTAGAACAAAAAACTCCCCCCCCAGCTCGGCGTCGGCTGCTGTCGTTGCAGGCCTCCCTAGCGGGGCCAGAGGGGCCAGAGCGGACGGGGTCGGAGGATCCGCACCGCCGCCTCGCCGAGCGGCGATGCGGGGGTGTCTGGAGCGGGCGGGCGGTCTGCTCCATCCCGCCGTCACCGATGCATCGTCGATGCATCGCCGGTGCGGTGCGATCACTGACCGCATTTGTTCTTGCCCCATTTGGGGAGGCATCCAGTGGCGGCGGAAGCGGGGGGGCTCTCTGGCCTCCTCCATCCCCGCCTCCCTGCCTCCTCGGCCTCCCCATCCTTCCCATCGCCCCCCCGAGGGAAACGAAGATAACGTGGGGTGGTGGTGGAGGAGGAGGAGGGTCTACGAGGAGCAAGAGGAGGAATACTGGAGCACTGGATTACTGTCCGGTATCATCGAAAGCCTTTCAAAGCAGCAGGGCTCGGACGCTATCACGTAGAGCCCCCAAAAACGAAGCAATGGATGACCTCGATCACTACGTGAAGCTGGCAAAGAGCCCTCCCTCTGGAATGGCCTGGCGTAGTATGAGGACGTGGATGGGGAGAAGGAGAGGGATGGTGAAGAGGGGAAGGAGGAGCAGGCGGGAGAGTCGGAGAAACACATGGCTGAATTAAAACCGATGATGAGGATGATGAGGAACATGAGATGGGGGAAGAGAAGGAGTAAAGGGATGATCAACGAGACAGAGGAGGAACGCGGTTAGACAGTGGAGGATGAGGAGGAATTGGACTTGATGACACCATAGTCATCAGCGCCCAGCGCCCAGTAGTTGGAGGATGAGGATAACATGGATGCTGGAAGAGGTGGTCTGGACCAGCCCTTCCCTTGAAGCCTGTAACATCATGTCCGCGTCGGCTTCCTATCCAGCTGGTCGGAGGTGGAGTTCAAATATTCGTATTGGAAATTGTCTGAGGCTTCTGGAGGGTTTCTCGGGAGCCTTTCTCGGCGGCGAGCGAGGGGAGGAACTGAGAAGGAGAAGGCCTTCTCAGAAGGCGGCGGGACTTCTCAGAAACCCTCGCGCCGTCCAAGAAGTTGTTTGTGTCTTCGGGGAAGGCTTGGACAACTTCTCAGAAGGCCCCGGGACTGCCGAGCCTTCTGAGAAGGCCCGCCCCTTCTCTTTTCCCCCTCGCTCGCCGCCTACGTTTATGTCCGCTTTGGATGCCTTTGGTGCCTGTATGGGGGACTTCTGAAGGGCCTTTTGGGGTCTCTTGGGCCTGTCAGGAGCGTCTCGGGGGCCCCTGTGGGCCTCTGAGGGGGTCCTCTTGGAGGCATGTCGGCATGCCGGGGTTCTTGGAGGCAGGGACCGCCTAGGGGGCCTTTCGGTCGCGAGCTTGGCTGCCTTGGGGTGCTTTTTGCAGTTTCCGCTGCTTGGGAAGTTGCTTGTGCCTGTTTGTGATGACTTTCGTGTTCAGCCTGCTTTTGCATGTTTTTGCTTTCGGCTGTTTTGACCTCGCCCAGGGCCCAGGGCTTTGTCGGGAAAAAGGCCCTCAAGGCAGCATGTCGTTACAGTGGACTCGCGTGCCAAGAAACACCCAGCTTGCCTCCAGGGTGCCCTGGATGTCTTGGGTCTCGATAGTTTTGCTGTGGTACGCCTGACGTTCCCACGCCAAACATCAATGGACGCCTTGGGGTCTGAGGCTTTGGTTTTTGTTGTGGAAGGTTTCTTGTGGTCGAGCTCCTGTAGATCCACGGCTCCGCAGAGAGGACAGGACTTTCGGGCGTGCGGCGAGGGCACGGCGCTGACCCGAGAGAGAGAGAGAGAGGGCAGCGCAGACGCTCGACCAGGCAGCAGGGCTCGTTTCTGGCAGAGTTGTACGGACGGGGGGATGGCGAAAGATGAGAACGAGGACGACGACGATCAGCATTGATGAGGATGAGGATGAGGATGATAATGATAATCTTGCTGAAGATGATGACGATCATGCTGATGGTGATGGTGATGGTGATGGTGATGCCGCTCATGATGAGGATGATGATGATTCAGATGGTGATGTTGGTGACGGATGAGGAGGACGATGCTGATGAAGGTGGCAATGAGTATAATGATGATCATGGTGCCAATGAAGGCGCTGCTGATGATGATGATCATGATGCCACTGATGATGATGTTGTTGCTGGTGATGATGCTGGTGACGACGATGATGACGATGACGATGCTGTTGCTGTTGATGCTACAGCTGCTCCCGCTGCTGATGATGAAGGATGATGATGCTACACAATATGGATATTCTGACAATTCGGTGATGATGATGATGATGATGATGATGATGATGATGATGATGATGATGATGATGATGATGATGATGATGATGATGCAGATGATGTTGATGATGCGATTGTGCTCCTTGCGGTGATACCGATGGCGGTGACGATAGTGCTGACGATGATGGTGATGATGACGGTGAGCGCGACAGTTACGTATGATGTTGGTAATGGTGATGATGTTGGTGGTGACGTTGATGATGATGAACAGCAGCAACGGCAGCAGCGGCGGGAACAACAGCACGGGCAGCGGCGCCCCGAGGAACGGCTCCCCGGAGACGGCCCCGACGCTCCCGTCACCCGGCTCGGGTACGTGAAGCTGCGGAACGAGGCGGCCATGGAGAAGGAGCCAACCGCCGCCCGGGATAGGGGCACAAGTCAACCCGAACAGGAAGGATGGGCAACCTTCCCAAGGGTACCCCCTTGCATCCTTGCACCTCTGGCCCATCCTTAGCGACGTTCGTCGGCCAGCCCTGTTCGAAAAGCGTTATCGTGGCCCTCCAGGGCCCTTGCATCCTTACCGCTCATCCTCGTCATACGCGTTGACTGTAGGTGGGGAGGAAGATGAGGAGGATCCCTCCCGCCGCCGACTCTACTGCTGCCGCGCTCGATGGCCAGATGGCTGGCCATCCATCAGCCTGGTCGTGCCCGACGGCGCACCAGGCTTCTTCCCAAGCCGTTCGTCCTGGAGGCACTGGCGCTGCGAGTCGAGTGGGCTCCTGCCTCCGTGGTACCCGCAGCGTTCGTAGCTCCCCTCGTTCCTCTTACCCCCGTTCGCAGCTGCTGCCTGGTTTGCACAGGCCGCCTTGGGAGATCGTGCAGGGCGGCCACGGGCATCAGTACCGAGCGCGGGACGAGACTGCCGCCAGCGACAGCGATACTAGGGGAGGCGGTCTCCATTGCTCTGTTCTGTAGGATTGCTGATGCTCTGTGTGCCTCTGCTGCTGGTGTGTCGTCTTTTCTCTTCCTACTCTGTGGCTAGGCTTCGAACCTACTGCCTATCGACCGACCCAGGATGAGGTAGCGGCGGAGAAAGAGGGAGATGGGGAAACACGGATGGCGATGATGGAGAATTTAGTGGAGGACGAGGAGGGTGAGGGTTGGAAGGGGGGGATGCGTGACGTTGATGTATACCGTGTTGATACAGTCATGCTCATGATGATGGCGGCGATTGATTTGACGGTTGCCAGTTTGGTGATGATGATGATGGTGGTGGTGAGGAGGAGGATGATGATGATGACGATGACAATGCCGATGGGTGATGATAGTGTTGATGGCGATGTTGATAATGGTGATGGTGACGGTAAAGGTGATGGTGATGATGGTGATGATGTTGATGATGATTGTGAGCATGAGGATAATGAGGGTGACGTTGCCTTTGACGATGATGACGATGAGGGTGCGGATGGTAATGATGATGTTGATGATGATGATGTTGACGATTCTGATCTTGTTGATGATCATGTGATGGTTATGATGAAAGTGATTAGGATGATGCCATTTATGATGGCGCGGATGCTGATGTTGATGCTGCTGCTGATGCTGACGTTGATGATGCGGATCGTGATGTTGATGAACGTGATTGTGGTTATGATGAGTGTGATGATGCTGCTGCTGATGATTTCGATGATCCTGATGATGATGCTGATGATGATGATGACGGTAATGATGGTAATGGTGGTGGTGGCGATGGTGATGATGATGATGATGATGATAATGGTGGTGATGATGATGCTGATGCTGATGATGATGATGATGATGATGCTGATGATTGTGCTGATGATTCTGACGGTGATAAGGGCGTTGACGAAGACGCCCTCGGTGCAGTCGACGATTGCAATGTCACGCGGTGACGGTGATGCCGGTGATGGGGATGTTTCTGATGCTGATGAGGAGGAGGAGGAAGAGGAGGAGGAGGAGGAGGAGGAGGAGGAGGAGGGGGAGGACGTGGAGGTCCGTAGCCACGTTGGCTGAAGGCTCGAAACCCAGGTCGCGGGGCTACGAATCGAGGTTTTCGCCGCCGTGCGACAAACCACCGATGGTGGCGGGTTTCATACGCTTTCTATCTGCCGATCTTTACAGGAGCCCCTTGGTGCCGCGCGTCGTTCCATATCGTTCCGCGGTCATCACTTTTGATGCCGCTGCCAGGCGGCGAGAGATGGGTGCCAGGAGCAGGAGGAGGACGAGGACGAGGACGAGGACGAGGACGAGGACGAGGACGAGGACGCTGCCCCACGGTCCCCACGGGGGGATGCTGGGCGCTCGGCGGAGGCGTTTTGTTTGAATTTGGTCTGGTGGCCGGCCAGGGTTTTATTCCCCCAGATCCCTTTGTGCCTGGCTTGGCCTGCCAACGGTAGTTTCCTGCGGAGCAGGTAGTCGGGCTCCCGAGCAGTTGGATGAGGCCGCCACCTCCCTGCCGTCAGCAGTAAAAAAGAAGCAGAAGCAGAGGCCGCCCTTCGAGCCAGATCTCTGTGCCGCGTGCCCGTGCAGGGCCTAGACAGCACGGAGGTCGTCGGAAGGCAGAAGGCCGCACTGGCACAGACGGCCGCGAGACTGCAAGGGGAAGCATGCGCAAGTAGTCCTCATGCCGGCAGTGTGGCTTGTTTTGTGGACGACGATCAAACATCTCATAACATGTTTCAAACAGTTAGGTGTCCATTGTCATGGTAAGATTGTTAGGTTGTCCATTGTATGGTATCCACAGGGCTCGTGGAGTGGTTAGGGTGGGCCTGAGCCCATAGTGGAGACTCCAGAAGAGCGTGAATTGAAGAAGTGCGTGGACCAGGGTCGGACCTGAACACTGTTCTGCTGGACTTCGGCTGTGTTTTGTTTTTCGTTCTTGGCAGGGACTGTACATGAAAACAGGTAGAGCAGAACGAGCAACACAACGACAACAAATCGACAAATAACGTTGAGGTCA
Source organism: Prorocentrum cordatum (assembly GCA_963575745.1). Lineage (NCBI taxonomy): Eukaryota > Dinophyceae > Prorocentrales > Prorocentraceae > Prorocentrum > Prorocentrum cordatum. Next base: position 284,888 of record CAUYUJ010016100.1, on the reverse strand, counting down.
AGCCCTGGTGCGTGGACCGCACCGCCGCTGTCTCGCACCAAGCCAGCGTCGCAGGCTTGGCCACAACAGCACCCGCGTCGTGTACATCTCGTCCCGTCAGCTCGAGCAGAGTGTCAACGTTGTGGAGAACATTTGCGACATCACTACTCACTGGTTGGACGTTTAGGAGGCGAAGCTTGAGCACATGGGGAAGCAGCTGTACTTCTTTCTTTCTGAGATGCCATCCGTGGACGCGCTTTCGTGTCAGTGCGGGGCATGTGCAATGAAGACTTCAATGCACAGCCTGGGGGCATGTACAATAGCTAGAACGTAGCTTACGTGGTTCGGTATCACGCGTGTATGCCGGCGTTCCAGTCGCATACCTTCCTGATGCTCCAACTCAGTATTCAGTCAGAGGCTCACGCCATGCGAACCTGTGCGTTCAGCTGCACATGTGAGACCATAGTGGCTGCTCGCCACGCGATACACACGGTGATTGTCAGACGCGTCCCAGGCTTGCCTACGATGAGGAACGAGTGTGCTTTGAGCTGATGAGTCAACGCCGATGTTCTGCCAGGCACGTCGACGCCCGCTGCACCATCGCACCGGCATGGCAACCGTCGGTCTCCACCCGGGTCGGTCTCCTGCGAGGTCGTTGCGTCGCCACACTCGCAATGGCAAGCCTGACTTGAGACAGGGAAGCTGAAAGGCGGGATCATTTGCAGATGACGTGCTTTCTGCATTCGTGTCCAGCTGGTGGCGTCGAGGAACTCTCCAGCAGGGGCACCGCTGGGGAGAGCGGAGAGGTCATCTGGGCAGGGGCGATGTTGAGTGACCACCGTTGTTGATGCGAGCTGCAAGGCAAATTCAAGCTGCCACACCTTTGTCATCCTGTAGTGGCGCCCACGGGACCATATCCGTATCAGGAGCGTGTGCCAAAGCCTTTGACGCCAGTCTAGCGACCGTGTCTGCGAGCTCATTCAGAGGATGGCTACAGTGTCCAGCAACGTGTGCCGACGAGAGCGAGACCGTGTCACGCACGAGCTTGCTTCAGGCGTCAAGTAGTTGAGGTAATTGGTTGACCGCAGGAACTGTAATCTACACACGCCACCGTTTCTGCTGCCATCATGTTGTCTGTAAGCGCTGAAATGGGAAGAGAACAATGCCGTGGGGACGCCTGCGATGGCCTGCGAACGTGCCACAGGCTGCTTTGAACTCGGAGGGGGCCCGGCGCGCCCACAGACTTCTCGCGCGAGCAGCGGCCTGGGCCTGCTGGATATCCGTCGATGCGATATATCGGCAGTCTTCGGCCACGCCGCGCGCATTGAACGACCGTGATGGGGGGATCCATTCGTAGCGTTAAGTCGGGCATGTCCATCTACAGGAGAAGTATTCAAAAATAGTCAAAAATCGTCGGGGCACGATTTTTCAAAAGTTGTTGTTTATTACTTTTGTTGGAGTACTTTTTGCCTACTGCTTTTTTCGCCCAGAAAGCCGCCTGTAGGGGGATATGCCCGACCTAATCGTAGCGCTGTCTGAACCACCTATCTGCAGGGAAACCTGCACAAAGCGCCGAGCATGAGTTATATTGGCATGGCCAGGGCGCCCAGAGGGCGGAATGGCGAAACAAAACGCTCGCTATCATGACTGCAAGGCTAATCGACCAGATGGATCCCCACAGAACAAGAAGAAATCATACCAGTGCTGTGCACCTCAGCGCCCACGCCAGAATGGACAAGGGAGCTCGGACTTACGTCCAGTCTCCTAAGAATGGCCCTCCATGTGGCACGACGGGCGACGATGAACCTTGACGGCGATGTTCATATACAGAACATTCAGGTTCAAGACCAACCTATTGGGTACCAGTGCGATGCGTTTCAACCGGGCGGTGTGACGAATTGTCGCGCTCGATTGCACTGGGAGCCTCCGGCGCCAGTCTTGCTCGGAAGCGAGGGACAGCGACCGCGCCCACGGAAAGTTCCGACCGTCGACGACGATCGTTTCCCCCCCCCTCGGTTGAGCGTGACCGCGCGCGCTGCTGCCCCCTATTCCCGAATTTCCGATTATTCCGAATTTGCGACATCTACTTCGCCCGACACAGAACAACAGACAGCACTACCAACGGATGCCCGAATCAAGCAAAAAGAAAAGCAGAAAGCTGACAAAGCAGCCGGCATCGAACCACTCAATATACCCAAAGTAGCCGAAGACGGCAACGACGACAGCGGTGAGGACCTGCAGGGCCTCGAGCGTGGTGCCTACTACACCGACGTCCCCCTAGACACCGACAGTGACGACGATGAGGAAACCTTCAACACACTACCAGCGGGGTTACCTGCGGATGCACATGCCGATGTGTTTTCCATAATCCCAATCTTGTGTTACGGACGACATAACAAGGTAGATGCGCTGGAATTATGTGGAGGTGCTGGGGGAATATCGCAATTAGCTTTCAGCCGAGGCTTGTCTTCCGGAGGAAACCACGACAAACGTTCATATGTTGGGAACAAGGGAGTCCAGGACGCAGTTATGCATTACTTGGTTCGTCAACGCTGTTATATTACACCTAACTGCAGAACAACTGGACTGCCGTCCATCAACTCGAACCACAACTACGACACGCGGCATGCACGCCACAAGGAAGACCTTCCACGCAGCACTTTTTCTGGGACGGCTGCCCTACGTGAACATGACCCCCGACGGTTTTACTTACGATAACAGCTGGTGGGTACTTGGGTGGACGAAATACCACCATGGACTACATTGGCCAAGCTCGAGGGCATTTGCAAAACTAACATGGGCCAATGTACAACGGATCCTCGTGACTCCCATGGGGTCTTAATATGCAAATCTAATGAGATAGTGGCCGACCACCGTCTCTTCGAAGACGCCGACGCCCATCGAGAGGAAACGGTGTGCGGGCCATCACCAACGTGCCTCGGTTTGCAACGAGGAGCTGGCCTGGGCTGCCCGATGTGCTCACTCTCATTCATCTTCTGTTGTCACCAACGGACGAGGATTAGACGGATCGACCATGGGGCCACCTTCAGGAGGATTGGGGTGTCCAGCATGCGCGGACAACGTCAACATGCATTCCCTTGCGCACGACAGGAACCCTAAACATTGTAGGTGGTACGACAAAGAGGGTTAGCTCTGGGAGTGTCCAAGCTTCCAGAACAACTGTGGTCGGGTTCACCCCAGTCACGCACTTACGCTTGGCAAATGTAAGAGTTGCCAAACCGTGAAAGCTGCCTGGCAACCGCGTGCAGGAAATTCCGGCTCCCGCCGAATCTGCAGCGCCACCACTTGTGGCGGCAGCCGCGCCCGAGGCACCAGCCGCTCCACAATTTGCGCGGCCACGAGCGCCGAGAGCTGGTTCCAGAGCTGGACCAACAGCGGGCGCCAGCAGCCACGCTATCGCAGTAGGCAGACTTGCTGCTGAACCGGCTGCGGGGCAACCTGCCTCGAGCGGAGCCGGCAGCTCGGACGATCGCAGACGACTGCCGCAGATCGTGGCCAGACGAGGTTGGCAGCATGGAGGAGATCCACCTCCACCAATCCCTGCGGGTTACCTTGCTGGTCGTCCAAGACTCCCAGGCTGGTCAAGGTTCGATGTGCAAATTAGTGCGCAGAACCTGCGCAGCCTGGACCCAAGCGCGGTCACGCGCGAGTTGCGAAAACTACCTTGGTTCCACGCCAGAGAGCTTAAGATGCGACTCGTCTGAACCAAGGCTGGGCAGGGCGACGTCGGGCTGAGCTTGAAATGGGCGCCTACGATGCACGTCGGGGGCGCAAGGCGCGGGGCAAGCCAGGGCGCGCCGTTATGCCGTCTACTGCATGACGCGGCAAATTCAATGAAGAAGCCGAATGCGACCTAATGTTCTACAGACAGGAACAAAGTATATTCTATAGAATGGATCTTTGCATTCGATATGGCGCTGGAATTGAGATACCAGATGCAACGGCGACCAGCATCTGAGATGCGTGTCTTCAGTGCTGGATATTGTTCGGACCTGCCAACGGACCAGCATCTGAGATTCGCGTCTTCAGTACTCCTACTCCGACGGGGGGGGGGGGGGGGGGCGTAGCAGCGACGCCACAAAGGCAGGCCTGAAGGCAGAGGTGCTGAGCTGAGGATGCGTGCTCGTGGACAACGCGCTACGACAATTGAAACCAGAAGTGGAACACTACGACATTTATTGCACGTCATGGAGGCTGAACTCAACAGGATGGACATGCCTCTCGTGTCCGCGCGACTACTGCATGCAGCCTTATGTGCCGCCAACGCTTTGAATTACCTTTTGCAATGAGGTTTCTCCATCGAACGCGCTACTCTCTGGCAGCCAGCGACGCTGCCCGACCTGCGTGTTCTGGGCCATGGAAAACCGACAGATATCCGACCACTCTCGAGAACAGACTATCCGCCAGGTATGCATTGAGGCTTCCACTCAAGCCACGGCAGTAGCCAAAACCAATCACGCACTACGGGCCGCGACTACAATTACGCTTCAGCACTATGATGATGAAGGAGATATGGTTGGCTATCATCGCCCCACTACTACAGAGGACGATTGGGGAGGCTTGAACGGCCCTTCCCCCGTCGCGCGAAAAGAACCCGACAGGGGTCAAGTCATCATCAGAGTGGGGCGCCGCGATGTTCAAGCCCAATGCAGCGACGCACGACGTTCACTATGCGTCGAGGCTTGGATCACTCGAGAGATTGGTTCAGACATCACTGCACTACGGGCGGCATTATAGCCAGTACTTGCGAGGGGGCCTGCTATGACATGTGGCTAGTCTCGACCAGCAAGGGAACGCTCCAGATGACAAGTGCGAGCCGACTATCTCCTGAAGTACATTTAGCTCTTCAATGCCTCATCAGGGACTTCATTCGTCTCGAGAACGTAGTCTCCGTCAGGTTAGCTAAGAGTATTCGCGAGTTTCTTCCGGCGGTTTATGCTGGCAGTTGTGCACTGGTGCACTGTGGCAGCGGCGTGAATCCAGGCTTCGTTACTTCGAGGCCGAAGGCATTGCCCTGGTCTGGATCGACATACTCGAGAATCATCCGACGCCTGAATTCGACTAAACCTCCAGCGGGCTTCGACCAAGACATTGCGAAGCTTGAAGAACTGGCTGGCGCACCGACGCAGGACAACGACGCCGGAGAATCTCCTGAAGCCGAACCGCCGCAGGAGGACGGGCGGCATCTTTTTATTTCTGAGGGGGCAGGGCCGGACTTCGAGGCACATATTATGGATGTGTGGTACGCAGAACTGCAGGGGGAAAAGGGGCTACTGAAGGCAGTTCCAAGAAAGGACCTCTACACTGCACCCGCGCAGATGATCACCGACGACTGCGCGCTCGTTACGGTGGCTGAAGAACAGCGGGGGCACCTGCCTACGCGGGGCCATACGCGCGACGTCGACGCCGCGGAGACATCCCACGTCTCATTATCCTCCGCGAACGAAGACGACACTTGCGAATTGGACCTTGCCGAGCATGGGGAGTATCTACAATGTTGCTGCATTGCAGACGTGTTGCAAATAGCCCCATTCGAATTGCAACGTACTTTATTGGATTTTGACCGTGCGACCATTTTGCGAGTATATGTGACCGCTGCCGCCAAACGAGCTGCAGTCGTCAAAGAGGGCGACCTCCTCGCGAAGGCCGACATCCAGGCGAGTCCAGTCATGGTATCTGAAGCCCCATACACTGAACTCAAGACATGGTTTGACAATAGGCGTCTCAAACAACAAGACATATCAGAGGCGTCAAGCATCATGACTTCGAGATACGTATATAAGTGGAAGGTCGCCAAGGACGAGAAGGGCGAGATGGATATGACCAGCAGATTTCGCTCAGTACGTTGGGGTTTCATGGATCTCGAAGCCTGCGATGCGGAGGCTTTCTCGGGGACGGCGCGGCGGTCGAGTCAGAGACTACTCGCGAGCGCGGCAGCGTGCAATAAGGAATGGGCCATTGCTTCCCTTAGCATTAACGTTGCCTTCCTGCAGGGACTAACCGATCAGGAGATTGCCGAAGCAACCGGTGAGAAGGGCGGCGCGGCGCGCTTCGCACGGCCGCCTGGATCAGCATTTGCGCTTAGATCCCCCCCCCGGGAGTTTGAGCGCCGCGATGAGTAGAATCACTGGCACCAAGGGCGCGCCAAGAGCCTTTTCATTGAATCTCGGAAAAACCACGAGAGGGTTTGGTCTCATACCCACGTCTTACGAAGAGGAGTTCGATGGGAGTTCCAACCTTCTTACAGCCGAGCGAGTTGATGATATCAGCATGGCCGGCACTGAGGACGCCATCGACATGCGCGCAAGTGTGTTGAGGGTACGTTTGGCAAGCGTAAACTCAACAAGCACGCAGTTGCCAATTGCGCTGGCAGGTGCACAACATATGGGGGCGGGAGTGTTGCACTTGAGCAAGACGATTATATATGATATGGCCCCGTCCTATACAACAATCTGAACTCGCCGGCGCAGACGCTGACGCCAAGGCATCACATATGGTCACCGACATGTTTGTCAGCCTGAGAGGCGCTTTGGCTTACGCCTTAATCACGCAGGTGCGGTTGGTGGCATGCGTTGCGCCCCTGCAGCTCGTCCAAGAACCGACCGACATGCAAGTGCGACGACTGAGCGCGATTACCAGGCAGTTTGTATGCTTGCCCTAAGACGATCGCCTATCGATCGATGGATTTAATGGGCGAGGTCGACCTGCTCAGCGACTCCGGCTACCGGGGTTTTAGTGGAGATGCCGGTGACGAGGTCGAAGGCTATGGAAGTCGCGGGGCAAACCTGCTACGGCGTGGAAACGCGCCTGCTAGTATGCCTGTTTTCCATCTTATCGATGCGTACTGCCAGTCTCGCCGCTCGCAGGTCCGCTCGAGCTACTCAGAGGAAACACTAGCAGCAGCCCACCACTCGGGGGACTGCAATCCCACGATCGTCGCTCTGCGCGAACTCCACGCAGGGCCGCTGACACCCATCCAGTGGGAAGATATACTGGAGATGGGCGGCCTGAGCATTAAGGTCGTTCTGACCATTGATGCGGAATCTGCCTTCAAGTCCTTGTCGAGCAAAGACCGGCAGAAACTGACTGAACGCGCCCTTTAAGGGCGCATCAGTTGGGCGCGACAGATGATGGGGCGAGGTGTCGCGCATTGCGCGGGCGGCCGCGCCAGAGGGGGCGTCGACCGAGATGTGCTCTTACAGGTCATGGGGGGAACGCAATCCTGCAAGCGCGACTTCAAACGCCATGCTCCGTGCAGGGCTGGCCGGACAAAATCGTTTGAGGCCGCCTGGGGAGCAATCGCCCGCAAGGTGATCTGCCTGCGAGGCAACTTGCTTGCAAGGGCGCTTGCGCTCGGGTCAACCTTCCTGTTGAGCCCGCCTGCTTTGGAATGAAGGTAATATGCGCAGGTTCTGGTATGTGGAATAGTTTCAAAGTAGGGGGAAATTAGGTTGCGAAAGTAGATTGTTATCCCATCTTCAACATATATACATACACCATAGGAGTAGGCCCGCCGCAGGCGCCGAATCTACCACCAGACAACCAATTTCGATCGCAAGCCCGCCGCAGGCGCCGATTTGGATTGAAACCTGAACCAACATGAGGATGGCGAGCCCGCTGCAGACGCCGATTTTATCGCCAGAACGCGAATTCTTGTCGCAAGCCCACCGCAGGCGCGGATTTTTCATTGAAGCGATAAAAAACATGAGGGCGGCAAGCCCGCCGCAGGCGCCGATTCTATCGCCAGAACGCGAATTCTTGTCGCAAGCCCACCGCGGGCGCCAATTTTTCAGTGAAGCCTTAAATGGAATGAAGATCGCGAGCCCGCTGCAGGCGCCGATTTTTTCCAGAGCCACGGGGGGCGCAAGCCCGCCGCCAGCGCCGATTTTTTCTTGCACCGAAAGGGCCCTTCCCCTCCCACGACGCCGCGGAGGCCCCCCCATTGGCGGGCCTGCCGCCCCCCCCCTTGCCAGAATAACAAAGAAATAACGGAGCGACTTGCCGACCTCAGAGCAACCAACACGCGCGCGACTTGAAACGAATTCGCGTGGGCGGAACCCCCTCCACACTCCGATGTTGGCCTCTCGGGGCCTTCTTCGGAGGACTCTTGAGAGCTCTTGCGGCTTCTTTGGGGCCTCTTGCGGGCCCTCTTGGGGGCCCTTATTGCCTCTCGGGGCCTCGTTGGGTGGGCGGGTGTGTGTGGGGGGGATTTTCGCATCCGGAGGGGTCGCAAAATTGCTTCCCACAGATCATGCGGAAAGGCGCGGGGGGCCCGAGAAGATTTCTGAGTTTGGGCACCAGGTCCTTCAAAGAATTTTGAAGACAGAGGACTGAGGCTCAAGAGTGAGGTAGATGACGTCGGAACACGCCCGCTCCGTGCCTCAGGGCGTTGTGGCGCTTTGGGTATTCGAAGATCTCTGGCTATCTGGAGCCGTATCGCGGGCCGTCTTGAGCCATGCCGCATGCGGGGGCAATTTTTGAGCCATCGCGGGCGCTTTGATGGACCTGCTATAAGGGGGTCCGGGACAAGGGTCGCGCCCATCCCCGACAAGGAATTCGCTTGAGAAGGCAGGGATCGCCGACAGGGCCGACGGGATGCACTGTTGGGCCCCGCTACAAGAGTCACGCCGCCTCGTTTGCGACCCGCGCGGCTGCGCGCTTCGTTTGGTGTTGCGCCCCCGCCCGCCCCCCCGCCCGGGACGGCCCGCCTCTCTACCCAGTGGTGTTTGCGGCAGGGGGGTGGGGCAAGGCTCTTTGGGATGGGGCGGCAGCAATCCGCCGCAGGATTCCCGGCGGCGTCGCGCCGTTTCACCTTGCTCCGGCCGGCGGCCCCGGGGGGCGCATCATTTCGCTTCTTTTTTAAAAAATTAAAAAAATATATTTTTTCTACATTTTCAATCGTTTCGGCTGTTTTTTTTTTCCCCCGCATTCATTGTATAATTTATGCAAAAAAAAAGGCGCCCAGCGAAACTTATTTTTTTGTTTATTCTGCCTTTATTTTATGTCGAATAAATAGCGAACAAATGTCGACAAAAAATAGCGAAACACAAGGTGCGCGGAATTCTCTGTTTCGGCCACCGGAAAAATAGCGAGAACATATTTTAAAAATAGGCGCCGCAAAAGTCCCCGGGGATGCACCTTTTTTCCCGCTATTTTTTTTGTTTTTTTCGTTGTGTTTTCGCTATTTCTTTGCCCGCCCCTCCTCCTCCCCCTCCTCCCCCCCCCCCCCTCTCCGCCTCCTCCTCCCGCCTCCCCTCCTCCTCCCCTCCTTCCTCCTCCCCCCCCCCCCCCCCCCCTCCTCCTCCTCCCTCCCCCCCCCCTCCTCCCCCACCCATCCTTCCTCCCCCCCCCCCGGCCACGCCGCCCAATAGGGGGGCCTCCGCGGCCTCGTGGGAGAGGAAAAGGATTTTTGTTGCGCAAGACAAAAACCGGCGCCTGCGGCGCTTGTGATTTCTTCATGGTTCTTGAAATAATCGGCGACGATCGTTTTCATCCGCGTTTTTAATGACAAGTCGGCGCTTGCGGTGGGCTTGCGCCATGAATTCGTTTTCTAGAATTTACTTTCTGGTGAAAAAAATCGGCGCCTGCGGCGGGCTTACCATCTTCATGCTTGTTGCGGCTTCAGTTTTTAATCGGTGCCTGCGGCGGGCTTGCAATCAGAATTCGTTTCCTGATCATAAGATCGGCGCCTGCGGCGAGCTTGCCATCTTCATGCCGGTTTTGGCTTCAATGCAGAATCGGCGCTTGCGGCAGGTTTGCAAACAGTATCCGCTCTCTTCTTCTAAAAAATAGCGTCGTTTGCGGGTTTGCGATATCAATGCTGATTTTTGATTTGATTCAAAATCGGCGCCTGCGGCGGGCTTGCGATAAGACCACAGCGGTCCCCGCCAAGCCCAACTCAGCACCTTCACTCCTTTCCGCATCAGCGGGGGTGGGGGCTGGTGTTCGTGGATGCAGCAAGCCTGCTGCGGCAGGGTTTCCACTCGTGGGGGATGCTCGAAAAATGTCCACCCCCCTCCTCCTCCTCCTCGTCCTCGTCCTGCTCCTCCTCCTCCTCCTCCTCCTCATTCCCCTCCTCTTTTCTTCCCCCTCCTCCTCCTCCTCCTCCTCCTTCTCCTCCTCCCTTTACCCCTTCTCGTGTTCGTCGCCGTGGTCATCCTCGTCAAACTCCTCATGTTCTTCCTCGCCCTCCTCGTCCATATCCTTCCTCCTTATCCTCCTCTTCCTCGTCCATATCCTTCCCCTCCTTCTCCTCCTCCTCCTCCTTCTGCTTCCTTTGTTTCAATGCGATTCGCCATGCGATGTCACGCAACCTCTCCGGCTGGAACTCACTTTCTACTGACACTTGCGCCGTTGCAGTTTCTTTCCCTTTTCTCTGCTTTGCCGTCGTGTCGCCGCCGCCGCTGCCGTTACATTCGGGGCCTCGTATTTGTCTGTTATTTCTGGAAGAACATACTTCAGCGGCCTAATTTTGACATATTTCACATCACTCATTTTTCCACACTTTCACGCAATTAAACTGATTCCTGGATTCTGAGGCTGTCCATTAGTAGCTGCATTTTAACGCCTGCTGCTGCCTGCCTTGTGTCATAGTGTTTACTGTATAGCGGGCGGCGGACTCACGCTTCGTCCCCATCCCCCCCCGACTCTAAGAAGGAGGGTGGAACAAAGGCGCGAGATAGCGAGCGTTTGTCCGCGGCCGTTTGTTCTCAAGCGGCTGGCCGCCAGGATATGATTGCGCCTCATCGCGAGGCGCGTTACTTGCCATTGAGACCGAGAACATTTTCGCTTTGCATGGCCCGTCGCTGCCGCGACGATCTCCTACTTCTCGGGCTATCGTTGCTACGGTGCAACAGGGCTGATTATGGGCTTCGCCTCGTGCGAAGCTGCTGGTTGGGCCTTCCAGCCCCCTTCGATTTTTTTGAGCATGTTTCAGCCATTTGTGGTTCTTCGTCCAAAACCCGTTTGTAGGAGGGCGCGCCCGACCTAGGGCTCGGTGGGGCGCCCTTCGCTTTCGGTTGCCAGTTATGTTCGCGGAGGCGGTGAGCGGGGGCGCGCGGGCACACAGACCGCGCTAGCCTTCACAGGAGGACATGTGATGTGTGGTGCAGCGCCTTCGCCTCCCAGCCCCTCCTTGCCCCTTCCCTCCTTCCGGTCCCCACTCGCATTCCGACTGGCTCACTCGCTCACGCTCGGACTCACCCATTCAGACTCACAGTCAGATTCGCATGAGGGCCCCCAGAGGCTGAACATGGCCAGTAATCTTTTGTCGTCTTACGGCGGACATGTCCCTCCGGACTCTACAGGAAAAAACTTCAAAAACCGTCCAAGGATAGTCAGAGGGCGACTTTTCGCTAATGGTTGACTATTTTTGAATATGTTTTGACCATTGTTTGTTTTTGTTGGAGGACATGCCCGACCAAACTGTCGTCGCCCTGATGATACGCGAGGCTGGCAGGGCCCCCCCTCCCTGCCCCAGCCGCCCACCGAGGCCGTCGCCAATCTGCACCAGACCAGGGTCGGCGACGGCGACCTCGTCGAGGAATGCATCGTGGAATGCCGCCAGTGGCACCCGCGAGGCGCTCTGCCCCCGGCGGGCGCCCCGCCAGCCCTGCCCGTGGGTGCTGCTGCTCGCCATCTCCTCCTCTTCCTCCTCCTCCTCCGCCTCCTCCTCCTCCTCCTTGTCCTCGTCCTCGCCGTCGTCGTCGTCGTCCTCCTCCTCCTCCTCCACCGCCTCCTCTTCCTCCTCTTCGTCGAGGAGTCAGGGGGGGGGCCCCCGGCTCCCCCCTGGCCTGGGCCTCCCAGGTCCGGGGGCTGACGGCGATGTAGGCCACGGCGATGCAGCTTTCGGTAAGGAGGAGGAGGAGGAGGAGGAGGAGGAGGAGGAGGAGGAGGAGGAGGAGGAAGAGGATTGATGGAACAGAGTCCCTCGCCGCCGCGCGCCGGCGACGAGGGGGGACCCCGCAGAAACCCAGACAGGCATCCGTCGAGACCCTGGCCTGCCCCACGGGCCAGCCAGGGGAACGAAAGCCACCCCCGCCGGGACGCACGGGCAACCAGACGGCCCCCAGAGGCCGCCCCCAGGGAGGGGACAAGGGAACGCGCACCAGCGCGAGCCCCGCCGCCAAGATTTCAAGGCGGACCCAGCAGACAGAGCGACAGAGCGAGGGCCCCCGCCTCACAGCCCACGGGCCGTCCACCGCGCAACACCTGCGCAAGCGCGGGCGCCGCGCGCGGCACAGCTTACGGATGCGCGAGACTCCCATCCAAGAAGACCTCGTTCAGCACCTCGCGGAGGGCGCTCGCGGTCTCGGGGCCCTCGATCGCCAGATACTTGATGTCGCGGCGCAGGCAACGCACGGCCAGGATGGTCCGCAGCCTCCCCGTGTCGAGCGCGTCCAGGGGGCTTAAACGCCCAGGCAGCGCGCGGATCTGCTCGATCAGCTTCACGCGCTCGGCCGCCATGGCACCGCCCTCCGCGTCCAGAACCTCGTTGAAGCGGACGCTGTCGCCCTGCGCCGCCATCTTGATATGGAGCACGCTGCCATGCGACGTGGATGGGGCCATCTCCATCACCCGTCGTGCTTCGCACTCGTCGAGCTCCTCCACAACTCCGTCCTCCACGTCGACGGCCATCAGGGTGGCGTCGCACAGGTCCCCCGCCCAGCGCCTGCGCGATACGATGGTGCCGCCCTGCTCCTTCAACACCACCATCTGCTCCTCTGCCTCAGCGCAGTATTCCACGAAGTCCTCCGTGAGCTGCACGGCCTTGACCACGACCTTGTCCTCCAGCTCCTCGTCGCATTCTTTCGTCTCGGAATTCGGAACCTTCGGCGGCATCACGAGGTGTGGGAAAGGCGGCACCTCGCCCAGCTCCCTGCTGGGGACCTCCGCACGTTCCTCGTACTCGTCGTCGACGCCGCCCTCGACGCCCGGCGCGGCCAGGACGTCGGAGCCGTCACCCTTCGTCCCGTCGCAGTCCTTGGCAAGCGCCACCTTGTAGGACCACGCCTGCCCTCCGCGATCGCGTCGAAGGGCTTGTCCACATCCTCGTACTCGTGCTCCAGGAAGGTCTCCGACTCCGCCCCAGTGGAGATGCTCCCGTCGTACCCGTCCGCGTGGGAGGACAGGTCGAAACAAGCGGGCTCCGAGGACTTGGCGTCAGAGCCCCCCGCTGCGACGAGCCCGTCCTTGCCGCCCTTGATGCGCTGCCTGCCTGGGATGACGTCCGCCTGGGCGGGAAGACTCATCCAAGCCACCGCCCCCGCGACAATCGCCTCGGCCTCCCCGCGGTGGCGAATGAGGGCGCTCGCCGCGTCAAGAACCCTCCAGCTGCGCGCCAAGTGGGTAGGCGGCCGCCGCCCGCCGTCACGGAGGCTCGACAGGCCTTGTGCGAGCGTGCCGCCGCCAACGGAGGCGACCCTGCCTGCGGCAGCCCCCAACACCCGTTGGGCCTGCCCGCCCAAGCTCGCCCGGCAGCTGGCCGCCTCGGCCGTGCCACCGGCTTCCTGGCCTCCGTTGAGCAAGAGCATGAGATGCGCTGCCTGCTGGGCATCCCGCGCATGGGCCATCGAGGCACCGTGGCCGACAACGATCCCGCCTCGTCCGCCTGCGCCGCCGCGCGCCGTGGAGGCGCCGCGGCAGTCGCGCGCAACCCGTGGGGCAGCGCGCGCGCCGAGAAGTAGGGGCGCGGGCGGGTGGCGCACCTCCAGAGCCCAAACGGCTACGGAGGAGGAGGAGGAGGAGGAGGAGGAGGAGGAGGAAGTGGAGGAGGAGGAGGAGTCTGCTGTCTCCCGATCGTCGTGCTCGGGCGTTGGGAGAGGCCCGCGCGCGCCTGGAGGAGCGAGGCGGGATGGGGGCGAACGCGTGGCTCGCACTCTCCTGCCATTCTCTTGTGTCGTGTGCGCTGGATCCATTCGCGCAGTGGAAATGTAGGAAAGCTGGGGGCGGGGGCCATGATATCGTGGCGGGGGCCATGATATAACACCAGATTTCATGGCGCCTCTTCCTATTCAATCGCTTTGCTCATTCCGCTGGCCCATGTTGCATGATCGCTACTGCTTCGCCGTGGGCCCGGGTCCATTGCGGCGCCGCCGAGGAAGAGGAGGACGATGAGGATGGGGAAGGGGAGGGCAGGAGGAGGAGAGGATGAGAAGGAGAGGAGGAGGATGAAGATAAGTAGGTGGAGGAGGAGGAGGAGGAGGAGGAGGAAGGGGCGGAGGAGGAAGCCTCTCGTTGTCATCTTGTGTTGCTCTTAGGGCCAAAAAGGGTCGTCGTCAAGATGCTTCTTTGGGAGGCCTCTTGGGGTCTTTTGAGAAGCCGTTCGGGGGCGCCTGGGAGGCATTTATGAACTTCTGGGGCCTCTTTGGGCCTCTTTTGGGCCTCCTGGTGCCTCTTGGCGGCATCTTGGGGCCTCTTGGGGGCCTCTGATGGGCCTCTCGGGGCCTCCTGGGGCCCTCTTGGGGCGGAAGGCTAGAATTTTCGGTTCGTGGTCCCCCTCTTGGGCTCCTCTTGGGGCCGTCTTGGGCCCCTCTTGGACCGTCTCGGGGCCCTCTTGGGCCCTCTTGGGGCCCTCTTGGAAGCCTCTTGGCCCGTCTTGGGGCGCTCTTGGGGGCCTCTTGGGCCGTCGTAGCGCATCGGATGGCCGAAACCCGGCAAGGCCAAAATCCTTGCGAAACCATAAGATTTATGATGTTGGCCTCCCGGGCCCTCTTGTGAGGCCTCTTGGAGGCCACTTGGAGGCCTCTTGGGCCGTCTTGGGGTCATCATCGGCGCTCTTTGGGCGTCTCGGGGGCCTCTTGGGCGGTCTTGGAGACCTCTTGGGTCAGGAGGGGGGGTAGTCGATTGCGCCCCTCCCCTCGGAGGCCACGGTCCTCATGAGGGGTGTCGAAAAATTGCCCGGTCTAGCATCTCTGATCCGAGTGTCACGGGGGTGTCCCAGGGGTGTCCCGGGGGTGTCCCGGAGTACTTTTCGTCCGGGGATCCCCAGGGGCGGCCCCGCGCGCGCGAACTAGAATATTGTTAACCAGTTACCGGAGATCTTAGCACGCCCTTGGCCCGTTGGGCCGGCGAATTTCAACACGCCCCTGGCCCCCAGCCCCCCCTTGGGCCGCGCACGTGCCGCCGGCCATGATTTGCGCCTCCCCTCTTGGACGCCCCCCGCTTGGCCGCCCCCGAGAAAGTGTGGCTCGTGATTTCCCGCAATCGGTTCCCACTGTCGCCGTTAAGCAACAGCGCCGTTAGCCCGGCCTTGGCAGATGGGGTCCGAGTAGACGGGGTCGCAGGGCCGCGCCGCATCGCCGATGCATCGGCGATACGGCTCGATGTGGAGCCCGATCTTCTCCACGCCTGCGTCGCCGATGCACTGCTGATGTCGCAAAGGCATTGTCGATGCATCGTTGATGCATCGCTGATGTGGCACGATCTTCTGACCCCGTTCTCTGAGACCCCATCTAGGAGGCCTCTACTGACTCTACCCGAGGGAGCGGTTTTCGGGGATCCTGGGTCGAGGAGAATCTGCACGATTTTGAGCGTTTCCGGAGGTTCGGGGGGAGGGGGGGGGGGCGCAGAGCTGGGGTTCCTGAAGGGTTTGTCCTCCACGAGGTGGCGACCCTCCCCCCCCCCTGGCGGTGACCTCCCTTGGCATCGCCTGAGGTTGGGTGGGGTGACGAGTGTCGACAGCCCCTGTGTGGCACCCTGACCCGGCGATCGGCTTTGACCGCTCGCGACAGACATGTCGTGCCCGCCGCTGGCTTTTCGTCTAAATTACGGTCAGCGCGCACACTGGAACATGTCTGGGGGTCGACTCTTGACCCCAGACCCAGACCCCTCGCGTCGTGACAGAAAACGACGGGAGTTTCTGGCTATGTTCGACCTCTCGGGGGGCCTGTTCGGTGGCCGTCATGAATCGGCGCGGGATTTGCTCCGGGAAGGTTGGGGTGGGGAACCCAAGCATACCTGTGGCAAGGGGTACACACCCTACAGTCGACCCACATACTAAGGATGGGCAACTTTCCCAAGGGTACAGTTGCATCCTTGCCTCCTCGGTCCATCCTTGACCACCTTCGTTGGCCGCGCCCCGGTCGAGAAGCTTCGACTTGCGCGTCCTTATCGCGCATCCTTCTGGTGGGTGCCCATGCCAAGAAGCACCTTGCTTGCCTCCAGGGTGCCCTGAGTTTCGTGGGTGCTGATGGTTTTGCGATCGAAAGCGCGTCGCTCCCACGCCAGCGATCGATGGGCGTCCTGGGGTCTCAGGGTTGGGTTTCTTGTGGGCTCGCCTCCAGTTGTCTGTAGGGAGCTCCAGTGGCTCCCACCCAATCTCGCATTGCCCCATCCATGCCTCCTCGGTCCATGCTTGACCACCTTCGGTGGCCGCGCCCTGCTCGAGAAGTTTCGACTTGTGCGTCCTTCTCGCGCATCCTTCTGATACGGGCCGACTGTAGGTCGCACTCAGGGGCGCGAAGCCAGTCGCGCTCTGCGCGTCGCGGCTTGGGCCTGGGAGTCGTGCCCTTCCCCGGGTCGGCCCCACGAGGGTGCGAGGACAAACCGCGCGGCTCGCAGCGCGGGGCGCGCCAGGCTCAGGTTGGGTTGCCCGGGTGCTTCTGTGGAGCCACGCCGCGAAACGCCCATGGCGTCGGAGGGCTGGGCAGCGGGGCAGGGGGGGAGGAGGTGGAGTCAGGAGGGGAAAACATACATGCACAATGAATCGCCGACTCCCAGGAACATATGGGAAAAGAAGCGTGGAAAGTGGGGGTGAAGACGAGAACCCAGAGAGTATGGGAACATGCTGTGAATTCCTGGGATTTGCGTCTGCTAATTTGTGTGCCCCAGGGCCTCTTTAAGAGGGCGGGAGGTGGAGACTGGTTCGTCCGTGGCCTCCCCCCCGCCGCCTCTTGTTATTCTCCACCGAAACGCTTCCCATGCAGCATGGCCAGACCATCCGCAGTCCCCCTCTTCGGGAAGTCTCAGCCGCGATATCCGGGCTGCCCCTCCCCGCCCGCAAACACAGTCGGGGACAGGCGCCCTCTCAGCCGGGTCTCGCGGCATCCGCCACCACATCGGGGGGGGTCAGTTAGGCTGTTGGCGCTAGCCTAGCGTCAGCAGCCTAATTGACCCCAGTGGCGCTTGTATCGCCCCCGGCAGGCTGAGCCTGCCCCAGTCGTTCCCTTAGGGGACCCTGAGACAGCACCAGGGTCCCAAAAGGCGACCCTGGTCTTCTGGGTCGGGGATAAGTGTGACGATGCTGGCCCCGTAGAGGCCCAGAGGAAAAGGAGGAGGAGAATTCTGATTATGGCCCCCGGCTAGGCTATGGGCCGTGTCGGCCATCATGTTTGGTGATGGGAGGGCTTTCCTCGCCGAGATCGTGCTGCTTCGCTTGTTCGGGCGTGCCTCATGAGAACTCTAAGTTGTCTTGCGAAGGCCTTTCGGCCGGCACCGCCGACCCTAAAGGCGGGACTTCCCCCAGGCCCGCCGGGGCCCCAGGGGGAGGGGCGTTATTCTGACCCGCCCCCCCCCCGACCCCATCCCCCCAAGGACCACCCCCCCGGCAGGGACGGGCTGCAGGGAAGGGGATCGACTTGACTATGATGTTCCTTCTGCTTCTTCCTCGAGTTCCTCGGGACTGGCGACGACGACGACGACGCTCCATGGGGGCTGCCGCCTCGTGGAGTTCACGCGGCACGGCCGCGCCGGCGTCCGCGTGGGGGGGGCGCCGCGGGCATGCTGCCGTGTGAGCGGCAGCCCCGTGGGTGCCAATCGAACGGGCCGACGCATGTGGTCATTCATAGGGGAACCAAAATCGGGGGCTGACTAGTCGATTAGTGAATTGTCCGTTCTCGGTTCTCGAGAGGACGCCGCGGCTGTCGTTTTCCAGGTTTGCGCCCGCCAGGTTTGGGCCGGAGGTCGTTTTCACTAACCACGTTTTACTAAAGGGAATTCTGTCCATCACCGAAAAAGTTGCATAAACATAAAACTCTGAGCTCCGCACGGATTTCTCGGATCGGCGCTGGACCCCCCCGCCTCTGCGGGCCCCAGCGCCGATCCGAGAAATCCGCGCGTTCCTCCGAGTTGCTATGTTTATGCCACCTTTTGTTTCTCTAACTCAAACACCCATGTCAGTCTCGACCGTGCTATGTTCAAGTTCAAGAATAGATATCTTTGGGACTATGTTTCGAACACGTTCGACTATTGTTGACCAGTTGTGAGTATTTTGTGACGGTCTCTGATCATGCTATGTAGATTTCCAGAATCACGTAAGTCGCAGCCGCAGCATGTAGATGCAGACGAACAAGCAAGCACGCTCCATACTCGCGTCAGTTGCAGCCGCGCAATGTCTGAACGCCTGCATGCATGTACGGTTGCACACGCTTCGCGGTGTAATTCGCTTCACTGGGGTACGGGCGAACTTCGAGAGCATCATGAGAACGGGGCGGTGGGGGGCGGCACTGCGCCTGTGTGCTGCGAGTCGCATGTGTTGCTTCTGTTCAGGCGGATGTTTCCGGGAGGCGCATCTAGTCTCTAGCCTCTCAGCCCTCCTCTCCCTCGCCCTCGCCCTTCTCTCCCCATCTCGCCTCTCGCCCTCGCCCTCCCCCTTCCCTCGCCTCTCGCCCTCCTCTCCCTCGCCCTCCATCTCCCCCTGGCCCTCCTCCCTGTCCCTCCTCTCGCCCCTCCCCCACTCCCCCCCCTCGCCCGCCTCGCCCCCTCCCCCCCCCTCCCCCCCCTCCCCCGCCTCCCCCTTCTCGCCTTCCTCTCGCCCCCCCATCACCCCCCTCGCCCCCCTCGCCCACATCCTCCCTCCCCCGTCCTCTCTCTCACCCTTCTTTTCCTCGCCGTGGTTCGGTGACCAGGGGGCCGTGCTGCGCAGTGCAGTGCAGGGCCTCCGCTTCTCCTGATGCAGATCTTCAGTTGAGATCCTGCGTCTGACCCCGAGGGGGGGGGGTCGGAGCTATGGGTGTTGCGACTGCGCCGGCGACTCTTGTAAAGCGATGCTTCTCGTGCCCCCGTCCAGTGGCGGTGTGGGGGAGGCGGGGAGAGAAGCTCACTCACATCAAAACGCATTACAGGCTCTGCGTCACGGCCGCCGAGAATCGGTGCTTCTCGTGCCCCCGTCCGCTGGTGGGTGATGGGAGGGGGGAGGAGGCGGGGAGAGAAGCTCGCTCACACCAAACCGTATTACGGGCTCTGCGTCACGGCCGCCCCAGCTCGTGTTAAGTCGGGCATGTCCCTCTAATTATAGGGGGAGTATCGGGCCGAACGAAAGGGGTGGATTGGGAAAGGGGGGGTTACGAAATCTGCTGCATGCAGCTGGTTTCGGCCCCACCGAGGGGCCCATACCTCGATACATAGCCGCCTCTGGCGCCGGGAGGCGCCGGGAAAATCAGCTACGTGAGCTGATTCTCACCCCCCCCTTTGCTATCCCCCCCTTTCGCCCGGCCCGAGAATACTCAAACAAAGTAAAACAAGAAAGCAAAACAGTATCGGGACGTTCTTCTTGTTTGTTTTACATGTGTATATATATGTATAGAGGATTATGTTTGAGCATGTTTGGGTTAATGTTCAATCTTTCGTCACAAATGCGCCTGTAGGAGGACACACCCGGCCCGACCTCAAGCTCGTCTGTGAGCTGCAGATTGAGGGGAGAGGGGCAGTCACCAGAAGATGCCACAGTCGGCCGTGCGTGCGCGACGACAGCCCCCCCCCCCACACACACCTGGGGTGTGGACGAGCAGGCCGAGGCGCCCCTAGCAGGCTCCTGGGGAGGTAGCCCTCCAGGGCCCAGTTGTAAGTCGGGCATGTCCCTCTACAGGGGGAATATTCAAACATATTCAAAAGATAGTCTGGGGGCTATTTTTTATATGTTTGGCCATTCTGGTGTATGTTTAACTTTTTTATTTTCCGTGCGAAATCCGCATGTAGGAGGACATGCCCGACCTAAGCCCAGTTCGAGGAGAGGGCAGTTGGTCTCCCCCCGATCGGGGCAGCACCCGCTGGCCTGTCTATCGTCAAGTCTGGCGTGTCCCTCTACAGGAGGAATATGGAAGAACAGTAATCACAGACTAGTCTGGTGACGTTTTTCGTGCTCTTTTGACTATGTTTGATGACGATTGTTGGACTGTTTCATTTTTCTTCTAAGATCCGCCTGTAGGAGGACATACCCGACCTAAGGGTAGGCTCAAGGGGGAGATGCGTCGACCTCCTTTTAATCGCCCACTGATCGCCGGTCGTCGTTTTCTTATTTATTGTTTTGCCAATCGGCGCGGACCCTGCCCCCCCCCCCGCTCCCCCGCTTTATGAAGTAGATCTTGGCTATTTTTGTCGCCTGTTTCGGGCAGGTGGAGCCTCCCCCATGATGGACGCCCTGCTGCAAACAGGCGCACGAAGCAGAGGTCCGGAGCCAGACCCCCATCCCCCCCACCCCTTCCGCCCAATGTCGAAGCGCCAAATAAGGAAACGATCATTTGTGGCCCGACAGCCCATCCCGCCTATCGCCGATCTATTAGCGACATACCGCCGATTCCAGAGCGATGCTTGTGTGTGTGTGTGTTTGGTTGTGTGTGTGTGTGCGTGTGCGTGTGCGTGTGCGTGTGTGTATATGTGCACACATATACACATGTTTACATACATATACATACATACATACATACATACAGACAGACAGACAGACAGACCGACAGACAGACAGACATACATACACACATACACACATACACACATACACATATACATACATACATACACACATACATGCACACATACATATACATATACATATACATATACATATGCATATACATGTACATGTGCACATACATATGCATCTACATATACCTTCACGTATACATATACGTATACGTATACATATACATATACATAGACATATACGTATACCTATACATATACGTATACATATACATGCAACTATACATATACATATACATGTACACATACATACACATATACATATACATATACATATACATATGCATATATATATATACATATACATATGCATATACCTATACATATACATATACATAAACATAAACATATACACATACATGTACATTTACATGTACATATACATATACATATGCATATACATATACATATACATATGCATATACATATACATATACATACTTATATATAAAGAGAGGGAGAGAGAGAGAGAGAGAGAGAGAGAGAGAAAGAGAGAGAGAGAGAGAGAGAGCGAGAGAGAACAAACAAGAAAACGATTGCGTGCTCAGTTTTGTTCTCCCCGCTGGGCCTGTCCCCGCCTTAACGTTGCCCCCTCTCGGGCGGCGGCGAAGGTGGAGGAGGCGTGGAGGTGCAGATGATGATTCAGGAGGGAGAGACGCACACATGGGGTAACGACCACTGACATAAACATAAAACTCGGAGGTCCGTGCGGATTTCTCGGATCGGCGCTTGACTCCCCTGCCGGCGCCTCCGGCGCCGCCCCTGGCGCGCTCCGCGCGCCTGAGAGGGGGGTCCAACGCCGATCTGAGAAATCCGCGCGGACCTCAGAGTTTTTATGTTTATGCCATTATTTGTTCCGCTAACACAGACACACACACACACATCATCATCGATCTCGAGGAAAGCACGGAACATCTGGGAAGCGGAGGAGGAGATGAGCATCCAGAAAACAGAGTAACAGTTTTGGGGAGTTCTGGGAGCTGTTTCTATAACCGGGGAAACGTAAGACTCGAGTAAGCTGGAATTTGGATTTGCCGACTGACGAGCGCGTCCTGGATTTTGACGGTCCCGTTTTCGTGGATAGTCTGCAGCGGGAGCCCGCGTAAAATGTCAGATGGGGTCTCGTCATTTTTATGATGGCCCCCGTCAGGCCAACCCGAGTCCCCCGTTCCCGAGTCTTATGTCTCCCCGATATTGGTCTGTGTGTCCCGGGGCCCTCTCAGTGAGGGCGTCATTCCTTGGGGGGCCAGCGTCGCGGCCGGGGCTGGAGAGCTCCCCTTGTCCAGGGGGTGTCCCGCGTGACGGGGGCGCGACGTGCAAAGGCCCGTGGCCTAGAAGCTGTAGATTGGGGCACCGATCGCTGCAGCCAGGGTCGGACCGAGGTATATCGGATCAGAGGCAACGATGGGGGGATGGGCAGAGGGGGGGATGCATCGACACGCAATCGCCCATTGATCGCCGATGGGGGCCCGACAGCCCCAGCCTGCCCAGGAAGGTGCGGATTGACTATCGGGGGCCGAATTATCGCCGATATATCGGCGATGTATCGCCGATTCCAGGTCGATGCATCCCCCCCCCCCATGCCAGTCCCCCCCTATCGTTGCCCCTCATCGGAAAATGGAACACATACATTACCAGTGGCGGTCTGTTTTTCAATCCCAGGACTTTTTGAGGGTCGGGGACGACGTCGGGGCGGTGTGGTGTATACTTGTTTCCCCCCTTTCTCCTGAGGGGACATCGTAAACTGTATGCATCAGGATCCCGCATGCACCAAGATCCGCTTTCCTGTGCAATTGTTCGTGCAGGCCCAGAAAGAGGCTCGATGTATAGAGCTTGTTTCCCTAGTATAAGATCGAGGTCGATTCGGGAAGGATGCCTTACTCGGAAGAAGAACAACTCCGTAGACATAAGCTTTTGGCGCTCCGCGCGGATTTCTTGGATCTGCGCTGGGACCCCCTGGCGGCGCCTCCGGGGCCGCCCCTGGCGCGCTCTGCGCGCCTGGGAGGGCGGTCCATCTCAGATCCAAGAAGTCCGCGCGGACCGTCAAAAGTTTATGTTTTTGCCGTTCTTTGTTCCTCTACTAATGTTCTTCGTGTTTGTTGGATGTTCTTGTGCATCTTGGGGACACCCTCGAGTGATCAGGCGGAAGGTCTCATGTTCTTGAAGGGTGTTCTTCTATGCTAGGTCGGGCCGAACCGGTCACTGCAGCCAGAAGTTGCCGCAGTCAGTCGAAGTTGGAAGACAGTTGACCTCGGTCAGGATGCAAATCCAGGGAGGTTTGACTCAGCATCTCCACCGGAGTATCCGAGGTCGGCAACCAGGCTAATCCCGCTGAGTCCCGCTAAATACGGTTCAAGATTGAGCTTTAACGGTTTCTTCCGACTACATGGGCGAGGCAGCATATGGGGTCGTTGGCGCCAACATTGGTGCGGAAGTTGTCCGCGTTGCAGCGCGCCGCGCTGGCGGCCCACGTAAGCCACCGCGTAAGGGCAATACGTCATCTCGCGTACGTACAGCCGGACCGAGGTATAAGATCGAGGTCGGTTCGGGGAGGTCAGACGGGTGTACTTCGTGCTTGTTGGATGTTCTTGTGCATTTTGGGGGGTACCCTTGGCTGTTCTGCGTGTTTTGGCCGGCGGAGGGTCTCATGTTCTCGAGGGATGCTCTTCTGGGGTAGGTCCGACTGCAAGACCCGTTTTCGATCGTCGCTCACGTTGCTCCCCTATCGGGCCCAGAAGCCCGCAGCCGTTCTCGCGAAGGCCTCCCGGGATCTGGAGAGGCCGAAAAAGTTAGCAATACGGCTACTCCCGGACCTCTCCAGGGGTGCGTTCTGACCAGAATTCCAAGGCGAATCCAGCGGTGGCGACGAGGGCCTCCCAGGAGAGGCCCACGCAGGGTAGTGGTAGGGGGTAGGGGCACCTTTGTTCTCCTCTGAGGATTTGCGGCCCAGGCCTGGCACGTCGAGGGGGTGCCGAGGACGTCCCTCCTCCAGCCCAGCAGCCCGCAGCCGTTTCCCACGAGGGCCTCCCAGGATCGGCGGCCCAGCCTGGCCTGGGGATTATGGGCCGACTTTCCACCACCACTGCTCTAGGCCTCTTAGATGGGGTCGGAGTGGATGAAGTCAGAGGATCGCGACGCATCGCCGATGCATCGGCGTTGCGGCTCGATGCGGAGCCCGATTCGCTTCACGTCGATGTCGCCGATGCATCGCTGACGTCGGCGGTGCATCGGCGGTGCATCGCCGATGCATCGGTGATACATCGCCGAGCCGATGCATGGGCGACGCGTACTCGGACCCCATCTAGGAGGCCTCTCACCACCATGGGCAGGACGGGGGAGGAGGGAGGATAGGGGAGGTCCTCCTCCTCCCCGTCCTCCTCCTCCTCCTCGGCCTCCCCCTCCTCCCACCTGCCCACTTGCCCACCTGCCAACCTGCCCACCTGCCCACCTGCCTATGGTAGTGGGTGGTGGGACAGTCGGCCCAGCAGGGGGGGGGGCGCATGCCGAGGGCCGAGGCGGGGGGCCGCCCCTCGCCGAAAGGCTGGTCCGACGGCTCCTTCCTGTCCTCGTTCTTCGTCGACCAGCTGCCGATGAGCCGGAGGCCGCCGCCGCCCCAGAGAGATCCGGCGCATGGACGAACATCGGGACGGAGGTTTTGTCGCCGTTTTCGGCCTCTGTAGAGGCCCTCGCCGGGCCTCGGGGCCGGCCCCCCAGAGATGCACAGCGCATGGAAAGAATCAAGACGGAGGTTTTGCCGCCGTTTTCGGCCTCTAGAGGCCCTCGCCGGGCCTCGGTACCGTCACAAAACGACTCAGGGTGGAAACCTGGCCCTGGAGAGTGGGCCGAGACTTCCTGGGCCCCCGCACTGACAAAAATCACGACGTCGGATCTCTGGGCCTGTGCGCCCTCCCCGGGGGGGGGGAGGGGGCGCCGCCGCCCGTCTCGGCGGCGAGCGAGGGGGGACATCGTCGCCGCGGCCAGGCGCAGACACAGGGAGGAGCTTGCCAGGATGGGCCCCAGAGGGGGATTCGGGGACAGAGTTTCTTGGGCCGGGTTGGGGATTGCCAGGCGCGCTCCACTACTCGCCGAGTGATACGTCGCTCCAAAAAGTTGGAGCGGCGGGATTAGGGCAGTTGTCGGCCTCCGGGGGCCCTCGCCGGGCCTGGGGAGCGTCTGAAAACGACTCAGGACGAAAAACTGGTCCTGGGGAAGTGGTCTGGACCTCCAGGTCCCACGCATCAAACATCGGAGCGGCTGGATGTCAAGGTATTCGCAAAGTGCCTGTTCGCTAACGCATGTCTGCATCGATGTAATGTATCCTTGTATCCTGAGCCCCCCTTGGCGAATCCAGGCCACTTTCGGACAGGGTTAATTCTTCACGCTTCGCGTATCCCCACCAGCCCATCTCAAAGCAGCAACTCTAGCGAAGCATGCCGACAGTCTTGTTTTTCAGGCGTGTTTCCGCTTGCCCCCGCATATCTCCCCTGTTCATCCTTCCTCCCGCCTCCTTGTACATCCTTCTTGTGGTGGGAGCGGGAGAAGGACGAGGCGGAGGAGGAGGGAGAGAAAGCGCTCCTCGTGGTTTGAGTCGTTCGGGCTTCTCGTCCTGGTGTGAGTCGTTCGGGCCCTTCTTCCTGGTGTGAGTCGTTCGGGCTCTTCGTGGTGTGAGTCGTTCGGGCTCTTCGTCCTGGTGTGAGTCGTTCGGGCTTCTCGTGGTGTGAGTTGTTCGGGCCCCTCGTCCTGGTGTGAGTCGTTCGGGCCCCTCCTCCTGCCCGTCCAGAAACGACGCCCAGGCGAGTAGAGGGTCGTCCTGATGGGCTTTTCGGCGTCTTGGGTGCCTCGGGGGGGCCTCTTTGGGCCGTTTGGGATCCTCTTGGGGGCCTCCTGGGGGCCTCTTGGGGCCATCTTGGGGCCTCTTGGTGCCTCCTGGGCGCTTCTTGGGGCCATCTTGGAGGAAATCGATCAAAGAAGAGGGGAGCTTTAATTAGCGCTGCCCCCTCAGAAGGCCAACATGGGGCCAAAAACTTGGTAAAATCAATGAGGGGAGCTTTAATTAGCGCTGCCCCCTCAGAAGGCCAGAATGGGGCCAAAACCGTAGTAAAATCAATGATTTTGGCTTCAAAGAAGAGGGGAGCATTTTTCTGCCTCCCCCCGTCGGGGCCAGAATCCTCGTGAAGGGTGTCGTTTTTTAGCCCTCCCAGGAGTCGAAAAAGACCCCTCCAACCACCCGCGGGGCGCCCTCTCCAGGCCCAGGGGGAGGGGGTAGGGGGAAGGGTAAACCCCTCCCCGAAGGGGAAGAAGGGGGTTGAGAACAGAGCGGGCTCTCTAAACCACTCACGCCCAAAGGGCTGGTGGGATTAGGACGAGGACAAATCCGGTCCAGAGCGTCCCAGAACGCTCTCAGAGCGTTCCGGGACGCTCTGCGAAGGCCGCGGCGAGACATCCTCCAGAGCCGCCGGATCTCAGAGATTCTCAATTTAATCCTAACCCGATTTTTATCCTCGTCCTGGCTTCGTCTTGAGGATCGAGGCTCGAGGATCCAGCCGCCGACTGCGTCCTCTGGAAGGGGTGGGTGGCGCCCCGCTCGTCGCGCACCACTCTGCCCGGCCTCCCCCCCCTGTTGGTCCCAGGATGGACCCCCAGAGAGGGCTCTGGGGACAGTTTCTGGGCGGGTTGAAGACCGAGGCTCGAGGACCCAGCCGCCAGCTGCGTCCTCTGATGCGGCGGCCGATTTTGGGGCGGGTTGAGGATCGAGGTTCTCGAGATTCTCGATTTGTCCTCACCCGATTTTATCCTCGTCCTGGCTTCGTCTTGAGGATCGAGGCTCGAGCATCCAGCCGCCACCTGCGTCCTCCGCAAGGTGGTTGGAGCCCCGCCCGCCCCCCCCCCCGGGGTCCCCCTGGGCCTGGTGCCCCCGGAGGCCGTGGGGGCTTCTGGGGAGACCCTTCGGGGGTGGACAGAACCCCCACCCTGACACGTCGATTAATTAGTGAATTGTTCGTTTTCGGTTCTCGAGAGGGCGCCGCGGCCGCCATATTCCAGGTCGAGCGGGCGCCGCGGCCGCCATTTTCCAGGCTTGCGCCCGCCAGGTTTGGGCCCGAGGTCTTTTTCTCAACCACGTTTTGCTAAAGGGGGTTCTGTCCATCCCCGAATCCTGGGGACCCCATTGGGGCAGTGGCATATCTTCGGCGACACACCAGATCTTGGAGGATCGGCGGCGATAGCGGCTCCGGAGACTGGGGTCAATGCAAATAGGGGTCAGTCCGAGCGCCGGACCTTGCAGGATCCTGCAGGGCCAGGGGTGCATTGGCCGGGGTCAGGGCGCAGGAGCCTGCAAAGCCTGGCTGACCCGGGTCTGGATTGACCGGGGTCATCATATTTCTGAGGCGAGCGACCCTCAGATCTTGGCGCTGCAGTTCTTTCACAACGGGCGTTTCCGCCCAGTTTCGGGCCCATGGGGACCCTCAAATATCGATACAGCTCGACAAATGGCGCAGACAAATGGGGCCCATGGCCCTGGTCGTGATTTTTGCTTGGGATGTTGCAATTTGCTCGCGACGTCGGAGGTGAGGGGAGGGGGGGAGTAAGAAGGAGAGGGCCTTCTCAGAAGGCGGCGGGACTCCTCAGAAACCCTCGCACCTTTGAGAGGTTTCCTGTGTCTTCGGGGAAGGCTCAGAAGCAGAGCTCATTTCCACCCCTCCGATTCAATTCGATTCGTTTTCGATGGCTTCCGATTCCGATTCGATTCGACTTTGGATTTCGATTTCGATTCCGATTCATCCATGGAGGCCTACCCAGGCTGCCGATTTCCGCGGATTCGACCTCTTCCGACCGGGCTGCCGATCCGACTCACTTCGATCGCTGGCTCGACTTTTATCGATTCGATTCCGGAGGCTCTACTGCAGAAGACTTCTCAGGAGGCCGGACGGCTTCGGAGACTTCTGAGCCGCAGGCTTCGCCTTCTCGCTGCTTCCCCCCCGGGTGGTCGCCGCGCCAGGCGGAGGAGGCGGAGGAGGAGGAGGAGGAGGAGGAGGAGGAGGAGGGGGAGGGGGAGGGGGAGGAGGGAGGAGGGAGGAGGAGGAGGAGGAGGAGGAGGAGGAGGAGGAAGAAGAAGAAGAGGAATAATAATAATACTAATAATACTAATAATACTACTACTAATAATAATAATAATACTAATAATAATAAGAATAATAAGAATAATAATACTAGTAGTAGTAACAATAATAACAATAATAATAAGAAGAATAAGAATAAGAATAAGAAGAAGAATAAGAAAAATAATAATAATAAGAATAAGAATAAGAATAATAAGAAGAAGAAGAAGAAGAGGAGGAGGAGGAGGAGGAGGCAGAGGAGGAGGAGGAGGGGAGGAGGAGGAGGAGGAGGAGGAGGAGGAGGAGGAGGAGGAGGCAGAGGAGGAGGCAGAGGAGGAGGAGGAGGAGGCGCCTCTCACTGGGAGGAGGGGCCGCCCCTCGCGCCCGTGCCGGCTCCTGCCCGCCGCGCCAGAGGTGTCATTCATTGGGGGCCATGTCACATGCGAACCCTCTCCCCCCGCCCCCCACCATCCCTTGCAAAAACCATACAAAACACACTCTGCCTCCAAATTCGGAGCATGCGCAGCCAACCCGATGCGGCCTCCCCCCACCATCCCTATCAAAGAACAATGCAGAGTACACTTGGCAGCGGCGGCGGCGGCTGCGGCGGCTGCGGCGGCGGCGGCTGCGGCGGCTGCGGCGGCTGCGGCGGCCGCGGCGGCGGCGGCGGCGGTGGCGGTGGCGGTGGGTCTTTTCGTTCGGGAGCTCCCGAGCGAAGTGAACCCCACCCCCCACCCCTCAGAAATCGTGGGGGGTGGGGGGAGGGTTCGCATGTGGCCCCCCTCATTCAAGCAGGGGCGGAGCGTCCTGGCTCGCCCAGAGGCCCACCAAGGAGTGTTCCAAGAGCCTTTTCTTTGGTCTGCACGAAATGCTCGTAGAACATTTCTGGCCGGGGCCGTCTCGTTTTCACACGTCGGGTTTTTGTTCTAAGAGCATGGCTCTTGCTCTTAGAACAAGTTTGGGTTCTAAGAACATGTCGTGGTAGGCCTGTAGGAATGCCGGGACGGTCGGTCCATGGCACCCGCCCCTACGGTAGGTGATCGTTCTTTTGTTCGTCGTTTTGTCGATCGGCGCGGGCCCGTTTGGTTTTTTTGGGGGGCGCCTGTTTCGAGCAGGTGGACGCACTGCTGCAAACAGTCGCACTAAACACAGGTCCGGAGCCAGACCCCCCCCTTCCCCCCCTTCCGCCCAATGCCGAAACACCGATTAAGAAAACGATGACTAGAGGGAAACATTTAGTGGACGTTCCCCCAAACTCCAAGCTGGCACGCGCGGGGAGGACTGCGGTCGAAGTGCAGCTTGTTCCACCCACCGCCAGCACTGATCACTGGGGAGGGGCATTGACAGATGAAGGCGGCATGAGTGTGCTCCAATTTCTTCCCAGGCATGTGTCAGCCGAAAATGTAGGTGACCGAAACAAACCTGTGACCGAAAACGTGCAGCTGGGCGAGGGCTGGCAAATCCGTGGCTGCAAAAACGGTTTTCCCGGAAGAAGAAAAACAATTTCCCATGATAAACTCAGCGCTCTGAATAGTGAACGGGCTGCTTCCCGGAAGAAACAACAAATTTCCGGAGCTCCGTTTTAGCAGCCACGGGTTTGCCAGTCTTCGCCTGGCTTCTGAGAAAGTGTGACCAGCAACGGAAATCGTCTCGGTTTCGAGCCAGACATCTCGGTCACGCTCGGGCGCGGCCGGACAACCTCGGGCTCAAATCTCGGCCACGCTCGAGTCGATCTCTGGGCACGGTTTCGGTCACGACGCCTTCCTCATAGAGACGAGGCTGCGTGAGATGCGCAACAGGATTCGTCTGACCTCCGGCGGGGGCGATTCGTCGCCATGGTTCAGAGCCCGAAATCATCAGGGGTGACTAGGGTCAGGGCTGACTCGGGTTCGTTTTGCGGGAATCCGAACCCGAGTTGCCCCGGGTCCGAGTTGGTGTTTCCTGGCTAACGACGGCATGATGGCCGTGGATCACCACCCACCAAACCACCCCAACCCAACCCGAAGGTCCAAATGTATCCTCGATTTCCAGTGGGGGGGGGTCGGGGAACGTTGGAACAACACATGGAACCCGTACCCCCCCCCCCAACCCGAAATTCGTGTCAAATTCGGGTCTTCGGGTTGGGTTGGGGTGGTTTGGTAGGTAGTCAGTGGAGGGATCGGCTCCCGTTGGCTTCCGACAGTCGGTCGCCCTGAGTCTCTCGCGGGCCCCAGGGGCCTCGACCCTCGGCGTGTTCGCTCGAGTCGAGGATCGACTGCAGTGGGTGCCCATGCCAAGAAACACCCTGCTCCTCCTCCTCCTCCTCCTCCTCCTCCTCCTCCTCCTCCTCCTCCTCCCCCTCCCCCCCCTCCTCCTCCCCCTTCCTCTTCCTCCCCCTCCTCCTCCTCCTCTTCCTCCTCCTCCTCTTCCTCCTCCTCCTCTTCCTCCTCCTCCTCCGCTTACACGCCTGTCGTTGAAAGTAGGTACAGTGGGGGCCCATGCCAGAAAGCACCCTGCATGCCTTCAAGGGTGCCCTGGGCTTCGAGGGTTTCGGGGATTCTGCCGTGGGAAGCGCGACGCTCCCACGCCAAAAATCGATGGACGTCCTGGGGTCTCATGGTGGGGCTTCTTGTGGAAGGTCTAGAGTTCGTCATGCGGGGGGCGGGGGGCGGTTTTCGCGCGTTCAAAGATAATCGACTTTTGAGGTACACCAGTTCTGTAGGCGATCCCCTACTCGAGTCATGCCTTTCCCCGCCCCCCGCATGGAGCCTCCGCCCCGCGGGCCGACCTGCTATGCAGACTCCGCCTCCGCCCGGCCTCGCGGCAGCCATCCCCACCCGATGGGGGCAGGCTGGTGCAGCTGAGGGGTGCGCTTGGCCTGAAATCGGGCATGTCCCCCTACAGGAGGAGTACTCAAAAATAGTTTTGAAATCATATTTGGACGAGTTTCCACTTCTTTTTTTGGAATGTTTGGAATATGTTTGGTTCGTTCTCTATTTTTCGTCCAAAATCCGCCTGCCTGACCTCAGCTTGGCTCACTGGTGATGGGGCTCGGTCTCGCTCGAAGGCGGAAAAGGTACCCATCAATGGTCAAACATCATCACTCAATATTCAAGTGCTTGCGGCATGGCCCACCTCCGTGCCAGCTCAGCACAGGATGGTGAAGCTTCGAGCACCGAGAACCTTCACACGTAACACCTCTTGTCTGCATTTTTATTGGAGGAAATCTGCTGAGACCTAGGTGGGCCAACTTGGGGCTGTTTCGGGCCCCTTTGGGGCAGTCCAGGGGGTCCATCGGGGCCCTCGTAAGCCGTCATGGGGCCTTCTTGGGCCAATGTGGCGCTGTCTTGGCTGTCCGGTGGGGGCCTCGTGGGGTTCTCTTGGGGATTTTTTCGGGCCGTCTTGGGGCCACACCGGAAGCCATTGAGTACAAAAGGAGGCGGCGTGGAGTAGCGTCGCCACTAAGGAGGCCGAACTTTGCCCCCAACCCAAGGGCACCATTTTTGTTTCGCCTTCTTCTTGAGGCCATCTTGGACGCTCTGACCGTTCGCGAACCCCTCACCCGTCCAGACCCAGGGAGAGGGTGTAGAGGGAGGGATACAGACCTCCCCAAATGAGAAGAAGCGGGGAGGATGGAGGAGGACACGCGCTCAACCACCTCAGCCCAGAGGGCTTGTGGGAATATAAGATCCAACCGCAGCTAGTACAAGTGCACAGAACATACAACAACGACGCAGCACAAGGTGGGTCGATGATCCCTCATCTTTCGTTCACGCGGTCCTTGGATAATATTTGCTAATGTTCCAGCTGCCTACAGGAAGTCCCGCCTTTGTGCCTGGGTTGTGGGTTATAGGCCTTTTGGATGTTCGTGGGGATACCGTGGGAGGCTTCTCGGGAGCCTGTTGGAGGCAGTTTGAGGCCTCTTGGGGGCCGTGTGGGGGCCTCTTTGGACACTGTTGGGCCTCTGGGGGGCCGCTGGGACGGCTCTTGGGGCCTCTTGGAGGCCTCCTGAGGCCTCCTGGTGGCATTCGGGCGGAAGAATGGAATTATCGGTTCGTGTTTGCGCTCTTGGTTTTCTCTTTGGGCCGTCTACGGGCTCCCTTGATCTGTCTCGGGCTTCTCTTGGGCCGTTGTGGTGTCCTCTTGGGTCGTCTTGGTAACTCTCAAGTGAGCTGGGACAAGGGCGAGAGCTAGCGAGCATTTGTCCGCGGCCGTTTGTGCTCAAACGGCTGGCCGCCAACATTTGGCTGCGCCTCGTTGCGAGGCGTACTACTTGCCATCGAGACCGACAGCATCATTCGCTTGAGATGGCCCGTCGCTCCCGCGACGACCTCCTACGACTGGGACTATCGCTTCTGCGATACAACAGAGCAGGAGCTGTGCTACGCCTAAGGCGTAGCTTCTGAACGGGCCTACCGGCGCCCTTCAAACGTGGTAGCGGAGCGGGCCTATGGTGGTCAGCTCTAGCTCTGCTCCTCACCATGCACGGCACTATCTAGTGGACTACTGACATGGTGGAACATCAGGGTGCAGTGGGTCTGCGCGGAGGAATGTACATTACTACGTACAACCGCAAGGACACTTGCAGTGCTACCTCTGCTCCCGCAGGGGCTTCTTACTCGAGTCCTACATCCCTGCGTTTCTACACTCCTGAAGTCCACCCACCTATTCCAACTGGAAACTTCTTCGATGAGACCATGCATGGCAACGTGCGACACGATACTGCGCCGCCTCCACCCGCACGCAGGCTTACAGTCAAACACCACAAACCTCCGCCAACCCCATCCGACCACGACCTACGAGGCCACTGGATTGGTAATGCTATCTTTGGCGTCGTATGGGTTGCTATCGGGTGCGCCGTGGACACATGCGCGGCGGAGACGACACAGGGACAACCGGCCCCCGCTGGGGCCCGGCCGGTCAAGTATTTTTCCGCGAATTCGTCCGAGAGGTGCATGCCTGGATCAACGTGACCACAGGCACTACGGCGCCCTCCCAACAAGCTGCAGCATTGCAGCGCGGTCTGGGAGGTCTCGCACGGACCATAGCCATGAGAGTTCCCCCTGCAGTAATTAATTTTGGCGTCAACATAGGTGGCCGCCATACTGATGGCGTCACCTACATTGCGTTCCTCCTCAGCACGAAGTTAGGAGGAACGCCAATTTAACTCGGGTGCTGCTTTCATCGACTGTCGAGTCCATGCGGGAGCACGGATCGACCAGTGATTGGCGCGCTTCGAGATACCCTGCTGTGAGGCTGAAACCGCAGGCTTGAACATCCCCAACCTCTCAATCTTAATTGCTACTCTGTTCGGAGCCCTAGGCGTGGGGGCGTCGCGTGCACAACAACTTCTACAGCCACGTAACCACCAAATGCAGAGGAATCAGCAGCAATTGGATTCTCTGCTGGAGCGCACGAGGTCATATGCTCACACCGCTGCGCGAAACCCTGGCAATATGAGTTGTATCTTCAGCCACGGTCACCGTGCCGAATGCAGGCCAACCGTCTACGAGCGTCTGGAACGATGATCCACAACCAACGGAAACCACCGCGCTATTATCCCAAAGTGGTGGTCCGGCCGCGGGGTCGCAAAACTCCCGGGCCAGGTATCAGGCATCGCTGGCAACGGCGCCCCCTACACAAGCCACTACCCTTGTAGCCTCAACGGGGCAACCCGCTGAGTCCGACTTCGACTCTGGAACGGACGCCGACGCGTCATCAGACGACGAAGCCAATGTCTTAGACTGTTCCGACATGCCCACGTATCTTACGGAATAACAACAGGCTCAATGGCTTTCTCTTGGATCTCAGAAGCGCAAACGTCGATGGAGACTTCCTGGGCGCAGGCAGGGGTCGCAGGCGCCCTTCAGGAAAGGGCGAGTGGCGCCGGGGCAACCCGAAAGTCGCTAACGGCAAAACAGTGGACTATGACATCTGCCATAGCACGCGTCATTTTCGCCGTGAATGCCCCCGGGGCGATGGGAGAGGCAGAGGTCCGCCGATGCATCTGGCTCAAACCGACTCGGACATACCGCATGTCGATTGGGGCACATTATTTGCCGACCCTGCCGTCAATTCCGTTGCAGTTGTTAACTTCGCGGCTGCCAGGTGTCTGAGTGCCAGTATGTCCCTCGAGAGTTACGCCGGCGAGCTCTTCGAGGAGATATACATTGGCCATGATGAGATCAATCTGGCAGACTGGTTAGGCGTGCCCATCGCGGGGCAACCTGCCCATGTCGAGTTTGTCGAGGATTTCCACGTACCCGCCGAAATAGATCCAGATATGTCGGGGGCACCCGCGGAATCCGAAGCGACAGTTCCAGCGACAGAACAGGGAATACACATGATGCTTTCTCTTCAGGTAATTGGCAACCGGACAAACATGGAGTTCTATAATGACGATCCTTCGCGGGGGGGGCCGCCAGGCACTGGCGACCTTCTAGAGCGAATTCAGCGCGAACGTGGACACGATGAAGACCATCAGTTTTCATTCGCGGCTACGAGGCGGCCCCCGAGACGCCAGAAGCGATCGGCAAGCCGTCGAGTCTGGAGACGCGCTAACCGCTCAGACGATGATGACGACGAGTGGGAAGCTGAAGACCAGCGCATGTTACGCCACGGTCGCGCCCGCAGTTATTCGCGCGGGCATTCGCGCGCGCCCCAGCGGCGATCGCCCCGGCGGCAACCAGCGCCCTCGCCGTCCTGATGCGTGGGCCCCAAGAACTCCACCATGGGGGGTAATAAACTTGGGGCCCCACCGAGGAGGGCGCGCCCGCGGGGGGGCCCGCCTCGGAGGGGGGATCATTCAGAAGCGTATCCAGCAGACGAGGTGCGACGTTTGCCAGCTATGCTGTTCATGGACTAACTCGCCAGCATATACCTCCTGATACTTTGCTATACCTGCTGGGCCAAGGTCGGCCGAGCACAGAATTCGTCACCAGCATTCATTCCGCAATGTTGGGCGGGAAGGTCAGGGCAAGATCGTTCGCTCCAACTGGGGCGCGGGCACCGATTCACAGGAGTCTCTTCACCGACGGGACTTCAAGAGGGCCATCGTCGAAGATCGGGGGGCTGACCGACGATTTGTCTGCGCTTGCTTTGATTATGCCGACCGCAGACGCAGTTGCCCCATGCGGCGCCCATCAAGATATGCGGGTCGGAGATGCCAGGGGTGGCGGGCTCTCAAATTGCACGCTTCGCAAACGCAAGCCCGCCTGCGCGCCTTCGGCGCGAAGCCCAGCGCTCGGGCATTGAAGCTGAGCTGGCTCACTTCCTGGCGCGTTTCAGTCGCGATGGCGCGCCGCGGACGCGAGTGCGCGCGCCTTGCGCGCGTGAGATCCCGCGCGTGGAACGTGAAACCGAAGCATGTTTTACCATTCGGGCGTCGTCGTCACCATCGTCATCGCGATCACCGCCACAACCGACATCTTTGCGTGTAGTTGCCCGATCGCGGGGCGAGCGCGCGCTTTCGCGAGTCTGCGTGCCCTGCCGGGCAACCGGCGCGCGTCCGACCGCGCCCCTCGTCGCCGAGGGCGCCTTCTCGGACGGGGGCCCGCGCGTTCCTTCCACGGTTTCGCCCGCGCTGGGGGGGCCCAGTCGTTCGCGGCGCTAGAGCGACGACGACGACGACGACGACGCCGCCCACGACGACGACGACGAGATTTCCTTGTTTTTTTCCATATTGAAAGAACACCGGGGGCCCATGGAGGTCCGCGGAGGTTCCCAGGAGATTCCGGAGGTTTTTCTGGGGGCCACCGACGACGACAGCGACGACGCCGTCCAGAGGCCTCCAGGGCTCTCCCTCCAGAGGTCTCTCCGCCGTCATGTTGGACGTCCTTGAGGCCCCCGGAGGTTCCCCCGGAGGCTCGAGAACTCGCGCGCTGATTCTCGAGGATTCGCAACGATTCTCAAGGATTGTGTTGGGCCCCAGCAAGGGTTCCTGGCGGATCCCTGTGGATTCTTGCGGATTCTCGCGGATTCTCTCGGATTCTTGCGCGTTCCCGCGGGTTCTCGCGGGCTCGGCTCTGCCGCGCGTCGCTCTCGGGCGGCGCGCGCGCATGAAGGCCGCGAGGGCAGCGGTCGGCGAAGACCGTAGACCGCCCGCGCGCTTCTGCAGGCCATGATGTCCGCCTGCGGGCGCCGGGCAGTGCCTGTTGTCAATCCGCCGGGCGCGCGCGATCGTTTGTGGCCGCGTGGCGATGCCAGTCGGCGCCTCCGCGCGTGCGAGCGCCGCGCCCTTGCGAGCGCCTTCCCGGCAGCGCCTTTGAGCGCGCTCGCGCGCCTGAGCGCACCCGCGCGCTAACGCGTGCGGGCGTTTGTGAGCAGCGGCCTGGGTGCGGGGTTCGGCCGTTGTTGCCTGGCGTCCTACAGCGGTTCCCCACGTGTCCTCCCCCCATAGCCTCCAATGGCCTCCCACTCCGCCGGCCTTAAGCGCAAGGGTCGGCGGTTGCTGCTGGCCCCCCCATGGCAGAATGCATTATCCAGTAGTCGTTTGTGGCTGCGCCTTCGCCAGTGCCTCGCCCGCCGCGGCTTTGCCCCCGTGGATTCGGATGGCTTTGCTCGCATTGCTCCGATAACTGGTAGTTCGGGCCAGCGTACCGACTTTGAATTTTTACACGCACATACACACATATGTATGTATATATGCATGTATGTATGTATGTATGTATGTATGCATGCATGCATGCATGCATGCATGCATGTATGTATGTATGTATGTATGTATGTATGTATGTATGTGTGTGTATGTATGTATGTATGTATGTATGTGTGTATGTATGTGTTTGTGTATGTGTGTGTATGTGTGTATGTGTGTATATGTGTGTATATGTGTGTATTTGTATGTATATGTATGTATATGTATGCATATGTATATATATACATATACATACATATATATATATATATATATCATTCAAAGAAAAGTAACCCCGCGCCAGACTCGAAAGAGCGACGCAGGGTCAAATACAAGTTTTTGGCGAGCAGCACAAGTTAAAAACGCCGCTTTGGCGCAACATCGTCGCCAGCAACCCATCCGGTTTTCCCGGGGGGTCCGGCGCCCCCCGCATTTCTGACTTAGAAGCCCCAATTTTGAAAGAACATCATTGGTCTGGTCTCGCGGTGACGGTCGGGATCGCGTCACATATCCGTCCAAATACCTACGCGAAGAGCAGTTGGATACCATTTTTTTATTGCTTGGGGCATGACGGGCGTCATGGCCCCCGCCCCCCCTATGACGTAACGCTCCCCCCCCCCAGTGCGCTCCGGGCACTGCCGCCGTGCGCATTGGGATCCGCGTAGGAGTCCGCATAGGAGTCTGGTCCGCAGTCGTCGTCGTCGACGTCGTCGTCTCGTCGTCGTCGCTCGTGGCTCGTGGCTCGTCGCTCGTCGCTCGTCGCTCATCGTCGTCGTCTGCGCGGACGCGGCAGGTGTTTTTTTGTTATTTTTTTGTTTTTTGTTCCTCTTCTTTTCGTTTTTTTGTATTATTCGCGGCCGATGACGGCAATCATCTGGGGGGGGTGGAGGGGGTCGATGGCGTCACGTCGCGCCGGCGGCGCCTGGGAATGCCTAGGAATGGCGGAGGACGGGTGGCTTTAGCATGTAGGTGGCGATCTGCATCACAACGCCTGTTTACTTTTCGGCACCCGCGTGCACCACAGCGCCTGTGTACACCACACCGCCTATGTACACCACAGCAGCCGCGTGCAACACAGTGTCAGTTTGTGCCATACCGCGCGCGGGCACAAAAGCTCTTGTGTACACAGCGCCTGCGTACACCACATCAGCCGTGTGCAACACAGCAGTGTACACCACAATGCCTGCGTGCATTGCAGTGCCTGTGTGCACCACGGCGCTTGTGTGCACCACAGCAACCGTGTGCAACACAGCACCACCGTTGTATGTAGAATGTTAGAAGGAATCGTTATGACAAAATGGAGCGCTTGTGGATTCCACCGAGAACGCCAGAACATAATCCTTATGGACGAACGCCAAGGAAATCTACGAGTCTTTCCGAGGTCGCCCGCATCACCGTAACTCCTCCCCATCTGCGTCCAGGAGGCTCCAGCTAAATTGGCCGTCCGGAAACCAAGTGGGCCGATACAACAGACCATTCTGCGGTGCACGCTGAGTTACGCACGTGCGCTGTAGCGCCAACCCGCACGACAGGGGTAAAGAGGAAAACGGGGAGGAGGAGGAGGAGGAGGAGGAGGAGGAGGAGGAAGAAGAGGAGGAAGAAGAGGAAGAAAAAGAGAAAAAGGAGGAGGAGGAGGTGGAATTGTTGGAAAAACGGGGAGAGGGAAAAACGTCGCATTCGATTATCAACAGTTTCTTGGCATGGCGCTTCCACGGCAGATCCTCACGTACAGGCTCCTTCTACCTGTCCGATGGTCGCAGGCATTGTGGTGTACATTAGCGCTGCGCTGCACGCGGATGCTGTGGTGTAGACAGGCGCTGTGGCGTGCACAGGCGCCGCGATGCACACAAGCAGTGTGGTGTACACAGGCGCTGTGTTGCACGTGGTTGCTTCCGGCGTGCGCATGTACACCTGCGGTGTAGTGTACGCAAGCACTGGCACTGTACACAGGCGGTGCGTTGCACACGGTTGTTGCGATGTACGCAGGCGCTGTGGTGTACACGCGCGCTGTGGTGCACGCGAGTGCTGTGGTGTACACAGGCGCAGGGGGGGGGGGGCAGATCGCCACCTACATGCTGCTCGCGTCGTCGTCGTCGTCGTCCTCGTCGCTTGTCGCTCGTCGCGTCGTGCGCGCGGGCGCGGCTGTGGTGCCAGAGCCTCGCGGGGGGGGGGGGGCGGTACGTCATACCCCCCCCGCCCGGCCCCCCCCCCCATGACGCCCGTCATAGCCGAGCAAAAAAAACGCTCTCTTGACGATAATGGATTATCAGCCAGTTGATGAGCATGAAAGGGTTTGTGCCGAAGAGATGGGGGAACCTTGCTCCGAATCGCTACCTGAAGGCATTCAATCGTGAGGGTCATGCGGGGAGACCCGCCTCGTCCAAACAAGACGGTGCCGACCAGCCAGAAGGTGATGACGCTGCAGGTAATCAGGTCCTTGCCAAGGCAGCGAACCCCACCGAGACTGCTCCTTCAGGGATCCGACTCGGACTACTCCGACACGGACCGCATTTCTGTCACGAACTACACTCACGTTGCAGACACACTAATCGATCCCTGTGACACTATCACGGGACATATGGGTCTTTCCCAAGACCGAATCGTCGCCCAACACGCAAAAACCGCAGTATTGATAAAAACGCCTATTGTCGGGGAGACCTGCAGGGGCAAAACCAGAGGTACCTCCTCCCAAATCGAAGGTGGATGAACCAATACATGTGTCCCCATCTTCGTATTTTTCAAGCCAGCCCAAGTCGCTTGGACCCGATCAACTCCACCGCCTAAACAGAATCTCCCAATGCTGGTAGCAGCAAGCGATCAGCGATCAGCGGGGCAACCTGTTGAGAGACATTGATCCAGAAGGCCAGCAGCGGCCGCCGCAGCAGCTGCTTTCCAGGGCGCCAGTGCGCGTACTCCAAAGGATCCTGTGGCCCGTCGCGGCACTACACTTGGCCGGACGCACAGGACAGGCTGGGCGCCATCACTGGAAGGATCATCGAGGGACGCTTCTTCATCAAAGGACGGTGCCGAAAACGAGATATTGGAAACTACATCAAAGGCATCAGGAGCGGCTCCCAAGATCACGATCAGTGGACGCCACTACTTCGACATTCGTGAAAAGGAACGCCATGACTTCGACATTCGTATTTCCCGAATTCCCAAGGCACCCGGGAGCGCCAGCTCGTCAGCAGCGCCAGCAACACCGGCAACACCCGAGCCAGCAAGTTGGCGTGGCGAACCAGATGCTGCTCCTGCGGGGCGACCCGCTGTTGCTCTCGAAGTGCCCGAGGAATGCAGGCGAGATATTGGGAGCAGTTGCGCATTGCCCATCGAACGAAGATCAACCCAGCGCGCAAACCCTTCATTGATGACGGGTCTGATCGATGCATTGTTGTGCAGTGCGACATCCAGTGTACTGCCGTAGTTGTTCATGATGCAGCTCGCGCGCGTCAGGTTGTTCGCAGCGTCTCGCGGGAGGAAGCCGCTCTCAGCTACGACTCTGCAAAGAAGTAGAAGATCCTCAAGGAATCGGAACTTGTTGCAGCAACACTAAAGGCCGAGGGAGAGCGTGCATGTTCAGAGTGGCTCACCACACCAGCTCGTCACAAACCGTTTCATCGTAACCCTATTTCTGACAGGTTCGCGTCATCGGTCGCTTCTTTCGACGACTGCGATTGCTGGGTGGAGCTCTCGGACTTGCTCGGCAACTGGCCGCCCAAGGGCTACGAGCTCTGGTACAAACGCCACCTGCAGACTGTCCAGAGGTGCCTCAGTAACCGCCATTGGGCATATCAGGCATTGGCGGCGCTGGAATTGATTGGCATTGTCGAGAATTCAGGCGCGCAGAAGAACAGGCATCTGGTAAAGAAGCTGAAATACGCAAGCGAGTCTCATCCGACGTATTTTCTGCGCCCAAGCAATGGGCGTAGCAGCCCTGGCATAAAGCGCCTGGGCCCCCATGCAAGAGGATAGCCGGCTTGACATCGCCGGGGGCGCCTTGCTAGTTTATCCATGGTACCGAATGGGTATATTCCGAGCGCGCTTCATGTCGGACTGTTCCGCCGCGCTGATGATACTG
Source organism: Prorocentrum cordatum (assembly GCA_963575745.1). NCBI lineage: Eukaryota > Dinophyceae > Prorocentrales > Prorocentraceae > Prorocentrum > Prorocentrum cordatum. The sequence continues at coordinate 244,402 of CAUYUJ010016100.1, read as the reverse complement.
TCAATGAGAGGGGCAGAAAGTTCATTCCTGGATGCCCATATCTTCCTGGAGATAACAGGATTCAGCCCGGCCTGCGCGTGCATTCCGAAGTACCAATTCTTGCGAGTCTGAAACACTTATTTCGCGACAGTCTTGCAAGTTGGCGCTCCGCCAGCGATATCGCGGCGGCGGCGCGCTGGGGGGGCGGGGCCCCGCCGAGCCACGGCGCCCAGATCATAGGCATCCTGCCCAGTAAGACTCAATATGTATTTGATCGAGTAGGACAGGCGTGGATCAATCCTGCTTACATAAAGGACAACGAGCAGAGACATCTGCGCGATGACAGCTTCCCTTCAGAACCTGCATCTGGGAATCCATGCGACGCATCGGCGCTGAGAAATTGGCCCATACTCTATAGACCCTCTACAATCTGACGGCCCCCGAGCCGACGCCCGCGCAGGAGGTCGAGTTCATAGTGGTATTATGGCGCAAGAGGGGCGCCAAGCGGGGGCGCCTGCAGGGGGGCCAGATGGATCGCGCATTCAGGCCCAGAGCGCGGACGTATCCGGCATGCAATCCGATGAGATCACGCCCAATGACGGTTTGCATGTCAACGACCCGCGGCGTGCTCAGACGCAGCGCTTGCCAGTGCTTGCAGGGCAGCCTGCTTCATTCGCGCCCAGTGAGTAGGGCTGCGACTCCGCGCGGGACTCCGCAGAGCGCTGGGGGCGCCACTGGCCTGCGGGCGAGGCCCCAGAGCATTCGAATGGGCCCGCAGCTGTGCCGGGCCTTGCAAGCGACATCGCCCGTCGCATCGCCGCGCCCACTTGCGGGGCAACCTGCTTCCTCTGACCGCGAAGCTGCCCAGAGGGCTGAAAGCGTGACAGGTCAGCAACAGTGGATGCACAGACAGATTCGCGAGGCCATGCGAAGCGTGCGCCGGGGCCGCATTGACCTCCCGAGCGCCAGCTGGACACCTCCATGGGAGTATATTCCGGATCCAAACCCATCGCCGGATAATCCCAATGGGCCCGGGAATGTTCCAGCGTTTATCTGTCGCCCGACATGCGACCCAACGGCTGCTGAGCGACCTGCAGCACTATCGATGGGCGCGCCGATTTCTCCTGGCTACTACGCTCAGGAGACGGGCAATCCACGCGCGGGGTCTCAGCCGGATAACCCGTCTGTTCGGGCGACAGCCAGCGTCTTCTACCAGTCTCAGCCGACTCGCGGCTCTGGATGCGAGTCTGGGGCACTAGGCCAAAGACCTCATTGCGGTTACTTGGGCGCCCCCATGGATCCTGACGCGATGCAACAGGCCCCGGCTTGTTTGCGCTATCGTCCGCGGGGGAGCTGCGCCCGGAGATTCTGGCCATCCACGAGGCGCGGCGGGCCAAGGTCGCCATGCACTTGGCCCGGCAGCGTCGCAGCCAGGAGCGACAGGCGCGCCGTCTGATGGGCCGCGCGGGGCAACCCGCTATTTACATTTCCGCGGGGATGCCTGCGTTCAATCTGGCATCGCTGGCAGCGACGCAGCCGCCAGCGGCCCCGCTGATCCAGCGCGAGATTGGCCAGTCCACGCTGGAGCGCCAGCGGCGACGCCGCCGATCATTAGTGATGGTGACTTTTACAAGTGTTCCTTTTGCCTGTGCAACTTCGCCATCCACGACAATGTTTGGGGGCTTCAGTGTGGCCGCACATATCATGCGCAATGCTGGTGTCGAGTGGCCCATGCGCATTTGGGTCGGCAGCTGGCGGGCACGTTGGAAGGTGCCGCGGGCGGGGCCCCCTGCGCCATTTGCACGGGCGTTGTCTTTGCCGCATCTGAGTTTCACAACGCCTCTGCTGGAGATCAGGATGCAGCAATTCGCCGCGAGGAGATACTCCGCGGGGCTGACGAGCTCAGAGACCTTCGAAGGTCTCAATCGCATCACGGCGATGGTGACAAACAAACGGCAGCTGCCTCAACTACACCTGCAGGGCAATCTGCGTCATCATCCGGCGCGGTGCAGGCGACGGCAGCCATCGCGCAAGCCACAGATGCGCCTATGCCCCCAAGTAGCTGAGCCAGCAAACAATGCAGGGGCACCTGCTGCGACGGCCCCTGCGGGGTTACCTGCTAATGATCGGTTGCTGAGGCGCATGGAGAGGGCCACTGGGGGAAGTGCGCATTGGCTCCAAGTATCGCACGCACGCATGCCCCACGGGCGTGACACCTGCCTGCGCAACCAGCGTAGAGCGGAAAGCCGGGCGGGCGCACGCAGCGGCACCAGTGCCATATCAGAGCGCGACGCGCTACGCACTGTGGCGATGGTGAACGCAGACGGACAGGTAGCCATGCGCGCCGATGAGGACACGTTCATGATTATGCCGCTCTCATCTGCACAGCGCCGTTGCAGGCGCGACGAGTGCCCGTCGGCCTGGATCTTCGAGAAGAGCCCCATCGCAGAGGAAATGGCCCGCGGGCCTATGAAGGTCTTCCCGCCCCTGACGAGGAACGAGTGGCTGTTGGAGCAGGGGCGTCGCAAGGGCCTGCGTGGAACCACGCTGTCCGAAGTGCCAGGTATATTTGGAGAACGCCATGAACTGGCCCTTGCCGCGAACAGCGGGGCCACGGTGGACGGGGCGCTGACGATCCTGCTGGGCATCGGCAGCAGCGTCAACATCACCGGCCTGGAAAAGGCGCGGACATTCGAGCGCGCGCCCCGCTCCCATGGGCACGACATCAGGGAGCTGAACTCGACGAAAAGGCTTTACGTGCCGGGCGCGGGACATGGCGCTGCAGTCCGTGACAAGTCCTTGCGTCGCAAAATCGCACGCAAGGAGAGAGAGGATCCCGCGGGGAAACCCGCTATGTCCAGGCTGAACACACCCTCAGCTGACGTTTCTGAGGGTTTCGGCGAACATCTCCCTGCTATCCTGGGTCTGAGGAGTATGTCCAACATGAGGGCCGCCCTGATCCTGGGGCAGGGGCGCGAGAAGATTGTCATCCCAGACTCTGAGATGCACGAGCTCATTCTTGGAAGCGGCGCCAGGGTGCTTGATTCAATTGAAACGCCCTCGAGGCACCTGGCGATCAAGGTCGACAAGTGCGGGGCCGCAGCGGGGGATAAAAGGCCCCATGCCTTTTACTGTAACGGCCAATTCTCATTGCGAAGATGCCCCGTTACTTGTTCAGGAGGCAGCTGACGCAGAGCCAACTGCAAGGCAACCTACATCGGGCAGTGCGGAGACGCGCGCTACTAGCGATGCCCCATGGGCATCTGCTTCTCCATTAATGAGGAGACGCTTGCTTTCCCGACCCAGTCTTTGGTGAATAACACCCTGAAGACTTGGCATCGCAGGAACACGTCCATTGTGATTTCCCCCGCGCCGGCCGATCAGGACTTCGCCTTGCGCAACTTGCAAGCGAAGGTGTATTAGGCCATCTACGAGGGGCAGCAAGTGGACGCCACCCGACTTGAATCCAGGGTCACTTGCAGAAGCAGATGATGCCGCTGAGAAGTTTGATATTGTTCACATCGAGCAGTGGCTCAGCAGCGCAGCATGGCGCGGGCATTTGGACGCCCCCATCGCTTTAAAATGAGTGACGAGGGCAGGCGCGCGCCACGCCTCTCGCGCTTGGCCCGACAGGCCGAACGCTGAGTTTCTGTCGTCAGGCGCGGGGAAACCTGCATGCGTTTCCTAGGCGCCGGCTGCGCGCGCCAGGGACATTGGCAGGCCCGGCTGCGCGGCCGCCAAAGACAGCAGCGGGCCCGGCTGCGTGGCCGCTGCAGCCTTTGAGCGCTCCTCACCTCTTCATATCATTATCATTTTCGTGCACTCGTCATTGAGGACATGCGGGCAGCTTGCGCTGAGCTCCGAACTCGTGGGTACATGTGCGACCGTATCACGTTATGACCTCTACAGGTACACAGTATTTGGGTGGATTATTCTCGGGGGGGTGCTAATTGCTGTGGGCGGCAACGCCCGCTGACTGGCACGTTCGGTTGCCTGGAAAGCGGGCGGGGCCACATTATCAACGTATCCAATATGTGATGATCAAAGCTCGGGCTCTACGTATGTCTGTAGGGCTTGTGGGACATCCAGGATACTTCTGCAAACAAGGCCCCCTGCGATATTATATCGAATATCTAGACTTGCAGGTCATGCGTGAGCGATGCTGCCACTCCGGTATGAAATATGACCGTTCAAGTACACCCCCTAGCGGATCGCATCTGCAGGTGGCAACTATCTATACGCGCATCCCAACTAAGTTGTGGAGATGCACATGCCAAGCTGCAGGGGGACCTGCGCAACTCGCTTAGCATGAACTGGACTGGCATGGCCAAGGCGCTCAGAGGGCAGAGTGGCGTAACAAAACACTTGCTATCATGACTGCGAGGCTGGTCGACCAAATTGATTTGCATAGAACAAGGAGAAACCATGCTAGTGCTGTACATCTTAGCATCCACACAAGAGTGGATAAAGGTGCTCGAACTTACGTTCTGTCTCCTAAGAACGGCCCTGAATGGGGCCATGTCGTGAGACGGGTAACGACGAATCGGGGCGACACTACTGTCATGCAAGATACTCAGGCCAGGATCAACATTTCGGGTATAATTATTAAGCGCCGTTACCGAATGGCGCGACACATGTTCGCACTCGACTGTGCTGGGAACCGCCGGCACCGGTCCTCATCGGACAAGAGGGCCAGCGACTGCGCCCAAGGCGGGTTGCGTTCGTCGATGACGATCGTCTCCCCCCCCTTTGATTGAGCGCGATCACGCGCCCCCCTCTATTCCCGAATTCTCCGACGCCCAGTTCATCCGACGCCGAGCGGCGGGCCGCGCTGCCGACAGATGCCCCGATCAAACAGACTGGAAAACAGAAAGCCGACAAAGACGCTGGCGTCAAGCCACGCAAGATACCAAAAGTAGTCGAAGAAGGCGCTATTGACTGCGCTGACGACCTAAAGGGTCTCGGATGTAGTGCCTACTACCCCGATGATGCAGGTGGCTCCGACACTGAGAGCGATGGCGAAGGAGGAACCTTCATCGCGCTACCTGTGGGGCTGCCTGCGGATGCACATGCAGATGTGTTCCCCGCCATCCCGACCTTATGTTACGGACGACACAACAAGGGCGATAGGTTGGAACTGTGGAGGAAGCGGGGGGATATTACAGTTAGCGTGCAGCCGAGGTTTGCCCTCCGGGGGATATTTTGGCTTGCCCCCTGGAGGCGTTCAGCCGAGGCTCGCCCTCAGGTGTTGACTTTGGAAACAAGGGCGCACAGGGCGCAGTAATGCATTATTTAGACGTGTGCTCGTTCATGTTGTCACCTGACAACCTAACTGCAGAACGACCGGGGTGCCTTCCAATTGCAATTCCCAAGTCAGCTATGACACGTGGCATGAACATCATACAGAAGACCTTCCATATCAAGTTATGTGGGAAGTGGCCATTCGCCAAAACGACCTTCGACGCTTTTACATGCGAGAATAACCAGCGGGTGCTTGGGTGGGTCAAATACCGCCATGGACAACATTGGCCACGCGCATGGGCACTTGCAAAGTAGATATGGATCAATGTACTACTGGTCTTCGTGACTCCCATGGGGTATTGATACGGAAACCGGCCGAGATAATGGTCAATCGTCGTCTCTTACTTACACCTTGCACAAAAGCGGTGCGCTGGCCATCGCCAACATGCTCCAGCATGCAATGCAGAACTGTCTATGGCTGCACAATGCCCCTCAAAGATGCAGCCCCTCTTTGTCGACGCAGTTCAGATCGCGCGCGGTCAATTACAAGTGAACCGTGATCCTTTTCATGGTCACCCTCATTCTCCCAGCGCCTTTGTTGCCAACGCGCGGGGGTTTGATTTGGGCGACCCAGCTGCCCCTCGACAACCCGACGGGTCGATCACGAGGCCACCCTCGGGAGGATTTTGATGTCTTGCGTGCGCAGATAATGTGAATGCGCATTCCCCATCACATGACAGAGACCCTAAACGTTGCAGGTGGTACGATGAGGGAGATTTCCATTGGGAATGTCCGAGATGCAAGAATACTTGCGGCCAGAATATGCCTGGTCACTTACGGACGCCCGGCAAATGCAAGTTTGCCAAACCTCGGGAACTGCCCGACAACCACGGACAGGCATCACTGGCCCCTGCCGAACCGGCAGCACCACCGCCCGAGGCACAAGCCGCACCACCACTTGTTCGGCTACAGGCGCCGAGACCCGGCCCCAGGGCTGGCCCCGCAGCTGGCGCCAGCAGGCGCGACATTACAGCGGGCAGACATCCTGCTGAACCTGCCGCGGGACAACCTGCTTCGAGTGGAGCTGGTAGCTCGGGCGACTACCGACGACTGCCACAGATCAGAGCCAGACGTGGCGGACAGCAGGGAGGAGACCCACCTCCACCGCCACCTGCGGGTAATCCTGCCGCGCGCCCACGACTCCCAGACTGGTCGAGGTTCGAGCTTCAAACCAGCCCACAAAACTTACGAAGCCCTGACCCAAGCGTGGTAACACGCGAGTTGAGGACAACTACACCTGCGCTGGCCCCATGCTAAAGAGCCGAAGCTGAGGCTCATATAAGCCAAAGCGGGTCTGGACAGCGCCCGGCTCAACCTGATCAAGGGCGTCTGTGGCACATGCCGGGGGCGCAGGGCTTGGGACCAGCCGGGGCATGCCGTGATATCATCTACTGCGCTACCAGGCACGTTCAATGAAGAAGTCGAATGCGACCTTATGTTGTACAAACAGGAACGCAATATATTCCACATCATGGACCGTTGTATTCGATATGCTTCTGGAATGGAAATACAAGATAACACAATGACCCGTCTGTTAGATGCGTACCAACAGTGCTGGATGCAAGTCGGACCTGCCAAGGTCCTACTCCGATGGGGGGGGAGGGGGTGCCCTTAATAACGACGCTGCAATTGCAGTCCATAAGGCAAAAGGCACAGAGCTGAGGATGCGCGCGCGTGGACAACCCGCTGCGACCATCCAAGCCAGAAATGGCGCATTACGTCATCTACTTCATGTGATGGAAACTGCACTCAAAAGGTTAGACATACCTCTTGTGTTCACACGACTACTGCACGAAGCCCTGTTTGCCGCCAATGCATTCACCCTCTACCATGAGGCGTCTCCATATGATGCTTTGTTTGGGCAGCAACCGGCAGTACTGTTTGACCTGCTTGTTCTGGACCATGAACATCTAACAGTGAGGTCTGACCATTCTCGAGAACGGGTGATGCGCTGGGTAAGCATTGACGCTATCACACAGGCTACTTCAGTAGCCGAGACCAATCGTGCACTGCGTACTAAGACAACTACCACCGGTCAGCCTTAGTATGATGAAGGAGATTTGGTTGCCTACCATCGTCCCACAATCAGGAAGGGCGAATGGGGGGGCTGGACTGGCCCGTTCCCAGTTGTAGGAAATGATCCCGACAGGGGTCAAGTCATCATTTGAGTGGGAAGGTGCGCTGTACACTTCCAATATGGCGACGCACGGCGTTCACTTTACATCGAAGTTTTGATAGCCAGAGAGATTGGTTCTGACAGCGCTGCGTTGCGGACAGTGTTGGCATTTGTTGCCGGTCTGCCTGCGGGAAGAACTGCTATGACATTTGGCTATGTCCCGACCAAAAAGGGAACGCTCCAGATGACCAGAGCAAGCCGATTCTCTCCCCAAGTACATCTGGTGCTACAATGCCTTATCAGAAACTTCTTCCGAATCGAGAATGTGGTCTCTGTTCGGTTAGCAAAGAGTATCCAAAAGCCACCTCTGGTGGCTTGCGCTGACAGTTGCACATTGGTCGATTATGCCAATGATGTGCATCCAGGTTTCCAGTACTATGAAGCAGAAGGCGCTGCCCTGAATATTCATGATATAACTGGATCAGCACATTTGAGAATCGTTCACTGCCTCTCAAGCCGGCTCGACCAATATATGACAAAGTTCGAGGAATTGGCCGACATGCCGACGCAGGACGAACACGCCAGAGAAGCTTCAGAAGGGAGGACGGACGGCTTCCCCACAATACATGAGGAATCAAGAGCGGACCTTGAGGTACATATGATGGAAGTGTGGTGCACAGAAATACATGAAGGAAGGGCGCAACTGTAAGCGACGCCATTCGATGACCTTCCCACTATACCCGCACATGATCACCGATAACAGCGCACTGGTCACCGTGGCTGAAGAACAGCGGGGGCGCCTGCCTAAGTGGGGCTGACTCCGACATCAAGGAGACGTACCATGTCACATTATGCTCCACGGTCGAAGACCGCAGTCACGGATTGGACTGGGACGAAAAGGGTCAATAGGTAGAACTCTGCTTCACGGCAGGAATGACACAGGTAGTCCTATCCGAACAACATCACGGGATATCAGACGTCGACCGTGTAACCACCATGCGAGAATATGTCACTGCCGCTGCAAAAGGAGCTGTGGTTGTCAAGGAAGACGACCCCCTTGCGAAGGCCGACGCCCAGGCGAATCCGAGAAAGTATCAACGGCCCAATATTCTGAATTCAAGACGGTTTGACAACGTGCGTCTCAAGGTGCAAGTTCTATCTAAAGCGTCAGACATCATGACTTCGAGGCACGTATATACGTGGAAGTCAGTGAAGAACGAAAAGGGCGAGATGGAGCGTCCGTCCGATTACGCCTGGTGCTTCGCGGTTTCATGGGCCTCGAAGCTGTCGATGCGCAAACATTCTCATGAACAGCGCGGCGGCCATGCCGGGGACTACTCGCAAGCGCGGCAGCGTGCAAGAAGCAACGGATCATTGCTGCCCTTGTCATCAACATGGCTTTCCTGCAAGGATTTACCTACCAGGGACTGGCTGAGGCAACAGGTGAAAAGGGGCGCGCGGCGCGCTTTACCTCGCCGCCTGGATTGGCAAGTGTGCTTCGACCCCTTCCAGGCTTCAAGCACTGCGACAAGTCGAAGCACTGCCTGCAGCGCTTCAAGCCAGGCACCGGCACCAAGGATGCACCCAGATCTTCCCCATTGAAACTCAGAGGGGCCACGAGAGGCGTCGGTCTCAGGCTCGCGCCCTGCGACGAGGAGTTCGAGGCGAGCAGCGCACTGCTCACAGCCACACTTGTCGATGATACTAATGTGGCCAGCAATGAGGACGCCGCCGGCATGCGCGCCAAGTGCGTCGAGGACATTGGAAAGTGCAGGCTCAACGCACATGCATCTGCCTATTTTGCTGTGAGGTGCGCGAAGGATGGGGGCCGCAGTGTTGCATTGGACCAAGATGAATGCATCAAACAGCTCCGTCCAATGCAACATCCTGAACTCACCGGCGCAGACTCTAACGCCAAGGCGTCCAAGGTGGTTGCGGACATGTTCGTCAGCCTCGGAGGCGCATTGGCTTACGCATGAATCACCCAAGCGTGGGTTGGCATATGTGGTCTCTCCACAGGGTGCCCAGGAACCGACGAATATACAAGTGCGACGACTACGCGAGATTACTAGGAAACTGCCGGCCTGCCCTAAGCAGATCATCTACCAACCGATGACTCCAATGGGCGAAGTTGACCTGCACAGCGACTCTGGCTATCGATGCCTGAGTGGAGATGCCGATGGCGAAGTCAAAGGCTACGGTATTCGCGGGGCAAACCTGCTACGGCATGGGAACACGCCATCCAGCAACCTTGTCGTCCACTTGATCGATGCGCACTGCAAGTCTCACCGCTTGCAGGCCCGCTCAAGCAATTCAGCAGAGACACTTGCAGCAGCCCGCAACTTGGCGGACTGATATCCCACGGTCGTGACTCTGCAAGAGCTCCATGGAGGTCCGTTGACCCCCACTCAGTTGAAAGACGTACTTGAGTCGGGTGTCCTGAGAATGAAGGTCATTTTGACCGTCCAGCAAAGACCAGAAGAAGCCGACTGAGTGTACTCCTTTAGGACACATCTGTTTGATACGACAGATAATGGAGCGAGGAATCGTGCATAGCATTCAGTGGTGTGTCACTCGCGACATGACCGCGGACGGTCACACAAAGGGGAACATATATATATATATATAGATATATGCTCCTACAGGGCATGGGAGGTACGCAATCCTTCAAGCTTGACTTCAAGCGTCATTCTCCTTATCGGGCTGGCCAGACAACTTGGTCTGTGGCCGCCTGAGGAGTCATCGCATGCACAGCAGTTTGCTTGCAAGGCAACTTGCTTGCGGGGCCACCTTCCTTACGGCCCCGCCTTTTGCTGCCTCTTGTGCATCGTATCTGCTGTATGGTGGCGGCGGACTCACGCTTTGTCTCCCTCCCCCCGACTCTAAAGTGAGTTGGGACAAGGGCGAAAGATAGCGAGCGTTTGTCCGCGGCCGTTTGTGCTCAAGCGGCCGGCCGCCAACATTTGACTGCGCCTCATTGCGATGCATGCTGCTTGCCATCGAGACCGAAGACATCTCTCGCTTGAGATGGCCCGTCGCTCCCGCGACGACCTCCTGCGACTGGGACTATCGTTTCTGCGACACAACAGAGCAGGAGCTGTGCTACGCCTTAGGCGTAGTTTCTGGACGGGCCCACCGGCACCCTTCAAACTCGGGAGCCTCTTCGAGGCCTCTTGTGCCGTCTTCGGGCGGTCCTGGGGTCCCTGGGCCGTCCTGGGTACGTATAGACGCACAACAACAAGATAATGACAATCCATGATTGTTGCGTCTTCGGGCTCTTCTTGGCGGAGTACTCCGGATAGCTTTTGCCGGTTTCAGAATGAACAGGCCCTCGCGTTCCGCAGTCATTTTCGCTCAACACGTTTTTGGCCCAAGCGACAGCAGTCCTTGTCCACACCACAGAACCTCACATCCATTTTAGGGCGGCCAATCAGCATCAGGGCAATGCCGACCTTTCTATACATTACGATCTTCGTGGTGTCGTCGATCGGCGGTGCCGCTATTGACGTGGGGTCCATGATCAAGGGTACGTTCGACATTCGCGAAACTGCGAATTCGTCAAGCCCGGCCCGCTTGCGCGGCGAGAGTTTGACCGCTGCGACGTGCGCCACAATGAACATCCTGGCCCAGGGGTGCAAACGGTGGGCACATTCGGTGGGAAGATCACTGGCCGCGGCTGGCCAGAATACGCCGACACCGTTTCGCAGTGTGCTCAGTTGTGCTTCGACGAACCGCAGTGCAGTTGGCTCCACTACTACTCGGAACCAGGAGAGCACGCTGACACACATTGCTATCTGCACCCGGACCCGTCTCCAGGATCAGCTGACGTGGTTGTCGATCTCACCCGAGGCAGGTATGTCGCCTTCTGCGGAACCCCGACGCCCAGTCCGACGCCCAGTCCGACGCCCGGTCCGACGCCCAGCCCGACGCCCAGCCCGACGCCCAGCCCGACGCCGCCCGCGACGTCGCCAGGTGCGGGTGGTGCGTCTGCCGTTGGCGATCCCCACCTGCAGAATGTTCATGGTGAGCGGTTCGATCTGATGCAGCCGGGCAGGCATGTGCTGATAAATATTCCTCGCGGCGAGCGCGCTGACCTCGCATTGCTCCGCGTGGTGGCCGATGCGTATCGGGTGGGTCAAGGCTGTGGGGATATCTTCTTCCAGAGCTTGAACATTACAGGGTCTTGGGCTCTGGCCAGGCAGCGAGGAGGTTACACGTATGCTGCGGCAGACGCTGCCAACGCGACCCCAGAATGGACAGCCTTCGGTCAGGTTCAGCTGAAAGTCGTTCATGGACGTTCTCAAAGTGGTGTTGTGTACTTGAACTTTTACGTCAAACATCTCGGCCAGGCAGGCCGCCCCGTCGGGGGCCTCCTGGGAGACGACGACCACACATACGAAGGGACGCCTCCACAGACGTGCCTACAGACGATTCGTCTTCAGTCCGTGGACGTTGGCGCCCATGCCCAGGAATCTTCCACGGCCTCGATAGCAGTTGCAACACTCGGGTGAGCAGAAGTTCTAGCTATCTTGATGGGCCTGTTTTCCGCCACCACCACCAGAAGTTGGAGGGGATGGGGGTCCTCCTCCTCCTCCTCCTTCGTCCTCCTCTTCCTCCTCCTTCCTCGTCCTCCACCTCCATCCCCCCTCCAACTTGTGGTGTTGGTGGAAGACAGGCCCATCATGTCTCGTGTCTCTCCCCTTCCGTTTCCGGACCAGGGCCAGGGTCGGGTCCGTCGCGGGGGCAGGGCGAGGCTGAGGATGAGCACGCGCCGTCCGCAAAGGGCTGTCGTCGGCGTCGTCGAGACTCGGCGGCGAGTACGGGGAAGGGGGGAAGGAGAAGGAGAAGACCTTCTCAGAAGGCGGCCGGACTCTTCTCAGAGGTCCTCGCGCCTTCGGAGCAGCTTTGTGTGCCTTCGGGGAAGGCTCAGAAAGCCCCTCAGACGGCCGGGGGACTGCCGAGCCTTCTGAGAAGGCCCGCCCCTTCTCACCTTCCCCCCAGGCGCGCCGCCTAGAGACGCCCGCGTAAGGAGTCCGCGTGCCGTCGCTTGCTCGGACCTTTCACGTGCGTGTGGCGTGTGAGCTGCCGACAAACTTTTTGGACGATGGCAGGCCGTGTGCCGCGAACTTGTTGCTGCCTCGCCGCCCCTGAAGCGTCGAGGCAGGAGCTACGCTCAAGTAATTTTCTGGTGCGAGAAAGAAAAGACAGGGGTGGGCAGAACTCCCACCCTGACACGCCGATTAGTGAATTGTCCGTTTTCGGTTCTCGAGAGGGCGCCGCGGCCGTCATTTTCCAGGCTTGCGCCCGCCAGGTTTGGGCTCGAGGTCGTTTTCACTAAACCACGTTTTACTAAAGGGGCCTTTGTCCATCCCCGAAGCAAGAATGAGCAGCCCCTCGAGTGCAGCGACAGCGGCAGCGACAGGCTTAGAGTGAATATTCCGGTTGGCCCTTCGGGGCATTCCCCCGCTCCCTGGTATGCTCTCTCTCTATATATATATGTGTGTATATATATATATATATATATTGTAGAGGCCTCTGGCCTTCGACGCCGAGCCGGGGCGCTCCAGGACGGTGAGAACTCGTCAGCTTCCCCAATCAGTGTTTACGTTGAAGGGGTCCTATAGCGGTCACAGAAGAGATTGGCGAAAGTCGCCGGCCAGCCGGGTTGTGGGTTATAGGCCTCTTGGATGTTCGCGGGGATACCGTGGGAGGCCTCTCGGGGGCCTGTTGGAGGCGGTTTGAGAGCTCTTGGGGGCCGTCTGGGGGCCTCTTTGGACACTGTTGGGCCGCTGTGGGGCCGCTTGGACGGCGCTTGGGGCCTCTTGGAGGCCTCCAGAGGCCTCCTGGTGGCCTTCGGGCGGAAGACTGGAATTGTCGGTTCGTGTTTGCGCTCTTGGTTTCTTCTTTGGGCCGTCTTGGGGCTCCCTTGATCTGTCTTGGGCTCCTCTTGGGCCGTTGTGGTGCCCTCTTAGGTCGTCCTGGGACCCTCTTCGAGGCCTCTTGTGCCGTCTTGGGGCGGTCTTGGGGGGTCCCTGGGGTCTTCGGGGTCCCTGGGGCCGTCCTGGGAACGTAAAGACGTACAACAATAATATAATGACAATCCATGATTGTTGCGTCTTCGCGCTCTCTTGGCGGAGTACTCCGGATAGTGTTTGGCGGTTTCAGAATGAACAGGCCCTCACGTGCCGCAGTCATTTTCGCTCAAGCCGTTTTGGCCCAAGCGACAGCAGGCTTTGTCCACACCACAGAACTTCACATCCATTTTAGGGCGGCCAATCAGCATCAGGTCAATGCCGACCTTTCTATACATTACGATCTTCGTGGTGTCGTCGATCGGCGGTGCCGCTATTGACGTGGGGTCCATGATCAAGGGTACGTTCGACATTCGCGAAGCTGTGAACTCGTCAAGCCCAGCCCGCCTGCGCGGCGAGAGTTTGACCGCTGCGACGTGCGCCACAATGAACATCCTGGGCCCAGGGGTGAAAACTGAGGGCACATTCGGTGGGAAGATCACTGGCCGCGGCTGGCCAGAATACGCCGACACCGTTTCGCAGTGTGCTCAGTTGTGCATCGACGAACCGCAGTGCAGTTGGCTCCACTACTACTCGGAACCAGGAGAGCACGCTGACACACATTGCTATCTGCACCCGGACCCGTCTCCAGGATCAGCTGACGTGGTTGTCGATCTCACCCGAGGCAGGTATGTCGCCTTCTGCGGAACCCCGACGCCCGGTCCGACGCCCAGTCCGACGCCCGGTCCGACGCCCAGCCCGACGCCCAGCCCGACGCCCAGCCCGACGCCGCCCGCGACGTCGCCAGGTGCGGGTGGTGCGTCTGCCGTTGGCGATCCCCACCTGCAGAATGTTCATGGTGAGCGGTTCGATCTGATGCAGCCGGGCAGGCATGTGCTGATAAATATTCCTCGCGGCGAGCGCGCTGACCTCGCATTGCTCCGCGTGGTGGCCGATGCGTATCGGGTGGGTCAAGGCTGTGGGGATATCTTCTTCCAGAGCTTGAACATTACAGGGTCTTGGGCTCTGGCCAGGCAGCGAGGAGGTTACACGTATGCTGCGGCAGACGCTGCCAACGCGACCCCAGAATGGACAGCCTTCGGTCAGGTTCAGCTGAAAGTCGTTCATGGACGTTCTCAAAGTGGTGTTGTGTACTTGAACTTTTACGTCAAACATCTCGGCCAGGCAGGCCGCCCCGTCGGGGGCCTCCTGGGAGACGACGACCACACATACGAAGGGACGCCTCCACAGACGTGCCTACAGACGATTCGTCTTCAGTCCGTGGACGTTGGCGCCCATGCCCAGGAATCTTCCACGGCCTCGATAGCAGTTGCAACACTCGGGTGAGCAGAAGTTCTAGCTATCTTGATGGGCCTGTTTTCCGCCACCACCACCAGAAGTTGGAGGGGATGGGGGTCCTCCTCCTCCTCCTCCTTCGTCCTCCTCTTCCTCCTCCTTCCTCGTCCTCCACCTCCATCCCCCCTCCAACTTGTGGTGTTGGTGGAAGACAGGCCCATCATGTCTCGTGTCTCTCCCCTTCCGTTTCCGGACCAGGGCCAGGGTCGGGTCCGTCGCGGGGGCAGGGCGAGGCTGAGGATGAGCACGCGCCGTCCGCAAAGGGCTGTCGTCGGCGTCGTCGAGACTCGGCGGCGAGTACGGGGAAGGGGGGAAGGAGAAGGAGAAGACCTTCTCAGAAGGCGGCCGGACTCTTCTCAGAGGTCCTCGCGCCTTCGGAGCAGCTTTGTGTGCCTTCGGGGAAGGCTCAGAAAGCCCCTCAGACGGCCGGGGGACTGCCGAGCCTTCTGAGAAGGCCCGCCCCTTCTCACCTTCCCCCCAGGCGCGCCGCCTAGAGACGCCCGCGTAAGGAGTCCGCGTGCCGTCGCTTGCTCGGACCTTTCACGTGCGTGTGGCGTGTGAGCTGCCGACAAACTTTTTGGACGATGGCAGGCCGTGTGCCGCGAACTTGTTGCTGCCTCGCCGCCCCTGAAGCGTCGAGGCAGGAGCTACGCTCAAGTAATTTTCTGGTGCGAGAAAGAAAAGACAGGGGTGGGCAGAACTCCCACCCTGACACGCCGATTAGTGAATTGTCCGTTTTCGGTTCTCGAGAGGGCGCCGCGGCCGTCATTTTCCAGGCTTGCGCCCGCCAGGTTTGGGCTCGAGGTCGTTTTCACTAAACCACGTTTTACTAAAGGGGCCTTTGTCCATCCCCGAAGCAAGAATGAGCAGCCCCTCGAGTGCAGCGACAGCGGCAGCGACAGGCTTAGAGTGAATCTTCCGGTTGGCCCTTCGGGGCATTCCCCCGCTCCCTGGTATGCTCTCTCTCTCTATATATATATGTGTATATATATATATATATATATTGTAGAGGCCTCTGGCCTTCGACGCCGAGCCGGGGCGCTCCAGGACGGTGAGAACTCGTCAGCTTCCCCAATCAGTGTTTACGTTGAAGGGGTCCTATAGCGGTCACAGAAGAGATTGGCGGAAGTCGCCGGCCAGCCGGGTTGTGGGTTATAGGCCTCTTGGATGTTCGCGGGGATACCGTGGGAGGCCTCTCGGGGGCCTGTTGGAGGCGGTTTGAGAGCTCTTGGGGGCCGTCTGGGGGCCTCTTTGGACACTGTTGGGCCGCTGTGGGGCCGCTTGGACGGCGCTTGGGGCCTCTTGGAGGCCTCCAGAGGCCTCCTGGTGGCCTTCGGGCGGAAGACTGGAATTGTCGGTTCGTGTTTGCGCTCTTGGTTTCTTCTTTGGGCCGTCTTGGGGCTCCCTTGATCTGTCTTGGGCTCCTCTTGGGCCGTTGTGGTGCCCTCTTAGGTCGTCCTGGGACCCTCTTCGAGGCCTCTTGTGCCGTCTTGGGGCGGTCTTGGGGGGTCCCTGGGGTCTTCGGGGTCCCTGGGGCCGTCCTGGGAACGTAAAGACGTACAACAATAATATAATGACAATCCATGATTGTTGCGTCTTCGCGCTCTCTTGGCGGAGTACTCCGGATAGTGTTTGGCGGTTTCAGAATGAACAGGCCCTCACGTGCCGCAGTCATTTTCGCTCAAGCCGTTTTGGCCCAAGCGACAGCAGTCTTTGTCCACACCACAGAACTTCGCATCCATTTTAGGGCGGCCAATCAGCATCAGGTCAATGCCGACCTTTCTATACATTACGATCTTCGTGGTGTCGTCGATCGGCGGTGCCGCTATTGACGTGGGGTCCATGATCAAGGGTACGTTCGACATTCGCGAAGCTGTGAACTCGTCAAGCCCAGCCCGCCTGCGCGGCGAGAGTTTGACCGCTGCGACGTGCGCCACAATGAACATCCTGGGCCCAGGGGTGAAAACTGAGGGCACATTCGGTGGGAAGATCACTGGCCGCGGCTGGCCAGAATACGCCGACACCGTTTCGCAGTGTGCTCAGTTGTGCATCGACGAACCGCAGTGCAGTTGGCTCCACTACTACTCGGAACCAGGAGAGCACGCTGACACACATTGCTATCTGCACCCAGACCCGTCTCCAGGATCAGCTGACGTGGTTGTCGATCTCACCCGAGGCAGGTATGTCGCCTTCTGCGGAACCCCGACACCCGGTCCGACGCCCAGTCCGACGCCCGGTCCGACGCCCAGCCCGACGCCCAGCCCGACGCCCAGCCCGACGCCGCCCGCGACGTCGCCAGGTGCGGGTGGTGCGTCTGCCGTTGGCGATCCCCACCTGCAGAATGTTCATGGTGAGCGGTTCGATCTGATGCAGCCGGGCAGGCATGTGCTGATAAATATTCCTCGCGGCGAGCGCGCTGACCTCGCATTGCTCCGCGTGGTGGCCGATGCGTATCGGGTGGGTCAAGGCTGTGGGGATATCTTCTTCCAGAGCTTGAACATTACAGGGTCTTGGGCTCTGGCCAGGCAGCGAGGAGGTTACACGTATGCTGCGGCAGACGCTGCCAACGCGACCCCAGAATGGACAGCCTTCGGTCAGGTTCAGCTGAAAGTCGTTCATGGACGTTCTCAAAGTGGTGTTGTGTACTTGAACTTTTACGTCAAACATCTCGGCCAGGCAGGCCGCCCCGTCGGGGGCCTCCTGGGAGACGACGACCACACATACGAAGGGACGCCTCCACAGACGTGCCTACAGACGATTCGTCTTCAGTCCGTGGACGTTGGCGCCCATGCCCAGGAATCTTCCACGGCCTCGATAGCAGTTGCAACACTCGGGTGAGCAGAAGTTCTAGCTATCTTGATGGGCCTGTTTTCCGCCACCACCACCAGAAGTTGGAGGGGATGGGGGTCCTCCTCCTCCTCCTCCTTCGTCCTCCTCTTCCTCCTCCTTCCTCGTCCTCCACCTCCATCCCCCCTCCAACTTGTGGTGTTGGTGGAAGACAGGCCCATCATGTCTCGTGTCTCTCCCCTTCCGTTTCCGGACCAGGGCCAGGGTCGGGTCCGTCGCGGGGGCAGGGCGAGGCTGAGGATGAGCACGCGCCGTCCGCAAAGGGCTGTCGTCGGCGTCGTCGAGACTCGGCGGCGAGTACGGGGAAGGGGGGAAGGAGAAGGAGAAGACCTTCTCAGAAGGCGGCCGGACTCTTCTCAGAGGTCCTCGCGCCTTCGGAGCAGCTTTGTGTGCCTTCGGGGAAGGCTCAGAAAGCCCCTCAGACGGCCGGGGGACTGCCGAGCCTTCTGAGAAGGCCCGCCCCTTCTCACCTTCCCCCCAGGCGCGCCGCCTAGAGACGCCCGCGTAAGGAGTCCGCGTGCCGTCGCTTGCTCGGACCTTTCACGTGCGTGTGGCGTGTGAGCTGCCGACAAACTTTTTGGACGATGGCAGGCCGTGTGCCGCGAACTTGTTGCTGCCTCGCCGCCCCTGAAGCGTCGAGGCAGGAGCTACGCTCAAGTAATTTTCTGGTGCGAGAAAGAAAAGACAGGGGTGGGCAGAACTCCCACCCTGACACGCCGATTAGTGAATTGTCCGTTTTCGGTTCTCGAGAGGGCGCCGCGGCCGTCATTTTCCAGGCTTGCGCCCGCCAGGTTTGGGCTCGAGGTCGTTTTCACTAAACCACGTTTTACTAAAGGGGCCTTTGTCCATCCCCGAAGCAAGAATGAGCAGCCCCTCGAGTGCAGCGACAGCGGCAGCGACAGGCTTAGAGTGAATCTTCCGGTTGGCCCTTCGGGGCATTCCCCCGCTCCCTGGTATGCTCTCTCTCTATATATATATGTGTGTATATATATATATATATATATATTGTAGAGGCCTCTGGCCTTCGACGCCGAGCCGGGGCGCTCCAGGACGGTGAGAACTCGTCAGCTTCCCCAATCAGTGTTTACGTTGAAGGGGTCCTATAGCGGTCACAGAAGAGATTGGCGGAAGTCGCCGGCCAGCCGGGTTGTGGGTTATAGGCCTCTTGGATGTTCGCGGGGATACCGTGGGAGGCCTCTCGGGGGCCTGTTGGAGGCGGTTTGAGAGCTCTTGGGGGCCGTCTGGGGGCCTCTTTGGACACTGTTGGGCCGCTGTGGGGCCGCTTGGACGGCGCTTGGGGCCTCTTGGAGGCCTCCAGAGGCCTCCTGGTGGCCTTCGGGCGGAAGACTGGAATTGTCGGTTCGTGTTTGCGCTCTTGGTTTCTTCTTTGGGCCGTCTTGGGGCTCCCTTGATCTGTCTTGGGCTCCTCTTGGGCCGTTGTGGTGCCCTCTTAGGTCGTCCTGGGACCCTCTTCGAGGCCTCTTGTGCCGTCTTGGGGCGGTCTTGGGGGGTCCCTGGGGTCTTCGGGGTCCCTGGGGCCGTCCTGGGAACGTAAAGACGTACAACAATAATATAATGACAATCCATGATTGTTGCGTCTTCGCGCTCTCTTGGCGGAGTACTCCGGATAGTGTTTGGCGGTTTCAGAATGAACAGGCCCTCACGTGCCGCAGTCATTTTCGCTCAAGCCGTTTTGGCCCAAGCGACAGCAGTCTTTGTCCACACCACAGAACTTCACATCCATTTTAGGGCGGCCAATCAGCATCAGGTCAATGCCGACCTTTCTATACATTACGATCTTCGTGGTGTCGTCGATCGGCGGTGCCGCTATTGACGTGGGGTCCATGATCAAGGGTACGTTCGACATTCGCGAAGCTGTGAACTCGTCAAGCCCAGCCCGCCTGCGCGGCGAGAGTTTGACCGCTGCGACGTGCGCCACAATGAACATCCTGGGCCCAGGGGTGAAAACTGAGGGCACATTCGGTGGGAAGATCACTGGCCGCGGCTGGCCAGAATACGCCGACACCGTTTCGCAGTGTGCTCAGTTGTGCATCGACGAACCGCAGTGCAGTTGGCTCCACTACTACTCGGAACCAGGAGAGCACGCTGACACACATTGCTATCTGCACCCAGACCCGTCTCCAGGATCAGCTGACGTGGTTGTCGATCTCACCCGAGGCAGGTATGTCGCCTTCTGCGGAACCCCGACACCCGGTCCGACGCCCAGTCCGACGCCCGGTCCGACGCCCAGCCCGACGCCCAGCCCGACGCCCAGCCCGACGCCGCCCGCGACGTCGCCAGGTGCGGGTGGTGCGTCTGCCGTTGGCGATCCCCACCTGCAGAATGTTCATGGTGAGCGGTTCGATCTGATGCAGCCGGGCAGGCATGTGCTGATAAATATTCCTCGCGGCGAGCGCGCTGACCTCGCATTGCTCCGCGTGGTGGCCGATGCGTATCGGGTGGGTCAAGGCTGTGGGGATATCTTCTTCCAGAGCTTGAACATTACAGGGTCTTGGGCTCTGGCCAGGCAGCGAGGAGGTTACACGTATGCTGCGGCAGACGCTGCCAACGCGACCCCAGAATCTTCGGGGCTCAGCGAGGACGGTGCCTATTCGTCTTCAGTCCGTGGACGTTGGCGCCCATGTATGCTGCGGCAGATAGCAGTTGCAACACTCGGGTGAGCAGAAGTTCTAGCTATCTTGATGGGCCTGTTTTCCGCCACCACCATGTTGGAGGGGATGGGGGTCCTCCTCCTCCTCCTCCTTCGTCCTCCTCTTCCTCCTCCTTCCTCGTCCTCCACCTCCATCCCCCCTCCAACTTGTGGTGTTGGTGGAAGACAGGCCCATCATGTCTCGTGTCTCTCCCCTTCCGTTTCCGGACCAGGGCCAGGGTCGGGTCCGTCGCGGGGGCAGGGCGAGGCTGAGGATGAGCACGCGCCGTCCGCAAAGGGCTGTCGTCGGCGTCGTCGAGACTCGGCGGCGAGTACGGGGAAGGGGGGAAGGAGAAGGAGAAGACCTTCTCAGAAGGCGGCCGGACTCTTCTCAGAGGTCCTCGCGCCTTCGGAGCAGCTTTGTGTGCCTTCGGGGAAGGCTCAGAAAGCCCCTCAGACGGCCGGGGGACTGCCGAGCCTTCTGAGAAGGCCCGCCCCTTCTCACCTTCCCCCCAGGCGCGCCGCCTAGAGACGCCCGCGTAAGGAGTCCGCGTGCCGTCGCTTGCTCGGACCTTTCACGTGCGTGTGGCGTGTGAGCTGCCGACAAACTTTTTGGACGATGGCAGGCCGTGTGCCGCGAACTTGTTGCTGCCTCGCCGCCCCTGAAGCGTCGAGGCAGGAGCTACGCTCAAGTAATTTTCTGGTGCGAGAAAGAAAAGACAGGGGTGGGCAGAACTCCCACCCTGACACGCCGATTAGTGAATTGTCCGTTTTCGGTTCTCGAGAGGGCGCCGCGGCCGTCATTTTCCAGGCTTGCGCCCGCCAGGTTTGGGCTCGAGGTCGTTTTCACTAAACCACGTTTTACTAAAGGGGCCTTTGTCCATCCCCGAAGCAAGAATGAGCAGCCCCTCGAGTGCAGCGACAGCGGCAGCGACAGGCTTAGAGTGAATCTTCCGGTTGGCCCTTCGGGGCATTCCCCCGCTCCCTGGTATGTGATATGTATACATATATATATATATAGATGTGTGTATATATATATATATATATATATATATATATAGTAGAGGCCTCTGGCCTTCGACGCCGGTCCGGGGCGCTCCAGGACGGTGCGAACTCGTCAGCTTCCCCACCAAGCGTTTACGTTGAAGGGGTCCTATAGCGGACACAGAAGAGATTGGCGGAAGTCGCTGGCCGGCCGGGTTGTGGGTTATAGGCTTCTTGGATGTTCGTGGGGATACCGTGGGAGGCCTCTCGGGGGCCTGTTGGAGGCAGTTTGAGGGCTCTTGGGGGCCGTCTGGGGGCCTCTTTGGACACTGTTGGGCCTCTGGGGGGCCGCTTGGACGGCTCTTGGGGCCTCTTGGAGGCCTCCAGAGGCCTCCTGGTGGCCTTCGGGCGGAAGACTGGAATTGTCGGTTCGTGTTTGCGCTCTTGGTTTCTTCTTTGGGCCGTCTTGGGGCTCCCGTGATCTGTCTTGGGCTCCTCTTGGGGCGTTGTGGTGCCCTCTTGGGTCGTCTTGGACCCTCTTCGAGGCCTCTTCTGCCGTCTTGGGGCGGTCTTGGGGGGTCCCTGGGGTCTTCGGGGTCCCTGGGGCCGTCCTGGGAACGTAAAGACGTACAACAACAATATAATGACAATCCAGGATTGTTGCGTTTTCGCGCTCTCTTGGCGGAGTACTCTGGATAGTGTTTGGCGGTTTCAGAATGAACAGGCCCTCACGTGCCGCAGTCATTTTCGCTCAAGCCGTTTTTGCCCAAGCGACAGCAGTCCTTGTCCACACCACAGAATTTCACATCCATTGTTGGGCGGCCAATCAGCATCAGGTCAATGTCCACCTGTCTATACAGTCGGCCCAGATTAGTAGGTCGACCCTGCCAAATCAAGGGTTCCCTTGTGTCCTGTGTCTCGCGACCCATGCTTCCTACATTCCTGTGGCAATGTGGCCCTCGGAATGGTCTTGCGTCCTCTCGCGTGTCCTGCTCAATCGAGTCCGACTGTACATCACGATCTTCATGGTGTCGTCGATCGGCGGTGCCGCTATTGACGTGGGGTCCATGATCAAGGGTATGTTCGACATCCACGAAGCTGTGAACTCGTCACGCCCAGCCCGCCTGCGCGGCGAGAGTTTGACCGCTGCGACATGCGCCACAATGAACATCCTGGGCCCAGGGGTGAGAACTGTGGGCACATTCGGTGGGAAGATCACCGGCCGCGGCTGGCCAGAGTACGCCGACACCGTTTCGCAGTGTGCTCAGTTGTGCATCGACGAACCACAGTGCAGTTGGCTCCACTACTACTCGGAACCAGGAGAGCACGCTGACACATTGCTATCTGCACCCCGACCCGTCTCCAGGATCAGCAGACGTGATTACCGACGCCACCCGAGGCAGGTATGTCTAAGGCCATCTTGAGGTCATCTGGGGCCGTCTTGGGTGCATCGAGGGGTTATCTTCGCTGTCTCGGAGGCCTTCTCGGCCGTCTTGGAGACATCCTGGAGGCCGTCTTGGAGGCCATATTCGGCGTCTTCGGGGCCATCTTGGGCCGTCTTCGGGCCGTCTTGGAAGCCATCTTGGGCCATCTTTGGCGACTTGGAGGCAATCTTGGGCCAACGTGACCATCTTAGAGGCCATCTTGAGCCGTCTGAGAGCTTTGTTTGTGGACGTTGGGGTGGTGTATGCTGCCTTGTGCGGCCTTTCGAGTGGCCAGCGGGACGGGCCGAAGCCCCAGGAAGTGTCTCTACAAGAACCAACGTCGAAAAGAAGTAGCACGCCGGGCAACCCTGTGGCAAGCCAACAGGGGGCGGCGGATCGAAGACGCCTACGGCGAATCACCGCCGCCCCCTGCCTTATAGAATCGCCTAGCGTTGTGGTAAGAGCTTTTTCAAGTTATTGGACCATGTGTTCCCCCAGCCGTTGTGGAAAGTTTTCGGGAACATGTGGGGGAGGATGGCGGGGAAGATCAGGAGGCGGAGGAGGAGGTGGAGGAGGAGGAGGAGGTGCAGGAGGGAGGGGGAGGAGGAGGAGGAGGAGGAGGAGGAGGAGAAAGAGGAGGAAGAGGGGGCATCTTGGGAGCCTCTGGGGACATTCTTGGAGCCTCTTGGGAGCTTCCTGGGAGCCTCTTGGAGGCATCTTGGGGGCCCTCTTGGAGGCTTCTTGGGGGCCTTGGGGGGCTTCTCGAGGGCCTCTTTGGCCATCTTGGTGGGCTCCTGGCGCGTCTGACGCCGTCGGAAACCGTCTTGGGGGCCACTCTGGGCCGACTTGGGGCCCTCTTCGGGTGCTCCAGGGCCGTCTTGGAGACCATCTTGAGCGTCTTGGAGGCCTCTTGGGCCGTCGTGGGGCCCTCGTTGGCCCGTCTTGGATGCCTCTTGAGGGGGCCATCCTGGATGCCTCTTGGGCGATCTTGGGGCGGTCTCTGAGGGCTCTTGGGCCGTCTCGGGCCATCGAGAGGCTGAAAAGAAGCAAACGCCCAAATCCTTCAACCACCAAACGAAAATCAATGATTTGGGTCTCTTCGGGCTTTCCTGGTGGCTCTCTTGGAGGCCTCTTGGGCCGTCTTGGGCCATCTTAGGGCCATCTTCGGCCGTCTTTGTGGGCTCCTGTCCCGTGTGACGCCGTCGGAAGCCGTCTTGGGGGCCACTCTGGGCCGATTTCGGGCCTTCTTGGACTGCTCGAGGGCCGTCCTGGAAATTGCCTTGGGCGTTTCGGAGGCCTCTTGGGCCGTCGTTGGGCGGCCGTCTTGGGAACCTCTTGGGCCGTTCTGTGGCCATCTTGGAGGCCTCTTGGGCGATCTTTGGGGGCTCTTGGGCCGCCAAAAATCCAAAATGCCCAAATCCTTCAAACACCTAAGGAACATTTATGATTTTGGACTCTTCAGGCCTTCCGGGGGGCTTTCTTGGAGGCCTCTTGGGCCATCTTAGAGCCATCTTGGGCCGTCTTGGTGGACTCCTGGTCCGTCTGACGCCGTCGGAAGTGTCCTGGGGGCCTCTCTGGGCCGACTTAGGGACTTATTGGGGTGCTCCAGGGCAGTCTTGGAGGCTTCCTTGGGCGTCTTAGAGGCCTCTTGGGCCGTCCTTGAGCCCTCTTGGGGCCGTCTTGGAAGCCTCTTGGGCAGTCCTGAGGCCATCTCGGAGGCCTCTTGGGCTCTCTGGGGGCGATCTTGGGGGCATCTTGGGCCGTCTTGGGTCGTCGGAAGGCCGACAAAGAGAAAATACGAACATCGCTCAAACACCGAAGGGCAAGTGATGAGGATAGCATCTTCGGGCCCTCCTGGAGGACCTCTCAGAGGCCTCTTGGGCCGTCTTGGAGGCCTCTTGGACACCTCTTGGGCAGTCTTGGGCCGTCTTGGAGGCTTCTTGGGCGTATCTGGAAGTATCTTGGAACCTCTCAGGCCGTCTTGGAGGTCATCTTGGCCATCTTGGAGGCATCTTCGATGCCAGCGTGGGCCATCTTGGAGTTGTCTGGAGCCAAGTCAAGTCAAGTCCGGTCGAGGAGCCCTACGGAGGCCCCTCGCTCCGCAAGCGGAGACGGAGGGCATGCAACACTACGGCATTGAAACGCGCATGCAGAGGAATTGGCTGAAACATCAATCGCTCATCACGTGTACCACCACATGTGGCTCATACATGAATTCTCCAATTGTTGCCAAGGGAAGTGTTGTTGGCTGCAGATAACATCAATGAGACGTGTGCCGCGCTCGTGTTGCAGAAACGCATTTACGTCATCTGTCCATCGACGCCGTGGCCGACCGCGATGCCGTGGGCCGGCAGGGTGCCAGCGTAAAACTTGCGCGGGCCATTCTTGCGAATCGCTGGTGGCGAGTCGTGCCACGAGGCGCCACGTTGAACGGTCCATCACGACGAGCCAATCGGACACAGGGAAAACTTGCTTAGCAACACGCGTTTTTTGCTTGCACCGTCGCCCCGCTTCTTCCCAGCTCTCGCCGGGAAGCTTGCTGAAGCCGACCATCCGACGGAGCATTTTTGCACGAGTTGATGCAATCGTTGACCTATGCCGTGCTGTCGTGGCGGTCGTCGAGAGACCGTAGACAGCAGCGGGCGTAACCACACTGTCGAAAAGCTTCAACCGAAGACGCAAATATATAGATTTATTCAAAAGCACCGCTTTGTGGGAGTGAAATTTCCCCCATGCGCACTCCATGCGACAATTGACATTGCAGTCAGATCTGCATCCTAAATCGCCTCCAAATTTTTTGCCGAGGTACTTGTGGAAAACCTGGGATGTCATGACAGGCAGCTCGCAGCCGGCAAGCTGCAAAACGAGAGGCTCGTCAACGTTGGAAACGGCAGAGTCGTTCGTAAAAATCCGCGTCTTGCCAGCATTTAGTGAGAGGCCGCACGCTGACAAGTCTTCCGAAAGAATGTCCAGCATGCGAACAACCTCTGCGGCGGAACGCGCATAAAGTAACATGTCATCCGCATACCGCATGTTGCTAAGCAAATCGACGCCTCCAACGTCAAAGCCGCACTGCTGAGCGCGTATTTTGAACTTCCGAATTGCATGCTCTAAGCCAGCGTTGAAGAGCAGCGCTGACAAAACGTCCCCCTGCTTCACGCCACGGGTAATGTCAAACGCTGTGCTGCCGTTGACGCTCCCCCACTGGGAACTGTAAATGTCTGACAAAAGCCGCACGTGCTCTGCGTGAACTCCTTGCTCCGACAGTGCCTGGAAAAGCACGTGATGCTCCAGCCGGTCGAAGGCTTTAGTGAGGTCAATGCTAGCGATCCACAGTGGGAGCTGCCACTCCCAAGCTTTCGTGCAGACATCCTCCAAAACGACAAAAGCGTCGTCGACGGAGCGGCCCGCTCGAAATCCTACCTGGTCATGCGTCTGTTCTTTTTCCAGATCGGGCTGCAAGCGTGCAAAAACCAGGCGAGCAAATATCTTATATGTGATGCGTAAAATTGCTATGGGCCGCCAGTTTTTTACATCATGTCTGCTGCCACTCTTCGGCAAGTGGGGTCGATGCGGCCTGTGTTGAGCAGCGAATTCAAGCACGTCAGGAGGCTTCTGTGCAGAGCATCGCCACCGCATGCAAACATTTCAACGGTGATACCGCGTTTATCTGCGCATCTGCCACGCTTCACATGCTTAAAAGCTTGTCGCAACTCCTGCATGCAAAATGGCGTGATATTATACGAGCCTTTGTTGCAGTGTGCCGCTGCCCAGTCATCCCTGTCAGCGCCGCAGTCCGTGGAAAAGATCTGCTCAAGCGAGGCCTTAACATATGACTGTCTATAGGGCAACGTTTGCTTTGCTGCGAAGGAAACATGTGCACCCGAGGCAAGTGTTTGATACCTTCAAACTTGGACAACATCGTAACAGCACGCGCATCACAATATTCCCGCATGCGTTTACGATGCTCTTGAAAAATGAGCTTTGACAATCTGGACCGTTCTTGTGGGTCACGTGTGTTTCGTCGCCTCCGGCGCATCTCCCGTGACTCAGGTGCGTCCCATGGCTTCGCATGGGGACGAGCAGCGTCTCTCTGAGTCGATGCTTGCCTGGCTGATGCAACAACGTGACCCTCCAGGTCAAAGAGGGAGGGAGGGAGAGAAGAGGAGAGAGACTCAAACAGCGATTCTTGCACAATGCTCTCATAGACCCAGTCGCGGCCCTCAGAACCGCGTCGTGCTGGTGCCCCCTCTGGCGTCGAGAACCTGGGCCTAGATGAAACATCCCATGCAACGCACGATGGTCAGAACCCATATCTAAGATTCACTCGGGCAGCAAGACTGGCAATGAAAAGAAAGATCAAAGAACATATAATCCAAAACCCGCGTGGCACCGAGCGAGCTCCGGAAAGTCCACGCATCGGGCGCATGGCGAAAGTTTCCGGCCTCAAGGCCGTTCTCAAAACAAAACGCTTGCAGTAGGCGCCCCCTTTCGCCGATTTCAAATTGGGTGTTAAAGTCACCAGCTATGCAGAGTTTCCGACATCGCTTTCTGGCAAAATAGACCTCCTGCTGCAAAAACGCATAGCAATCTACTAAATCTTCGTGCGGGTATCCCGCGTGTGGCATGTATACAGAGAGGAACGTGCAAGCAATGCCTGGACCTTGAGATCAACTGCCAAAACGCGGCCACAACGAAAACGAGTACCTGTGACACTCCCCGCCTGCCGAGCATGCAAGCAAACAGCCACTCCTGCGTATCTGGATGAGCCCGCTGCGGCTATAAAACGATGGCCCCCGTCGAGGTCAATGTCATCAGATGCCGCGCGGGTCTCGCTAAAACAAACAACATCCCAGGCTAGATCCGAGAGCTCCCCTAACAAGAGCCCGAGCCGATCAAGAGTATGTACACGTGCGTTTTTGCCGTAAACGTGAAAATTAAAATCAGTGTTAAAATTCGCATCGAATTCTGGTGAAACATCCTCCGTGCCCCTCGACCGGTGCTGTCCCTAGCTGCGACCGCCGCCTTTGCCGCCTTTGCCGTGTTTGCCGCTGCCCTTGCCCTTGCCGCCACGCGCAAGCTTGTCGGAGTGCGTCTTCACAAGCTCTCGCCACTCCGGGTCAGCGCCAAAGTACTGCTCCCAGCCGTCGCCATACTTGATGTTCATCGCTCCCGTCGTGGCCTTCACCTCCAAAACGGTGTCGTCTCCCATCTTCATCATGCCGACTTCTGGGTCCACCCAGAACGCTCTCTTCTCGAAGCCCCACTCGACGAGCAGCTTCTTTGCGCCGAACAAGAAGGATTTGGGCACCCGGACCTCGAGGGGTTCGTCCGCCTTTGCCCATACTGGCTTGTCCTCCAGGTAGGCGCGCGCGGCGCGGAGCTTCGAAGCTGCAGCGTTTCGGTCGGCCGTGGAAGCGAACTTGCCGAAGAGAATGCCCGAGAAGTCCCCCTTGGAGTAGAACTCGTCTGCGGACGGGGCGTCGCACCACCAGAGCTGGTCTTTCAACCAAGTCTCTGCCTCCGCCTGGCCGTTGAATCCAAGAAGGTTGCCAAATACGGCGGTCTCCTGCTTGGAAGCGGTGCCAATGGAGCCGACGGAGCCAGTGGCGCTTCTCAGCTCGGCGATCTCGATCTCCATCGCCTTGATGTGGTTCATGACGTCCTCGTGAATGCTCGCCGAAACGTTGGGCCCCTCAAGGTTCTCCAAATTGGTGATGCGGATCTCTACGTTCTCCATGCGCTCCTCCACCGCCGCCATCTTCGTGTCGAGCCGAATTTCCAGGCTGCCGATAGCAGTCCGTAGTGGTTGGACCTCTTGCCTGAACAGGTGCGCGATTTCATGTAGTGCTGCTGGTCGTGCCTCGGGTGCTGAATTGCTTGCCGTTGCGGTCGCACTGAATGCATCCGGGGGCGTGTCGGGCGGGGCCGCTGGCGACGAGATCTGATGTACCTCTGGGCGGGGTGGGGACAAGTCGAGGTCGTCCAACCCATCCATCTCGTGGAGCGGGCTGAACAGGCGTCGGCGTACGTCGCGAGAAAGAACTGCCCCAACTGGAGTTCCTGCCATCCGCGCGTTCGTGCCGGCCATTGGAAGATAAGGGTATGGAAAAGGAAAGCTGGGAATGTTGGCTGAGAGTAATCTGTAAGCTGTAAGCTGTAAGCTGTTGGCTTGAACGGTCTTGAAACCTTGAGCCACCTTTCATGCAGCCACCTTTTATGCACTTTTCCAGGTGGTCGGCGGGACGGGCCGAAGCCCCAGGGGGAGTTCTTTGGAAAAAAGAACCAAAACCAAAAGCGAAAGGGTTCAGCACGCCGGGCACCCTTGTGATGAATCAACAGGGGGCGGCGGATCGAAGACAGACGCCTACAGCGAATCACCGCCTTCCCCTGCCCCTTCGGAAGCGCCTCTGTGGCCGACAGTTGGGCCAGAGCTTCGCCAAGCTATCGGGCCAGTTGTTCCCCGAGTGGGTTTGGAAAGACTTCGGCGAACGCATGGGGGAGCACGAAGAGGAGGAGGGGGGGAGGATGAGGAGAACAAAGAGGAGGAGGATGAGGAGGAGAAGGAGGAGGAGGAGGAGGAGGACGAGGCCTCTTCGGCGCCTCTTGGGGCACTCTTGGGGCCTCCTGGAAGCTTCCTGGGGGCCTCTTGGAGGGTTTTTGGGTGCCTTTGGGGGCTTCTTGGGGGCCTCTTTGGCCGTCTTAGTGCGTTCCTGGCTTGTTTGACGCTGTCGGAAGCCGTCTTGGGAGCCTCTCTGGGTCGTCTTGGGCCCTCTTAGGGCATACCAGGGGTTCTTAGAGGCCATCTTGGGCGTCTTGGAGGCCTCTTGGGCCGTCTTGGAACCCTCTTGGGGCCGTCTTGGGAGCCCTTTGGGCCGTCATGGGGCCCTTTTGGAGGCCTCTTGGGCGATCTTGGGGGCCTATTGCGCCGTCTTGAGCCGTCCGAATGCCGAGCATAATCAAATGCCAACATCTGTCAAACACCTAAGGAAAATCAAATGTGGCCACCCGAATAGGGGCCTTCGGTGGAGCTCCTTATGGGGCCACGGACCGCTGTATTGGGTGTGGCGGACGCATGTGGCCACCCGTACGGGGCCACGAAGCGCTGTACTGGGTGTGGCGGACGCATGTGGCCACCCCCATGGAGGTCGCAGGTGGAGCTTCCTATGGGGCCACGAAGCGCTGTACTGGGTGTGGCGGACGCATGTGGCCACCCCCATTGGGGCCTTCGGTGGAGCTCCCTATGGGGCCACGAAGCGCTGCACTGGGTGTGGCGGACGCATGCGGCCACCCCCACTGGGGCCTTAGGTGGAGCTCCATATGGGACCACGAAGCGCCGTACTGGGCGTGGCGGCCGCTTGTGACCACCCCCATTGAGGCCGCAGGTGGAGCTCCTTATGGGGCCACGAAGCGCTGTACTGGGTGTGGCGGACGCATGTGGCCACCCCCACTGGGGCCTTCAGTGTAGCCCCCTTTATGGGGCCACGAAACGGTGTACTGGATGTGGCGGACGCATGTGGCCACCACCCCCACTGGGGCCTTAGGTGGAGCTCCTTATGGGGTCACGAAGCGCTGTACTCGGTGTGGCAGTCGCATGTGGCCACCCCCGTTGGGGCATTCGGTGGAGGTCCCCATGGGTCCACGTAGCGCTGGACTGGGTGTGGCGGACGCATTTGGCCACCCCCATGGAGGCCGCAGGTGGAGCTTCGAAACGTTGTACTGGGTGTGGCGAACGCATGTGGCCACCCCCACTGAGCCCTCAGGTGGAGCTCCCTATGGGGCCACGAAGCGCTGTACTGGGTGTGACGATGGTGGTGATGCTGCTGATGATGATGATGAGTATGAGGATGATGATGACGATGAGCATGACGATGCTGATGATGCTGCTGATGATGATGACGCTGATGATGATGATGCTGATGATGATGTTGGTGGTGATGATGATGCTGATGGTGATGATGATGCTGATCATGACGGGAGGAGGGAGGAGGGGGAGGAGGAGGAGGGGAGGAGTGACGCGGGGCGTTGTCTCTTCAAAACGAGTGCCCATCACCACGATATGGTTTGGAAAATTAGCCTGGCGAATGACCCAACCTTATACAGTTGTGAGTACCGCACTTGTGAATATCTTCTTCGGTGGCGCTCCCCATGGGGCCACGAAACGCTGTACTGGGTGGGTGAAACGCAGGGAGCAAGGGCCGTGTTGGGTGGTGGCGGATTTATGCGGGCGGTGCCACTGGGACCTTCGGTGGGGCCCCCTATGGGGCCACGAAGCGCTGTACTGGGTGGGTGAACCGCAGGGGGCAAGGGCTGTGCTGGGTGGTGGCGGACGCATGCGGGCGG
This sequence comes from Prorocentrum cordatum, assembly GCA_963575745.1. NCBI lineage: Eukaryota > Dinophyceae > Prorocentrales > Prorocentraceae > Prorocentrum > Prorocentrum cordatum. The sequence continues at coordinate 213,391 of CAUYUJ010016100.1, read as the reverse complement.
TTCCACTGGGACCTTCGGTGGGGCCCCCTATGGGGCCACGAAGCGCTGCACTGGGTGGGTGAAACGCAGGGGCAAGGGCTGTGCTGGGTGGTGGCGGACGCATGCGGGCGGTTCCACCGGGACCTTCGGTGGAGCCCTCGGATGGGGCCACGAAGCGCTGTACTGGGACGAAGGGAGCTGTGCTGGGTGGTGGCGGACGCATGCGGGTGGTGCCACTGGGACCCTCGGTGGAGCTCCCTATGGGGCCACGAAACGCTGTACTGGGTGGGTGAAACGCAGGGAGCAAGGGCTGTGCTGGGTGGTGGCGGACGCATGCGGGCGGTGCCACTGGGACCGTCGGTGGAGTTCCCTATGTGCAGATGGCTTCAAGTATGGGGCCCCCGCCCCACCTTTCCTCACCAGAGGCAAGCCAAATGCTGCGTCACAGACTCAACACGCACAGTGCACATCCAGGCCCAGCTGGGCCGCCAATACTTCAGATGTTAACCAGAGGGGGCCCACTAGGGCCGCACGTGACTACACACAGTCACTACGATCAGCACTGAACAAAAACAAAAACGTGCGTCATTGAGGCTGTTGGCCCTGACGGCCTCAGAAGTCCTCGCACATCTCATCGCTCCTCGGCACAAGAGACTAGCGGCCTGGCCGCTGTCGGTCGACATACGCTCCGGCCTCTCCGGCCTCTCCGGCCTCGCTCTGCGTGTCCATGCCCTTCTCCCCTTCGGGCACGGTCTCGAGGAGGTAGTCCGACGGGGCCTTGAACTCCTTGATCATTATCTTGATGAACTTCAGCCGCTGGTCCTCGAACTCCTGGAGCTCCTGGTTCCCCCACTCGCACAGGTTCTCGATTGCAGTCCTGAACTCCAGGCTGTCCGGCAGCTTCGAAGAGATAACACTCCACGTCTCCGAATCGGACGCACCTGGACCCTCGTACCCGTGGGCTGGCGGTAGCCTCAGACTCGAGATCACGTCGTTCATGCCGTCCAGCACCTGCGGTTCCTTGTCCTTTAGGATGGCTGCGTACGCTGCGTCCAACGTGCTCGTGAGGGTCAGCGCGGCGTCCTCGACCACTGCCGCTGTCCTGATCGCAATATTTCTGGTTCCCTTGCTCCACGTCAGTGTGATCTTCGTCCTGTTGTTGCGATCTTCGCACTCGCCGAGCGTACGGAGGTTTGTCACCACCTTGCACGTCGTCCCTAAGTGACGGATTGGTTCCACTTGTATGCTCTCGAAGAGGTTCCTCACCTCGTCCTCCGACAGCTGACTCTCGAATTTCATCATGGCGGCCGTGGCCCTTGGGGTCGCTACTTGTGTTCGTGCGACTGGAATCCTGCTTGGTCCGAGCCGAAAGTAGCTGACGACGGATACGTTCCCGGGCTGCTGCTGCCATTATTGCTGGCTCGTCTGCTAATTGATATTCTCCACTCGTCATCGTAGTTCTCATCATATCGGCAGGTTCGGCCTTATCTTGAGTTAGTATATCAGCCAACTGTAGGGCCGACGGTACCCACCGATAGCACAACCCAAGACGACGAACACTCTCTTTCGTAATCACTAGGTCGACAGCAACACGTTTGTCGGTACATGACCCCGCACTTCCGTACCCCACGATATGATCATACAGCGACTTGCAGTCGGTGACGGCGATGGGGATCAGCAGAGGAAGAAATTCAGCCCGACGACGAAGACAAAACTCACCGTGATTCCCCTCTAGCAGTAGACAAGACACCCATTCCAGATGCCCAAGACCGTCCATCTGAGCCTGAGTTTCGGCGGCTAGTGTAGACGACGTCACGCGGTGCAACCGGTAACTCTTCCAGACCAGGGGACTCCAGGGACTCAACTCGTTTTGGAGCATCCTTTCGTCCGTAGCAGCAATAACATATCCAGCCTGGGTTCCTGACTTCGACGCATTTTGATTAGTCGCGTCAGCGTGCATGATAACTCTCAGTCTGTCAATGGGGATGGCCTTGATCCTCCACGAGAGATTTGAAAACTGTTTAGCTCGACGGACGATGGTGTTACCGTGTCTCACTTCTCCGACGGTTGGTCTCGGCATGCACTCTTGACTCATGGATACCTGCACTGCTAGATCAGGCCTGGACTCTCGCGCTAACCAGTTCCCGCTCCCAGGCATAGCCCTGAAGTTCGCGATTTCCTTGTCGGTCGCCGGGGTTCCAGGGGGGGCGCGAGGTCTGACGCCTGCAGGTTTCATGCTTTCCGCGAACTCCTTCTGGGACACGGTGATTTCCTTGGTCCTGGGGTCCTGGCTGATGTTTGACCCGCAGAACTTGCCCGCATTGACCTTCCACTTCGGAAACGGAAACTTTGACCGGAGATATTTGAGAAAGGCATCATACTTCCGACCTTTTCCTCCAGTCAGGATGTCGTCCACGTGCGTGGCGATGAGACCGCACAGCCTGCGGCCCTCGAAAAGAAAGAACATGCACGGGTCCAGTTTCGACTGCCTCCAGCCCTCATTTGCACCATTCGGCAGCCAGTCAAGGATTGTATTCTTGAGTTTTCCCCACCACTGAGCTGGGGCATCGTTGAATCCGTAGATTGGTCGTATCACCTTCAGCAGCTGATCGGGGTGCATCCAAGGTAGGCCACCTCGAGGCTGTCGCAAATAGAGGTCACCACCTTCACGCTGAATCGGATCGGCCTCCAGGAACGCGCCTTCCACGTCGCCGATCTGGACCTGGAAGCCATGGGACGCCAGCAGCTGGTAGGCCACCACCTTGCCGTTCTGAGACAGCGTGGGAGAGGACGTCTTGTTCTCTCGCACCAGCGTCATCAGGTCGGGGTTCAAGTAGCCTTGACTGCATAGGCGCGCCTTGACGATCTCCGATTCGGTGTCGTCGATTTTGCTGGTCAGAATCATCCTGCTCCCCGCGATTCGCTCCGGCGTGGTCCGTCGTACCTCGTCTGACTTCACTCTGTCCAGCGGTTCGAGAGCCTGCTTCACCTTGATCAAATTCGTCATCTCCTTCATCACGCCTGCCAGGATCTTCTTCTCACCCTCTGTGCTCTGCCACTTCGGGTCCTTCCGATTTATTTCACGCCGACCTCCAGCCAGCAGAGCGTCCTCAAACTCTTCTTCTAGCTCGGGGTTCACGTACAGCACCCTGAGCTCCTCGTCGTCCTCTTCCGCATCGATCACCACCAGGGAGTCCATCTCCTCGACTCGAGGTACCTTCTGAGGCGGCTCTTTGTCGATCTGCTCCTCCTGCTTGTGGATCTTGGTCGGCCTTGCCATCTCATCCGTACCGTCCTCTTGCCGACGAGCCGACGTCTCACGATATTATGGGTCTGCTCCTCCGGGACCTTCTCCTGGCCGGTGGCCTGCTCGTCCTCGTCCTGCGTCTCGACCTCCGCCTGGCCATCTTCCGCACCATGTTCAGGCGTCGGCCCCTCTGTCTCCTGCTGCGGAGCCGGATCGGGACCTGGTGCCTGCGGTTCTCCACCTTCACTGCCAGGGGGTCGTTCGTCCGCTGTGATGTCCACGAAACCTCGCTGTGGGCCCTGACCGTCCATGAACTCCTTCGCCAGGGCACGAAGCTCAGGCTGAACGACCTCGGCAGCCAGCTTCTCCTCAGGAGTAGCCAGGCGCAGCTGCTCAGGAGCGGCTTTGATCACCACGCCTGGCATGGCCACCCAGTAGTTTCCCTTCACAGGCCCCAGAATGACAGCCGAACCTCGCCATCGGGCGCGTGCCTTCTTGCCCGGGATGCCTTGACCACGCCGCCACACAGCAACACAAACGCCTGGTTGAAATACGCGGGCGGTCCTGGGTCGGCTGTCCAGAGCAACGCGAGCAGCTCGGTTGCCCATTTACTCAAGCACGGCCTGACGAGCACATTGGCGACGTCTCTCCATCTCGGCGAACGGCTCGTCGTGCAGAGCTGCGCTGTTGACCACCACGTTCGGCGACTCCTGCATCAGGTCGGTCGGCACCTCTGGGTTCCGACCCAGCGCAATCTGGCAAGGAGAGTGTCCGTGAGCACGAAGTAGGCCGTTCTTGGCCATCACCACTGCTCTAACACACTCTGTCCAGCCGTCTTTGTCCGTCGGAATGTTCTGGTCCAGTACTTTGTTGAGAATGTCCTCGAACCAGGCACCGTGGCGTTCAGCGTGTCCCACTTGTTCGTGAGCCTCGCCGGCCGCGTCCGTCACCTCGACGCCCTGCTTCTCCAACGAGTCGATGATGTCCTGCCCGAGGTTGGTCTTCCCAGCGTCGCACTTCAGGAACTTGGGCGGACCGTAGGGCATGCTCCAGCTGGTCTCGAAAATCTCCTTCAGCACCCTGCCCGTCTCCTGCTCGAAGAAAGGAGTCATTTGCTGAAGACCGCTGTTTGGGCACACCACGTTGGGAGCCTTGATCTTCATGCCCTCCTTCCAGCCGGGTAGTTCCTTGACGTCCATCTCCACCAGCCTCAATGGCGCCACTTTGGACGGAACCTTCACAGGTCGGGAGGACTTGGGAAGCCTCTGGCCCTCGCAGACCGAGCACGAGAATCCCCGGGCCATCGCCATCACCATCTCGCTAGCCTTCGCGTGCTTCATAATGCGCACCATGTCCTCATTGCTCGGGTGTCCCAGATTCGCGTGGAGCCTGCGCAGGGACGATTCTAAGGACAGCTTCCTTCTCTTCACGATCTCGGGGTCCTCAGTCACCGAGAGCACCTCCGTGTGGTACCTGATGTCGTCCACCTCTAACTGGCACAGCATCGCCGCTGCGATCTTCTTGCTCAGCTCTTTCGGATACCTCTCGGAATATTGACTTCTCTTGACGCCTTGTACGCTGTCCCAGCACCATTGATGTTCGTGGTCCCGACGACAGCGCAGTTCTTTCATCATCCACTTCAGTGAGTCCGCGTTGGTTGCGAAACACCACTCCTTCGACATCAGCATGCTCGTGACAGGATCACGAAGTCCGACTCGACACCGACTCAGTGACACTCGGTGGACCTCTTTCTCGTTGCACAGATTCCACGCGGTAGCACAGTCCCAGGATTTCGCACTCGGTGGAGCTTCTATGGTGAAATATTTACCCTTCCTGATCTGCATCTTTGCCACCACGACACAGAATCGCAGATACCCGGTTGCCTCCCTGACCATCTTCCGATGCTCCTTTGGGTCCTTCCTGCTGGACTCCGGCGTAAGATTCTGCAGAATGGACAGGGCGCCACACGGAGGGCTCATGCCGACAAACTCGGGCTCCTCCACATCGATCAGATGCAGGATGTGGCGCCTATCTTCAGCTCGTCGGGCGTCCCAGCCGTTCTTCAGACCAAAGGCGCCGAGGTTCTGGAAGCCCAGGTTTTCGAACTCCACCGTTAGCCGCGGCTCCGAGAATAGTTCCAGACACTTCGGTTGCATCCCTAGCCGAGCCTGTGCTGCCTTAGCACCCTGGACCACCTCCTTCTTGGCCTTCCTGCTCATGATGTCCGTCATTCCCACGGTCCAGAGTGCCTCCGACTCCACCTCGTCGTCGCTGGTCTCAGGGCTCCGACCCGGCCCTACCGAAAACCAGTCGCCGCAGCCTCCACAGACTCCTCCAGCTCGATCGTCTCTGACGTTGCCATCACATCGACTTCTGCCGTCTGAATATTCTTATTCTCGCCGTTCTTCATCTCACAGAGATTCAGCTGGTAGTGTCCACTGGCGGCGACCTTCAGCGGCACCGCGACGTTGATCCTGGTGAATCTGATCTCGTCCCTCTCCATATCCAGGATAGCCCCGAGAGCATTAAGCATCGGCTTGCTGACCAGCAAGGGAGTCCAGCCTGGCACCACGCACAGCCGAAGGAGCAACATCCTTCCGCCAACGCGGCACTGCGTCTCAACCGAGTAGAGAGACGACAGTGTCTCCTGATTTCCAAACTTGAACGTCGTGGCCTTCTCTTGCTTTAGTACTTTCACCTCCAATCCTGCTTTCATCCTTTCCTGCCTGTGCTGCGCCAGGGTCTCCTCGCCGATCACTCCCTTACCGCATCCAGTGTCCACGACGCCGTTTCCTGGCTCATGAGCTGTCGTTTTCAGTACCTCCGGAAACTCCAAATCGCCGTTCTGACCGCTAAGGCTCCAGTACTTTTGGATGAGGGCCTGCGCGTCCTCCTCCAGCTCCTCGTAAGCATTGATGACCGCGTCCATCTCGTCCTCGGAGTTTACCTCATCGGACTGGGCGTCCTGGTGGATCTGCAGCTCCATCTGTACCTCGTCCTCGCAGACTTCGCACTCGAAGCTGTCGTGATCGTCCTCGACAGTGTACACCACGTTGACGCCCTTCTCCTTGCCCTTGCCTTTGCCGTCACGGGGTGGCGGTCGTCGCTGTCTTTTCGGCTTCTTGCAATCCCGACTGAAGTGGCCGACCTCGTCGCAGTTGTAGCATCGCACCCGCTTCGCCAAGGTTTTGATGTCCGGCTTCTTTGGTCCGAACCCTCGCGCCAGCTGCTTCTTGGATATATTGTTGCGCTGGTCTCGCCACGTCACCAGAATCTCGATGGCCTCGCTCTCGTCCAGAACTGCGTTCTCATCCTCGTCCTCCTGGAGGCCGGTCATCAGCGTCTCGATATCCAGGTGGCCATCTTCTTCGTCATCAATCACGTGTGCGTGGTAAGTCTTCTGCTGCTGGCCGAAATCGGTCGCACCGTTGGGGAATGTCGTCCTCAGTGCCGATGCTACGTCCCGCTCCTTGTACGATCTCGACGATGCCGCGAGCACCACTGCCATACATTGTGGTGGGAGATGCGCTCCCAGCAGCAATAGATAGCCTCGAGCCATGTCTGGCAGCACAACCCCCTCGGCCTCGCCCTTGGCGAACGTCGCCTGGGCCCTGCCGCAATGCGCTGCCATCGCCTCATTCTTCGCCAGCTTCAGCGAGAACACCTCCTGGAGCGCCTCGCCGAGCCTGTCATGTGCCGCGACGTCCGGGAAGCGCGCGTCGAGCGTGTCGAACAGCACCTGCTCGCCGCCTTCCGTCTCCAGGTCGTCCATGTCGATGATTTCCATTGCACGCGCCGCCACGTCGTCCAGCAGCGTGAACAGCGTCGGCCCCATGGCCGTCGGCGGTGCCCCCTTGGCCCGCTGCGCGATGATATATGCCCGAGCCCACTTCTTCCATACACGATAGTCACAAAATGCGTCGGCTCCACTGCCAGCAAATATCCTGATGCCGCCAGTCTGCCCAGCATCTGTGTTCATCAGGTTGCGCACCGCCGGCACTCGCCTGAGTGCCTCCCTGCAACAGCGCCTGCTATTGCGCGGCCCGCTCCGCTCTACCAATGCAGATGGCTTCGAGTATGGGGCCCCCGCCCCACCTTTCCTCACCAGAGGCAAGCCAAATGCTGGTTCACAGACTCAACGCGCACAGTGCACATCCAGGCCCAGCTGGGCATTCAATACTTCAGAGGTTAACCAGAGGGGGCCCACTAGGGCCGCACGTGACTACACACAGTCACTACGATCAGCACAATGGGGCCACGAAGCGCTGTACTGGGTGGGTGTGCTGGGTGGTGGCGGACGCATGCGGGCGGTGCCACTGGGACCTTCGGTGGGGCCCCCTATTGGGCCACGAAGCGCTATACTGGGTGGGTGAAACGCAGGGAACAATGGCTGTGCTGGTTGGCGGCGGACGCATGCGGGCGGTGCCACTGGGACGTTCGGTGGAGCCTCCCTTATGGGGCCACGAAGCGCTGTACTGGGTGGGTGAAACGCAGGGAGCAAGGGCTGAGCTGGGTGGTGGCGGACGCATGCGGGCGGTCCCAATGGGGGCTTCGGTGGAGCTTCCCATGGGGCCACGAAGCGCTGTGCTGGGTGGGTGAAACGCATGGAAGAGGGAGGAGGGTGGAGGAGGGGGAAGAGGAGGAAAAGATGAGAGGAGCGCGGGGACCGTCTCTTCAAAACGAGGACCCAACACGGTTGGGAAAAATGGAAACGGGCCGTGGAAGGCGCCCGCGGGCCGCTTCATTCAACAAACGATCCTGGCGAGTGACCCAACCATATGTAGTTGTGGGTACCGCAATGGTGAATATCTTCTTCGGTGAAGCTCCCTATGGGGCCACGAAGCGCTGCACTGGGTGGGGAGAACGCACGTGGGCGGTAACAGTGGGGCCGTCGGTGGAGCTCCCTATGAGGCCACGAAACGCTTTACTGGGTGGGCGAAAATGCCAAATTGGGTATGTCGGACGCATGGGGACGGTCCCACTGGAGGCTTCGGTGGAGCTCCCTATTGGGCCACGAAGCGCTGTACTGGGTGGATGAAGATGTCAAGTTGGGTTTCCGGGACGCATGCGGGCGGTGCCACTGGGACCTTCGGTGGAGTTCCCTATTGTGGCCACGAAGCGCTGTACTGGGTAGGTGAAAAATGTTAAATTGGGTGTGGCGGACGCATGCGGGCGGTCCCACTGGGACCTTTGGTGGAGCCCCCTACTGGGCCACGAAGCGCTGCATTGGGTGGGTGAAACTGCCAAATTGGATGTGTGGGACGCAACTGGGCGGTCCCACTGGGGGTTTCGGTGGAGCTCCCTATTGGGGTTACGAAGCGCTGTACTGGGTGGGTGAAAATGTAAAATTGCGCGTGCGGGACGCATGCGGGCGGTCCCACTGGGGGTTTCGGTGGAGCTCCCTAGGGGGCCACGAAACGCAGTACTGGGTTGGTGAAAATGCCAAACTGGGTGGGTGAAAATGCGGACGGCCCCACTGGACACGAAGCCTTGTACTGGGTGTGGCGGGCGCATGTGGCCACCCGTACGGGGCCACGAAACGCTGTACTGGGTGTGGCGGACGCATGTGGCCACCCCCACTGGGGTTTCGGTTGAGCTCCCTACGGGGCCACGAAACGCTGTACTGGGTGTGGCGGACGCATGTGGTACCCCCACTGGAGCCTTACGTGGAGCTCCCTAGGGGGCCACGAAGCGCTGATTTGGGTGTGGCGGACGCACGTGGCCACGCACACTGGGGCTTTCGGTGGAGCTCCCCATGGGGCCACGAAGCGCTGTACTGGGTGTGGCGAACGCATGCGGCCACCCCCACTGGGGCTTTGGGTGGAGCTCCCTATGGGGCCACGAAACGTTGTACCGGGTGTGGCGGACGCATGTGGTACCTCCGCTGGGGCCTTGGGTGGAGCTCCCTATGGGGCCACGAAGCGCTGTGCTGGGTGTGGCGGGCGCATGTGGTACCCCCAATGGAGCCTTACGTGGAGCTCCCTATGGGGCCACGAAGCGCTGTACTGGGTGTGGCGGACGCATGTGGCCACCCCCATTGGGGCCTTGGGTGGAGCTCCCTCTGGGGCCACGAAGCGGTGTACTGGGTGTGGCGGACGCACGTGGTACCTCACTGGGGCCTCAGGTGGAGCTCCCTATGGGGCCACGAAGCGCTGATTTGGGTGTGGCGGACGCATGTGGTACCCCCACTGGGGGGGGGGGCACGGGAGGAGGAGACGCGGGAACCGTTTCTTCAAAACGAAGACCCAACACCACAGGATGGTTGGGAAATGCTAGGGAAACGGCCCCCCGACGGCCATTAATGCCCAAACCCGCGGCCCTCGCCCCTCCCTTGGACCCCTCCCTAGAGGACGTCGCCCCACCAGAACGTCGTCAGTCGTATCTCGCTCTTTCCGTTCAACCCTGAACGATCGGGGCCGAAATCAAGTCAAGGCTGAACGATGGACGCGGCGTCAAAAACCTTTGCGCCCGCCGACGCCGCACGAGCCTGCCGTATCCTGAGCCAGCCGTATGATGTTCCAACTTGCTTTAGCCTTGATCACCAGCAAGATTTTCGAGCACCAAGCAAATACTTACACTGGAAGCTTTTCACGTGTCGGGCCCTGGGAGGCGATACTCGTTCGACATTGCCTCGATACCTTTCTCGGCGCTCGAAACATTATTTCTGGGGTGTGGTCCTCTAGTACGACGGGGGCAACATAATGCCAGCCCCCCTCTCGACCCCACTACTCGTTCGACACCGTTTCGATACTTTCTGGGTGCTCGAAACATTATTTCTGGGATGTGGTCCTGGAGTACGACGGGAGCAACATAGAGCCAGCTCCCATGTCGACCCCACTCGACTCCCGGTGCTCCTCGGCGCTCTCGCCTCTCTCCCCCGCCCCGGCCCCGCTGCCCTGCTGGCCCGAGCCCAGGCCCACGGAGCCGCTGCCCGGCCCCGACGACGCGGAGCTGTACGTGAAGAACCTCCCGCTCCAGGACACGGCAGGCTGGAGAATAGGACGACGACGATTCCGACGACGACGACGATGCTGACGCTGACGACGACGACGACGCTGACGACGACGCTGACGACGACGACGACGACGATGCCGACGACGACGACGCCGACTACGACGACGACGCCGACGACGACGACGTCGACGATGACGAGGATCCCATTAGATGCAACTGTGCCGGCATGGCGGCACAAGGCCAAGCGCCTAGTCCAGCAAGAAAACGGGCAAACGACAGAATTCGGGTCTAGGAACGCCTCTTAGGAACAGAGAGTCCCGACCGAGAGCTTGGTATCCTCCAGGGCCGTGCCATGAATTAGCCAGCCTCGGCCTCGCGAACCTGCAGACAAGCCCGAAAGGCGTGCATCCCAGGGGTCTCTCTGCAACCCCTGCGGAGCAGCTGCAAGACGACGTCCCGCCCGCTGGCTCAGACAGGCATCTGAGCACCCCTTGTGTCAAGCGCAGGTCTTCCGAGGCCAATGCCTCTGCGGGCTTCGCCCAAACCGGGCATAGCCAGGACCCCAGGTAAGGTTACCCCGTTAGTAGTAGGGCACCGGAGCACCTAAATTGGCCAGAATCATTGAACCAGGTTTGCCGTAGTTGGTGCTTTTTCGGGTGACGGCAGTTCCGGTTGGGCGAGGGAGGCCTCCTCCAGTACATGTCACTAAACCAGGTCCCACTAAACCTACAGTCAACCCGCATAATAAGGATGGGCAGCCTTCCCAAGGGTATCCTTGCATCCTTGCCCCCTCGGTCCATCCTTCGCCACCTTCGTTGGCCGCGCCCCGCTCGAAGAGCTTCGAATTGGGCGTCCAAGGCCATCGCATCCTTATCGCGCATCCTCACTGCACGGGTTGACTGTAGTTCCGCCAGCGCCCGACCAGGGCGGAGGCGCCGCTGCTGATGGGGCCCCCTCGGTCCGACAGGGTGCGTTCGCACCGGTGGGCTGGCAATTGGCAGGCCTGCGCGCGGTCCCGCGCAGAAGAGCAGAGGGCGCGATCGTGTCGTCCAGGCGGCCTGCAAGCTACGATTATGTCAAAAGGTTGGATTGTTTTTTGATCTGTTTGGAGCAGATTTTGAATCTGTTTAATTTTTTTCTCAAACTTTCACCTGTAGGAGGACACGCCCGACCTAAAGCTGTGACGGTGGACACTCGCGCTGCCACGCAGTTCGGGGAAGACAGGGTCGGTGGTTCAAAGATGGGGTTCAGAGGAACGGGGCCCCAAGGACAGGAACAAATGCAGGGTTGGATTTTCGCTGTTGTTTGAGGCGCGTTGTCCTCAGGCCCCCATCCCTGACGAACGAACAGCACACACACACACACCCATACCCATAGGGAGGTCAGAGGGAGAAGGACTGGCTGTAGGATGGGTGCGGGTTGTCGAACCCCTGGGGAGGCTCCAGTTCGAGCGGGGACCCTCATCCGACAAGAAGCACCCATAGCTCATTCCGTCCCCCCCATGGGTATGGGTGCGTGTTGATCGTTCGTCAATCCCTCAGGACCCCACCCTTGAACCACCGACAGGGGGACTCTCCGTTCTCCACCAAAGCCAGGTCTGAACCGGCCCACAAAGGCACCGAGCACGCCTCACCTTACACCCGCCCGCAGGCGACCACTCGCGACATTAGGGCCCCATGGGTCGTCCTTTGCATCGAAGAGGGCACGATGGCAGTACATTGGCCACCAAAGTCAGAGTGGCGGGAGAAGGAGGAGGAGGAGGAGGAGGAGGAGGAGGAGAAGAGGAGTTGGAGGACGACGACGAGGAGGAGGAGGACGAGGAGGAGGACATCGGACGAGGAGGTCATCGAACGAGGAGGACATCGGACGAGGAGGACATTGGAGGTGGAGGAGGAGGAGGAGGAGGAGGCGGAGCACGAGAAGGAGGACATCGGAGGAGGAGGAGGAGGAGGAGAATATGGAGGAGCAGGAAGAGGAGGAGGAGGAGGATGAGGAGGAGGAGGAGGAGCACGAGGAGCACGAGAAGGAGGACATCGGAGGAGGAGGAGGACGACGAGGAGGAGGAGGAGGAGGAGAAAAAGGAGGAGGACGAGGACGAGGATGACGAGGACGAGCACGACGAGGAGCATCGGTTGGAGGATGGCCGACAGCCTATGCCGCCGCGGGCCCGGCCTCCCCGCCGCCGCGGGCGCCAGGCCTTGCCAGGCGCCCGTCGGTCCCTTCGGCCACCCACAGGGGACTCCCACCGCGGAGGAAGGGCCGCCAGTGCGGGGCCCCGCGGCTGCTGCGGCGAAGTTTGCACCGCCTTGAGTTCCAAAATGAATGCTGGCTTCTGAAGCGGTTTGTTGTGAAGGCCTTGCGGCCAGTGACGCCGACCCTGAAGGTGGACGACGACTGCGGCGGCGGCAACGACCACGGTTTCTACAACGGTTTATCTCAGCTGATCTCAGAATCTTCCAATGGGTTGTTGACCATTGGCTCAAAAAGAAAAGCGGAGCGCGACAGACGAAGCAGACAGATCCGGTCCAGATGCAGCAGCAGATGCAACACAGGCGGACCGAGATATAAGATCGCGGTCGGTTCGGATAGGGTACCCTGACGCTCTTCGTGCTTGTTGGATGCTCTTGCGCGTCCTGGAGGGGGGTACCCCTGAACGTCCTGCTTGTTTTGGCCGGTGGAGGGTCTCATGTTCTTGAGGGATGTTCCTCTGGCCTGAGTGCGACTGTATTTAGGGGAACGAAAACTGACATAAGGATAAAACGTCGGGTGTCCGCGCGGATTTCTCGGATCCGCGCTGGACGCCCCTGGCGGCGCCTCGGCGCCGCCCCTGGCGCGCTCCGCGCGCCAGGGAGGGGGGTCCAGCGCAGATCCGAGAATTCCGCGCGGACCTCCGAGCTGTTATATGAATGTCATTGTTTCTTCCCGTAGTAATTCACCGATGGCGTTCCACTACTCGCAAAGTGCCTACTCGATGGGGTCCGAAAAAACACGCACCTGCTTTGATGTAATTTATGCTAGATCCCCCGCGGCGGATCCAGGCCATTTGCGAGTAGTCACTTTGCGAGTGGTGGAACGCGCTCGTCTCTGAATGACGACGACGACGACGACGGGCGCTCTCGGGGGCCTCTTGGGGGCAGCTTGGGGGCCTCTTGGGAAGCTCTTGGGTGCCGCTTGGAAGCCTCGTGGGGGGCCTCTCGGGGCTTCCTGTCGTTGTCCGTTCCCCTGGGACCCCGCAGCCGCGTCGGAGTGCGGTCGTCGGGTCGGCGCCCGCGGAGCCCCCGGTGCCGCGGGCCGCCCCGCCGCCCCTCCCCTCCCCTTCCCCCGCTCGACGGCTGCAGCGGGGGGCGCACGGCCCCAAGCCTGCGGCGCGCGTGGGGGGCAGGGGATCGAAGAAGAACAAGCGACACATGACAATCAAACTCGAAGAAGATCGAAGAAGAGCGAAGAGGTCGAAGAGCAACATGTCGAAGGCATCGAAGAAGAAGAGGATCAATCAGATCGAAGAAGAGGCTTCTCCGATCGAGAAGATCGAAAAAGAAGTAGGCACGCAAACATAAACTTTCGGCGCTCCTCGCAGATTTCTCGGATCCGAGCTGGGGCCCCCTGGCGGCGCCTCCGGCGCCGCCCCTGGCGCGCTCGGCGCGCCAGGGAGGTGAGCCCAGCGCAAATCCAAGAACTCCGCGCGGACCGTCGAAAGTTTCTCTTTGTGTGTTTTTGTTCTTCCTCCAGGTGAGAAGGTCAGAAGGGAAAAACAACACAGACACAAGCAATCGTCGATTCCCACGAATACGGAGCAAGATGGGGGATCCTAGAGTCTGTGTGTATTCCTGTGTGCGTTCCTGGGCCCCTTCCGATGTGAGGAGGGGAAGGCCCTCTCAGAATCGGGGGTGGCCCAAGGTACCCCTGGCCCAAGGTACGTACGGTCAACCCGCATGGGAAGGGTGAGCAACCTTCCCAAGAGTCCCCTTCCATCTTTGCCATTTCGGCCCATCCTTAGCGACTTTCGCTGGCCAACTTCGTTCGAAAAACCTTGACATGGGCCTCCAAGGCCCTTGTATCCTTACCGCGCATCCTTATGATTCGGTTTGACTGTACCCAAGCTTGTCGCACCATTTGGAGCCCCCGGGGCCCTCTGGGCCTCGTGAGGGTTGCGCTGGAGGCCGTGGGGGCCTCCCAGGAACTCCTGGGGGCACCGTGGACCAGGGCACTTCTCTGGCAGCACACAGCAGTAAGGGCGGCGGGGCTCGTCGGAGAAGCCCTTCCCGGCCTCCCGCGAGGGTCTTTTGCTCTTCCGGGGAAGGCTCAGCAGGCCTCAGCAGGGCAGGGGATTTCGAGCTTTCTTCGGACGGGGCGAGGACGAGGATAAATCCGAGAGCGTTCCGGACCGCTCTGAGCAGGCCACGGCGCCCGATACATTCTTCTAGGCCTTCCAATGGGATCCGAGTAGATCGGGTCGGAGGATCGCGCCGATGTATCGGCGATGCGGCTCGATGCGCAGCCCGATTTACTTCACGTCGACGTCGCCGATGCATCACCGACGTCGACGATGCATCGCTGGTGCATCGCCGATGCATCGCCGATGCATCGCCGATGCATCGCCGATGTATCGGCGATGCGGCGCGGTCCTCCGACTCCATCTACTCCGACCCCATCAAGGAGGCCTCCACATATTCAGAAGACCTCCTCAGAAGGGCAGGGGACTTCCGAGCCTTCTTCGGATGGGGCGAGGACAGGGATTCGGGGACAGTTTTGGAGCGGGTTGAGGATCACCGTCGGGGACAGAGTTTTGGAGCGGGTTGAGGATCACCGAACACGTTCACCCAGAGATCCGACGCCCCCAAAAAATTGGAGCGGCGGGATTACGGCAGTTTTCGGCCTCCGGGGGCCTTCGCCAGGCCTCGGGAGGATCAAAAAACGGCTCAGGATGAAAAATTGGTCCCAGGGAAGTGGTCTGGACTTCCAGGGTCCACGCATCAACAAAAATTGGAGTGGCCGGATGTCAGGGTATTCGCGAAGTGCTTGCTCGCAAACGCCCACAAACGCCTACCCGCAATCGCCGATGCATCGCCGATGTATCGGTGATGCGGCGCAATCCTTCGACCCCGTCTACTCCGACCCCATCTGGGAGGCCTCAATGCCGATGCCGATGCCGTTCCCTCGTCTTCGCGTTCCCTCCACCGACGGCCGGGCCCGTTCCAGCACTCGTCCACCGCAAATGCCGGAGGGTCGGGAGCCCCACCGCAGCGGGCGTTCAGGCACCGCCCTCTGGCCGTCCTGACCTTGACCTTTAGCGTAGTGATATCGCTGACATCGAGTAGATCATTGTGCTTTCGTCGTAAGACTGGTCAAAGCGCCTGAGCCAACATATTATCAGACACTCCACTGAGCCGCTGCTAGATAGGCAGCACACAGCTAATCATTCACAACCTTGACCTTGCCCTCTCCTTCTCCATGGCGTACATTTCCTCCTGCTCCTCCTCCTCCTGCTCCCTTCGCTTGCTCTTGCTCTTCATACTCTCATCATTAGCCTCTCCTCCTGCTGGTCTCATCCTCTCTATTCCGTTCTCCCGCCCCCTGCTTCTGTTGCTGGCCCTCTTCCCTTCTCCTGCTCCGATTCCGCCCTCCTCTTCCTGCCTCCTTCCTCCCTCCTTCCGCCTCGGCGGCTCGCGGTGCCGCAACGCCTGAGCACTGGCCCCAGCCCTTGGTGGCAGGACATGGATAGGCAGCAGCTGGTGGAGTACTTCGAGGGATTCGGCGAAGTCGAGGAGCGACCGCGAGGAGGAGGAGGAGGAGGAGGAAAAGGTGGAGGACGAGCAGGAGCAGGAGGAGGAGGAATAGGAGGAGCAGGGGGAGGAGGAGGAGGAGGAAGAGCAGGAGGATGAGGATGAGGAGGAGGAGGAGGAATGTCACGAGGCCAGTCCTCCAAGAGGCTATCCAGTAGGTGACGTTGTCCGTGGTTAGGGTTAAGTCGGGCGTGGCCTATAAAGGGGGAACATTCAAAAATATGTATAAACAAATGCTCTGGGAACTTATGCTCTGGGAACTTATGCGTATGTCTTTGTCTATTTCTAATTTTTCGTCCCAAATCCGCCTGTGACGGGACATGCCCGACCTAAGGTTAGGGACCTGGGACAATAACCTTAACGCCAGGGGCCCCCCCGTGGAGACGGGGGTGGTGACCCATTCGGGTGCCCCTAGGCCTTTTTTTGAGGAGGAGAAGGATTTGGACGAGGAGGAAAATGAGGAGGAGGATTTGGAGGAGGAGGAGGAGGAGGAGGAGCGAGGAGGATATGGCGGATAAGGAGGGACGCAGAAGATGAGGAGGAGGAGGATGGTAAGGAGATGGAGAAAGCATGAGTACAGGAGGATCTGAAGCACCAGGGCGCGGGGTGTGGGGGGCCGGAGGCGTCGGAGCTTGGAGCTGGAAGGAGAAGGACGAGGAGAGGGCTCGGCCACGTTCAAAGGTGGGTAGGCAGAGGGGGGAGGGCTTCTTAGAAGCACCCCTGCTTCTAAGAAGCCCTCCCCCCTCTCCCTTAGCCCCCTCTGCGCGCCGCCAAAGGGCTGGCGACCGCAGGAGGAGAATGCGAGCCCCTCAGCCAAGTGTGGGGGTGGCAAGGGGCCCTTAGCATCGTTCTGGCGTGTGCATATTCTTCTCGGCGAGGGCCATCGAGGAGTAAATGATCACGGGGAATGGGCGTCCGAACGACGGCAAGAGGGGGGCGAAACGATCAGGGGCGGGTCCGCCTAGAGGCAAAAGATCGAGGTCAAGGGGGGTGACCAAAGGGGGGACGATTGGAAACGGGGTAGGGCCGCCTACGGTCGGACCGATGCTGTTTGGCACCGGTCCCATGGATCGAGGAACACAAATGGCACAAACATGAACTTTTGGGGCTCCGCGCGGATTTTTGGATCGGCGTTAGGGACCCCCCTTGCGCGCTCCACGCGCCAGGGATGGCGGGTCCCAGGCGCTGAGACAAGAGATCCGCGCGCAACGCCAAAAGTTTATGTTTATGCCGCGCTCCGTCCTTCTAATTACGGTTAGACCGAGGTATAAGATCGAGGGCGCTTCGGGTTGGGTGCCCTTGGGCTCTCTCCGTGCTTGTCAGGTGCTCTTGTGCATCCTGGAGGAGGGCACCCTTGAAGGTTCTTCCGTTTGGCCAGCAGAGGGTGACACGTTATTGGATGGTGTTGTTTTTGTCTCAGGTCTGGCCGCATCAGAGGGACATTCGTCGGTCCCCCACGTGAACCACGCAAAAAAACGGGATCGTCTGCGCCGACGTTGGCGCGTAAGCTGTCCGCGTAAGGTCGCGCGTGAGCGCCCTCATCTCCAATGCAGCGCACCGCGCTGGCGGCCCGCACAAGCCACCGCGTAAGCTCGCCACGTCATCTCGCGCAAGACCCGTTTTTGATCGTCCCTCACATGTTCCGTCCCTCTGGCCCTGCGTTCTGGCCCTGCGGGCATCGTCGGACTCTTCGGCGTCTGGGCGTCCCTTGTTCCTCTCGGGCATCCCCCTTCCCTCTCTGCTCGCCGGCCGATTCGCCAGTTCGCGCCCCTACCTAGCTCCTCGCTGGAGCGGAGTTCGCCGCCTCGCCGCTGACGAAAAATGAAATGTTCCGTCCCTCCGGGGCGGGCCCCCGACAGGGCGACCCCACCTCCCAGGGGCACTGCGGGGGGGGGGGGGGCGCCCTCTGAGAGCCAGGGCCCCTGGCATCTGGCCTGCACGGCCCGGATGCCGAGAGCCTCCACCGCGGCGCGAGATGAGAGCACGAGTGCCTTCGATGAGTAAGGGGGGGGGGGGGGGGCGAGAACGGTGCCTTTTTCGGGCCATCAGGGCCCCGTTTCTGGGCCCGAAGGGGCCCCTGTAGGGGCCCGGCAGGGCCCCTTTTGGTCAGCCCCCGCTGCCCCCTCATTTAGCGCCCCCCACATGATTTTGCGGACGACGGTCAGTGGAGAGGAAGCGTGTTGCCAACAAGTTCCCAGACGTCTAAAACATGTCTTTCATGTGTCTTAAACATGGAACAACACATTTTTTGAACATGTTCAGAACATGTATCAAACATCCGAAACGCATTCTTAGTTCAAGGATCGGATTGTTCGAGTGTACGCTGTCATGGCATCCACAACGCTAAATCGCGCCCGGAGCCCGGGGCTCACTTGCTCCGTGGCCCCCTAGAAGCTCCACAAAAGACTCAAGCCGTAGGGCTCGCATGCTTGACCACGCCCGTTTTGGCACACCCCTCGCACGCTTCCTGGACCCACAGGGAACTCCACCTCAGACCCCACTGGGTGCGTCTACATGCTGACCCGGTCCATATCGCTCGCCCCCACCTGTTTTCCAGGCCCCGTTCGAAGCTCCGCCTAAGGTCCCAGTTGGTGCGTCCACGAATGATGGGCAACCTTCCCACGGGTACCCTTGCATCCTTGCCCCTTCGGCCAATCCTTGGCGACTTTCGCTGGCCAACCTCGTTCAAAGAGCGTTCACATGGGCCTCCAAGGCGCTTGCATCCTTACCGCGCATCCTTATGATACGGTTGTCTGTAGGAAGCCCCAGTGGCGGCGACCGCCCGGCGGGATCCCCCCCCATCTCGCAGTGCCGCATTGCCTCTGCCACGTTTCTCGGGTGCTCCGCAGGGAGCTCCACCTGCGGATCACGTGCAGGTGACCGCCTGGCGCCTCCGCTCCGCCTCGCCCACCCATTGCCACGCCAGGGAGTTCCCTGGGCTTCTTGTGGGTTTCGATGGTGCTCATATGGAACGCGTGACGCTCCAATCTCGAAGAAATCAAATGGACGTCCTGGGAGCTCCAGGTTGGGTTCCTTATGGACGGTTTCTTGTGGTAGAGCTCCTACTTGAAGGCCCCATTGGGAACCCCGCCCAGTTGCCCCAGTGGCAGGGTTCGCATGGCGGCCATCCCGTTCTCTTCGGCGCACTCCATCCCGAGGATTGGGTCGGGCATGTCCTCCTGCAGGGGGACTTACTTTGGACGAACAATCAAACATATTCCTCCAAAAAGAACCAACAATAACCGAAGGTACTCAAAACATCGCCCCCTATTATTCTTGGACTATTTTGAGCCTCCTTCCTGTAGGGGGGCGCCCGACTCGACCCGAGCACCGGGAGCTCCCACCTCCAGCCCCAGTGGCGGGGTTCGAGTGGCGGCCTTCCCCGTCCGGCGCACCGCCGACGATGGTCGTGACCCCATGGGCGTCCGTCGGGCCTGTCCCTCTACAGGGGGAATATTCAAAGACAGCCAAACAACAGTCGGGGGAGCGTAAGACCCGGGTTTGCCGGGACTCGGGTTCGCCACCGTTTTTTGACGACCGCGCCTCGGATTTTGACGATGAGGAGTTTCGTGGGATGTTTGCAGCGGGAGGCCTCGTCAAAATGCAGGCTCGGCCTCGTCATTTTTTTGACGACCTCGTCGGGGATTTCTGAGTCCCCCGTAACCGGGTCTTACGTGTCCCCGAAACAGTCAGAAGACGAATTTGTTTCTCATTTTGACTACGTTTGCGCATTCGTCGACTATGCAGGGCTTGCGCTGCTCTGTCGACTTTAGCTGACGGCGCGCGGCTGCCCGCGTCGCGCGCGAGCATGAAAGTATTATTCGATTGTGTTTCATGTTTCTGCCAGAATCCGCCTGTAGGAGGACGTGCCCGACCTGACCATGGGCATTGCCACTAACGGCCCAGCCCAGTTGCAGGCTTCGCAGGCCCCACCCCCCACAGGAATCTGCACTTACAGCCCCAGTGAGTCAGTGCCAGTGCGGGCCCGCTCTTGATTCGGCACACCTCGGCGGCGAGCCCGGGGGGGAAGCGAGAAGGAGGAGGCCTTCTCAGAAGGCTCGGAAGTCCCCCAGCCCTCTGAGAAGTTCCTGGATCCTTCTCCGAAGACGCAGAAGATTCCATCGGAAGGCGCGAGGGCTCCTGAGAGGCCCCGACGCCTCCTGAGAAGTGGCCTCCCTCTCACGCCCCCCCCCTCGCTCGCCGCCGATCCCAGCGAGGCTGTGCCCGATGCGGGCCCTCGCCAGATTTGGCGCGCACGCCCCTCACGCGGAGCGCGATCCTCCCCGGCCGCAGCCTAAAAGTCCAGCTCCTCCTCCTCCTCCAGCTCCTCCTCCTCCAGCGCCTCCGCCCTTCGCGTGTTGCCAGTGCTCTCAACGCCGAGTACTTCCGCGCCTTCGGCGAGGGCTGGGTTCTCTGCAGCGACCAGAGAGCTGGCATGGCCCTGGACGCGGCCTTGGCGCCGAAGGGAGCTTACAGCCCTCGACCCCCGCAGCCTTGTTGCCACCTGCCCTGGCCGAGGAGGTCGGGGACGCCTTCGCCGCGCGTGGGCACGACGTGTTCAGGGGCAACAGTGTTTACTGTTGCAGACGCTGCGGGTTTCACTGTGCTGCGGGAGATGTCCGTACAGTGCGGAAGCTTGGCTTGAGGTGCGATCGGCTCTCGCCCAACGAGTCCACGCGCCGCAACCAGCAAGATGCGATCAGGCGCGTCGAGAAGAGAAGGGCCTGGCGCCTCGTGCCCGACGTACCCTAGCAGCGCCGCTCCCGCAGGGTGGCTCCTCTTGCAGCCACGCGGTGCGATGATCGACCGTGTCGTGATTCGCTGCCGTTCCGTTTTCGGCTGGTGGCACGGCGTCTTCTTCGCTGGCGACGCCTTCTTCGTCGGCGGCAAGTTGGCCTGCGTCCGCGGCCTTGAGGGCGACTTCTTCCAGCCCCCCTCCTTCTACATTGCCTCCAACTCTTACTGCACCGTGCCGTGAGTAGGCGGCGCTAGGGGGTAGTCCGTCGCGCGCCCGCGTGCGCGGTGGGAGACCTTCCTGAGGCGTTGCGTTCCTCCTCCTCCTCCTCCTCCTCCTCCTCCTCCTCCTCCTCCAGCTCCTCTTCCAGCTCCTTGCGCGTCTGCTCTGGGTGTCCGGTCTGCGCCCTGCGGCCTCGGGTACCCTTTCTGTCGTAGAAAGCATTCATTTTGGGACTCCCAGATTCCAATATATTTTAGGCGCCTTCCTACTTCAACGATCGAGTGGCTTCGCCTTTTCCGATTTAGGAAGGGGGCGGCCGGGGCCCAATATATTTTCAACGCCTGTGTACTGCCCAAGGGTACCCTTCACTGGGGGAATACGCGATCGCATTATACATTAACTCAGAGGTCCGCGCGATTTCTCCGCTGGCGCTGGGGCCCCCTGGCGGCGCCTCCATCGCCGCCATTGGCGCGCTCCGCGCGGCAGGGGGGGGGGCCAGCGCAGGCCCGACAAATCCGCGCAGACTTCAGATTTTTTTGTATTTATGTGATTGTCGTTTCCCTATTCGCATCCTTGCCTCCTCGGCCCATCCTTGGCAACTTTCGCTGGCCGCGCCCCGCTCGAATAGCTTCGAGATTGCCTTCGAAGGCCATTCCACGCTCATTGTGCATCCTCATGATTTGGGCCGCCTCTTTGAAGGGAGGCTCATGCCTTGCCTTGCGCGCAGCCACATGCGGTTGGGCCTTTCGCCTCCTTTTGGCTTCTCGTGTGGCCTTCTTGCTTCTGTCCATTATGCTTCGTTCGCAGGTTTGCGATGGGCAAGTTGTTTCGACGCGTGAACTTTTTCTCGGGCGACCGTTTACAGTGGAAACCCATGCCAAAAAACACCTAGCTTGCCTCCGGGTTGCCCTGGGTTTCTTGGTTGTCCACGGTTTTGCGATGGGAAGCTTGACGTTCCCACGCCAAAACCAGTGGGCGTCCTGAAATCTCAGGTTTGGGTTTCTTGTGGAAGCTGTCTTGTGCACTGGGCCCCACTGTATAAAGAGAGGCACATGCCCTGCGCTGCACGCAGGTGCGTGTGCTTGGGCCCGTCGCCGCCTTCTCGGTCCTCGTGAGGCCTTTTGCCCCACGGTGCTCCAACCTACTTAAGCCTTGATCACCTGAAAGGATTTCAAGCACCAAAAAAGCATCGAAACAGGAGTGGTTTCACGTGTCGGACCCTGGGAGGCGATAGTCTTCTACTTTTCGCCATCGTGTGGGGCAGACACGGTTTCGAGACTTTGCCTGGGTGTTCGCAATTGGTACTGGGATGTCTGTAATCACGATGGAAACAACACAACGTTAGCCTTTGCCTATCATACTTCCTTCGCAATCTGCGAGGGGCAAGTTGCCTTCGATGTGTGAACGTGCTCTCGAGTCTCGAGCAGTCGTTTATCCCACCTTGCGGGGAACCACGCTTCACGAGTCGAGCGAGCTTGGCGTGCGCATGGAGCCGACTTCCTCAGGAGGTAACAGAGGGCGCATGAGAAAAACTATGGTTTGGCCCTTCGCCATGCGAATTTGCCGATGAAGCGATGCCAGACGGGTCCTTGCACGTCCTTTTGGGCAGAGGATCGGTGGCGACGATGATCGGAGGTTGTGCTCCCTGAGCCAATAGGTGTAGAACACTTCAGAGCAACAGCCTTCGATTCAAAGCGAAGCGAAGCACGGGAGGCGATGCCGAGACAGCTGCAGACAGCAACGCGAAGCCACGGTACGAAAGCAAACCGAGTGCACTGCAGTGAACCAGACCGTGTTGCATTGCAAAGCAACACAGATCAGACTTATACAACGCAAGGCAAGTCGGAGCGATGTCGTAAAAGCTTGGTGACCAGTTGGCTGATACCTTACATACTCTAAGTGAAAGCTGGCTTACGTGATACTTTTTAGTTGCGCATGCGAGACCTTGTCAGTGTGGTCGCGCCAGGTTCATCTACACTGCTTGGCGCATGGGCTATAGGCGGCCGCGGTGGACTCCAACAACACCCGGCCCATATTCGAGCACATGTGCTGGAATCAACGCGTGTCGTAAAGTTCAATGATAGCGCAAATTTGCGCAACATGTAACCAAACTTCTCCCTGTGTCTATCCTTGCCTGTCTTCCGCGCCGCGCACGGCCGTGGCGACGAGGTTGCTACCCCTTAGTCGACCCCCAAAAATTTGGCATCGCTTGCACGTGTGCATGTTTTCTCGGCGATGGCCATCGAGGAGCATCCTGGGTCAGATTGCCGAAGAAGTCGACCACGAGCAGAGGGGGGTGCGTGGAGGGGCAAGGCTTCTTGCAAGCACCCGTGCTTCTTGGAAGGCGCGGGCCTGGTCTGCAGATATAAGGCCAGCGCCTTCGAAGAAGCAGCTTCCCTCTAAGAAGCCTTCCCGCCCTGCACCCCTCTGCGCGCCGCCAAAGGAGGAAGAGGAGGAGGAGGAGGAGGAGGAGAAGGAGGAGGAACAGGAGGAGGAGGAGGAGGAGGAGGAGGAGGAAGAGGAGGAGGAGGAGGAGGAGGAGGAAGAGGACGAGGACGAGGGCGAGGACGACGGCCAGGCCGACACCGACCAAAACACGGGGCATGGAGACCCGGAGCGATGGCAGGAGCACGGTCGGCGCAGCGACGCGCTGACACACCGTGTGCGTGCGGCGGCCCGCGGCGCATGGGGTCCCGCGGTTTCTGAGAGGGCGCGGGGTGCTTCGCAGGAGGCGTGAGCCTCTGGGGACTCTCCTCCTCGTAATCGTCCTCGTCGTCCTCCTCCTCCGTCTCTGCGTTGTCCTCCTTCTCCTCCGCGTCCTCGTCCTCCTCCTCCTCCTCCTCCTCCTCCTCCTGTTCCCTTCTCCTCCTCCTACTCCTCCTCCTCCCCCTCGTCCGACTCCGCCTCCTCCGCCTCCTCCTCCGCCTCCTCCTCCGCCTCCTCCTCGTCCTCCTCCGCCTCCGCTTCCTCCTCCTCCTCCTCCTCCCCCTCCTCCTCCTCTTCCTCCGTAGCCATTTTGGCCCAAGGTTTTGAGGATCATTGCGAAACCCTTGGAGACCGCTAGTCCGCGGCCAGACCACTGTTTCTCTCCCAGCAGCTGGTTCGCCCTAGTTGCTGTTGCCTCCCCCGTCCGCGGGTGAGCAGACGTCTCCTGACCCCCAAAGACGACGCCACCATGGGTAAGCCGCAGATGATGCAGTATAGGGCGCGCGGGGCTTGCAACGGGTGGGCTTTCAATTGGAATTCGGAAAAGCCAGGAGGCTGGTGCAAGACATGCGACGGTTACATCACGGGCTGGAGTGAATCGGTCCCTCGGGCTGGGGGGGAGGAGGACAGCGAGGAACGCCACCGCCTTGGGGCAGGAGCGCACCTCCACTCGCGCCTGCCAATGAGATCCAGCAGATCCTCGATAAGGTTCAGTCGGGCAAGGGCGCCTTCGCCAAAACGAATGTGGACCTGGGCCCGCTGCAGGCCATCCAGGCCCAGTTCGCCGCCAAGGACCCGAAGCCTGCGGGGGTACCCAAGTCGGTCGTGCTCCGCACGGCCACCAACAAGTTCGACAAGTCAAATGCGGTCCTCAGCAAGGCGGCGGGCCAGCTCCTCGAGGCAGAGAGCTGGCTCACGGCGGCGCCGGGCAAGCACGACAAGGCACAAGAAAAGGCAGCAGACGCTGAGGAGGAGCACGAGGCAGCACATCGAGCATATCATGAAACTTTCTCAACGCCCATCGCACAAGAAGGTACCATGTGGAAGGCACCGCCCGTCGACCCAGAGCCGTCGGGGGCTCCCTCGCCAAGCCAGACGTAGAGGCCACGCGCGTTAAGGGCAAGGGCGGCCTCATCGATTTCGGAATCGCGAGGTCGGACTTTGTTGACAAGTTGAACCTAAAAACGGCCAGGGCTGCACCGTGGAGGGCACGCTGCGGGCTCACTTTGTGCATCGAAGGGCCCGCCGTCGCATGGTGGCACTGGACGTTGATCATCCCCAAGGAGCTCGCCACCCCGCCGAGGCCAAAGAAGACACCTGAAGCCACGAAGCCAGAGACAGCAAGCGCACGGAGAAAACATGAGGCAATAACATCAGCGAGCCGAGGCGCGCCTGGGGGCGCACTTGCAGGAGGCGTTCCAGGAGCAGGAGATGCTAGAGGAGACGGGGGCCAGCATCGCGACGAAGCAGATCAGCATCACGAGCGACGCGTGGCAGCAGGTGATGGCGGAGGACCTCAGGCCCCTCGAGCTATCGGACGAGCTGGAGGCCTGGGGCGCGGACCTCATCATCCGTGACCGTCGACATGAACTAGCAGAAGCGCAGCCACCAGGATCTTCGCGGAGTAGGTCGCGAGGTTGGAGGAGGCGGCCATCAGCGAGGACGACATCAAAACGGAGATAGCAGCACATTACAGAGGCAGGGCATCTGGCTTCGAGGTCTGGCGGCTCAAGGCCCGTCCCACTCCAGGTCGTGCCCGTGCGAAGCTCGACTTAGCAGGGCACTGGGGCACCACGCACACGGTGCTGACTAGGCACCTGGCCCCCCGCCCCAGCGACGCGGGCCGGGCCCGCCCCGGCAATCCAGATGCTTAGCGGATGCGCGCGGACAGATGAAGGCGCCCCAGCAGTTGGAGCAGGGCCAGGTCTTGGGCAAGAAGCACAGTCGAGAAGCGCGCAGTGACGATTGCGAGATGCTGGGTGACCTCAGGGGCCCAGGCGCCCCTCAGACCCAGAGTTTGGCCAACCAGTCAGAGGGTCACCTGGCGACGGCCACAGCGAGGGGCTTCGATGACCAGAGGAGGGGCTTTACCAAATGAGTCAGATCAGCATGGAACGGCAAAGTCGGCATTTTACGCCCTCGCGTTAATAGGCAGCAGCGCCCATGGTTCGAGGTGGTCGCTGGCGCCCCCACGGGCGCGGCCAACCCGCATGTCGCGATTGCAATCGAGAAGTCGGAATGGGCCCAGTGGGCACCGAGCAGGACATCGCGAATCAGCTCAATTTGACGAGGGCCAAGGCATGGGAGGAGGACATTGAATAGGCTCGCGCTCGAGGACCTGGATGGGGCCATCAGATCATCGGCCTCCTCCGAGGCGAAGGGCGCTGACCAGTTGGGAGCGCAGTGCCCCGAGAGAGCGCCGGGGGAGGCTGGGGAATGGCTTCTCCAACTACTTCAGCATTGCGAACAGGAGGTGACGTGGCCGAGACACTTGACGGCCACCAAATGTGCATTGGCCGCCAAACCCGAAGGACGAGATCGCGCATGGGGCACGTGGGCGCCACCGATCTAGCCGTGGTCGAGAGCGAGAGGAGGTTGCTGTGATCGCTGGGGCGCCGGTCCGCAGGCGCACTTGGATTTAGCGCTCATGGGCAGCTCCGCCCCCAGGACGGGCACCCCAGCGGTCGCGTTGGCGCTAGAGGTGGCGGCCTTCATTGGCAAGCCTTTTCTCCGGGGGCGCAGCGCGCTCAGCGAGGCCACCTGGCCCGCCAGGCCCTCGGTGGCAGGCTCAGCGAGTGTGGCGTGTTCGGCAAAGTGGTTGCTCCATCCTGTGATGGGCCGGGCGCGTCGCTGGGCTTCCACTTCGCCACTGTTGACGCGCGCCAACGACGCCGCAGCGAGGGTGGGGGGTTGCAGAGCTCGAGCGGGCGAAGCGATCAAGGAGGTCACCGCGCTCGTCGCGGGTGGTCTCGAGCGGCAGAGGGCGGCGGTCTCCGGCAAGTCAGCGCTGCTAGGCTCGCGCACCAAGGGCGTCGAGAGGGCCGCGGAAGAGCTACGCAAGACGGGGGGGCCCGCCCAAGCGGCCGCTGAGGCGGTGGACGTAGGCGTCGACGCCTCAACGGGACGAGAGCGGAGCGCGGCGAAGGCGGCCCTTCGACGTCAAGAGGCCTTTCGACGTCAAGAGGCCAAAGGGAGGTTTGCCGACGGCGAGTTGCAGCATTGGCGCGAGACAGCAGAGGGCCATGTAATGCGGAGGCCATGCCGCAGGCAGTCTACGGACACCAGGCCTTCGGCATGGCGACTTGCAAACTCCAGCGACTACGTCGGCGCGCAGGACAAGCGGCAGGGGGCACGGAGAGAGGTCGGCGTCTCGCTACGACGCTGGCGGTGGGGATGTGGAAAGGAGATCCAGCCATGGCATTTCTGGGCGACGGCCATCGAGGAATGGGTAAACCTGTCGCAGCGCTTCCCAGACATTCGCCACAGAGCCTTGAAAGCATGACCTCATATAAGAAGGGGGTTGGCCAAGCTGGGGCCCCAGTGATGGAGAGGGGTTGGCGGGCCAGTCGGAGCAGCGCAGGCCACATTACTGGGCGTGGGCAGGCACGCGCCGACGGCAACGAACTGGCCCCGAGCTGTCGGAGAAGACGAAGACATGGCGGAGCAGCGGGACATCCCCTCATCCCTCGACGTGACCTTCGGCGCCGCAGTTGCTTCCAGCCACTCATTGGTGATTTCGTGGAGGACATTGCCAAGCAGTTGCGGGCCAAGGCAGCGCGGCACCCTGAAGGGGCAGGACTACATCATGGATCAGATGTTTGACATATTCGAGCTGAACACAAACGATTCGGGGATAATGGACAGTTGGACACGATTGGTTTAGAAATGGCAGCGGCTGCCGGTGGACAATGGAACAAGACCGGGGCCTCGGACAGCGGCTACCTGACCCCTACCAGAATATGCGACAGATGCAACGAGGCGGATTGGGCCCTCGTGCACAGGATATGGCTGCGCCCAAAGAACATGGGCCATGACGACTTCCAGCTGATGGGCCTCCTCGCCCCCCCGCCGCGATTGCGCAGGCGGGCTCGGGGCCAGTCGCTGGCTTCGAGGGCCGCCGCCAATTTTTCTCACCCACGCTCGCTTGAATGAGGGTCTTTCACAATGGAGGGGGGGGGGGGGGTTGGGGCGTTGGGGGACTGGGAGGGGTGCAAAGTTAATCAGCAGCTCCATGTTTTTGGAGATGGTTCTGCTGGCCATTTCCCGCCTGACCCACGGCGAAGACGGTGCGGAGCCAGCGTGGCAGCCATCGAAGTTGTAGATTGGGAGTGAAAGTCGGTGCTGCCCTGGCCGCCCCTATCCTCGGCCCTGGGCAAACTGCCCCCAGAGTTGAGATCCTCTCTTCCGTGCTCGCGCTAGAACGGCTGCGAAATAGTTTGGTCTTTGCCGCGGACCATCGGACGGTCGCGAGCACCTGGAGGGGGCGCCTGGGCCCCCCCAGGCCCACGGGATCCAATGAGGACCCCTGGGCCCGCGCCAGGGAAGCCTGGAGCCACCGCCAGCGCCAGGAAGTGGAAGTCTTCTGGGCCCCTTCTCATGTGGACGAGTTGCTTGAAAAACTCAAGCTCGCCCCTGCAGCTGTTTCTCGCAGCAGGTAATCTCGTCGCTGGCACTTGGGCGGGAACGGGGGCGGAGCTGGCGTGGGAGGCCTCATGGTGCGCAAGCGAGCACGCAGAGCGCTGACGATGGCCGCCTCGCCGGAGACGGGAGGGCGAGCCAAACGCCCAAACCCTTGTCAAGAAGCTGGCTAAGCTTGATCGCGCTCTCAGGGGCTCCTCGCGCCAACTGCGCAGAACTGGTAGCAAGTGGCGCTGCGCCGCGTGCGGGGCGATGGTCCCAAGTTCCCGTTTTTTTCGTTTAGCGGCCACTCTTTGCGAGGGCCCCCCTGGGGCCACATCCCAGGGGCCGAGGGGGTGCGCTTCGGCGTCGGGGGCATAGTTCGAAATCCACCCGACGCATTCTGCCACGTTCGTCGCGCAACGGTCACTGCACATCTGCACGGCCCGCGGCATGCACGCGACCGTCGACGCACGGTATTTTAGGAAGAGTTGCCAGGGACTAGCTCCGAACAGAGTCGAGAATTTGCGTCGCATAAAACACAGTATGTTTCCTCGGCGGGAGGGGCTTCCCAAGGCCGTGGGCCTGGCCATTGTTGCTCGGAACGGTCGTCGCCTGGGGTCGTCGGACAGGGGCGGTGGAGAGAGCAGCGGCCAGACGGGAAGCACCCCAGCCGACCCCCTTGAGGTCACCCGCGCACGTGTGGACTGGCGCGAGAGGCTCTGCGTCAGGAGGCCGAAGAGCAGCGGGCGCAGGCAATCGCCCTGCGTTTGCTAAGAGCGGCGAGGGGCCCAGATCTTGACGCGCGGGTGACCTAGGGGGGAGGCGTCAGAGAAACGTCGGGCTGAAGTGTATTCCGCCAGCAGCCAGCCCGACGCGAGAAACAGAGGGGACAGAGGCCCGTAGGCAAGTTGTCCAAATAGTCCTCCTCCTCCGCCTCTGCCCCCCCGCCTTGTCCTCCTCTCGAGAAGGCCCCCGCCCTCTCAGAAGTCGGGAGAACGAAGCAAGGACGTGCACGCGCACCGGAAGAGGAAAAGGCACCCAGGCCGCGGCCCTTCTCTCGTTCTCCCCTGCTTGGGCCTCCTGTGGGGGTCCCTCGTCGCCGCCGCTGGATTCGCTTCGAAATCCTGGTCACAACGCGCCCCGTGAGAGGTTTGGGGAGTAGTGGTACAGCGGAGACCCATGCCCAGAAACGCCTTGCTTGCCTCCAGGGTATCCTGGGTGTCTTGGGTTTCGGCAGTTTTGCCACGGAAAGCGCGACGTTCCCACGCCAAACATCGATGGACGTCTTGAGGTTTCAGGGTTGGGTTTCTTGTAGAAGGCTTCTTGTGGACTGGCGTCCAGTGTATAGGTACCTTTTGATTTTCCCAATAAGGGCGCACACGTACACCAGAATCCACGCTGGTTCCGAGAGTGCCCCTCGCGCGAATTCGCGCTCGTGTCACGCGGCTGGTCTCGCGGACGGGGGGGCGCGCACGTCCTTTCTTCACCACCCACCAAGCCACCCCAACCCCACCCGAAGGCTTCAACCTGCCCTCCATTTCCAGTGTGGGGGGGTCGGGGAACATTGAACAAAACACATGGGACCCGTACCCCCCCTAACCCGAAATTCAAGGGAAATTCGGGTCATCGGGTTGGGTCAGAGTGGGTTGGTAGGTAGTCATGTTTGGGCTTCCTCGGGAGGCCACCCCCCGTCCTTGCCCCATATTCCCCGTGCTCGCTGTCGAGTGGTTGCCGATAAAGAGGGGGTGCGCCTTGCACCCTTCCGCGGCCAGGACCTCTTGCTGATCAGGGACCACTTCACCGCCGAGCCCACCGGCGAAGGGTACGTGCGCTTCAAGAACCACCGGGATGCCCAGCGGTGCATCGAGGCCCCGGCGCGAGGTCAGTACCGTTTAACCGATCCCTATCCCCATCCCCATCCACCTCTCGAGCCCCACCGTCTCACCACCTTCGTTGGGGATATTCCCCTCGAAGCTCACAGAGAGCAGCCTATATCCCCATCCAGGGGGGTTTATCGGCCAGAGGGGCCCAGCCCACGCTGGTGGAGATGGGGCTCGGTGAAACGATGCCCACGAGGAGGACGAGGAGGAGCCAGTGCCACCGAGACGGGCACCCAGAGGTGGACAGGGGGGCAGCCATGTCGAGCATTGCCAGCCTCGTCGGACGGTTTAGGGATTCGGTTGCGCTGATGGTGCCTGTGCAGTTCGCTGGTGTGTGCAACGGACCCCTCGCTGGGCACAGCCCCGCGTTGCTGCGGGGCTTGCGATCTCGGTGGTGCTGTGTTTGGTACCTTACCACGCCCGTTCCAATCGGCCCCGCGTGCAGAGATTCGGGCAGTTGCGACGGCAGTGCGCATGGCGCTGCCACCCATCTCCATTCGCTCGGATCAATTTAACGCGGCGGGTTTCCTGCTGCTCGGTAGAGTTTGTGCCACGCTTCCTTCTGGCGCAATTCGCGACTCGCGGATTGTCCCTCTGGGAGCACTGATGAGGCCCAAGGCAGAAACGGGACCCACCATGCAGTTGAGAGAGGTCTTGCATGAGATGGCGTGCCCGATCGGGTGCATCAGGATGCAAGAGCGAGCTGCCTGTACGAAGTCAGGCAGGAGGTGCAACCGTCGGCGTATTGCAAGATGGACCATGGGACTGCGGTTATCTGCCTTGACAGCGTCGAGGCTGCTTGGAGGAGGCCCTAAAATGAAAAAGAGCCTCAGTCGCAGCGGCCGCGCGGCGCGTCTTATCACACAAACAACATACATGCTCACTCAGCTATCAGATGGAGTCTGGCATCGCTACCAGTGGCGCCCTGCCGAGGCGTGCGCGGAAAAAACGGGAATGCAGCGCCTCAGCCGCATGCAGAGTCTTGCCCGCGCAGGCGAGGACGCCATGCCGCGTGATGGGGAAGTCGAGCGTTTAGCTAATCGCGTTTCCATCTTCCCCAAAGCTGGGTCAGGCTCGACCGACGCTGGACGGGCGCCGCGCTTCTGCGATCTGTGAAGCGAAGATACGTCTCGCGCTGCCTCTTCCGCATCCTGGCCCATGGCGGGAGTGCGAGGCTACAGTCGCGCCCCCTGTCGCCGCCAACGCTGGACAAGCGGCCACCGCTGGCCCCACGGATGGCGTGCTCGAAAGTCCTGTGCGTGAGCACCCGCCAGACCGACGGGTGCGGCATTCCACGGCAGTTCCCGAGGCGACCCCTCGCGCATGTTCCTGCCTCCCACTTGTGGCTGGCCGCTGCGGCAGCTGTGCGTGGCAGTCTCGGCTTGCGGGCTCCAGCCCTAGGTCGGGCATGTCCTCCTGCAGGCGGATGTTTGAACGAACTGTTAAACATACGTCGGCAAAAATAGTCAACAATGGTCAAACCATCGTCCCCAGACCATGTTCTGACTGTTCTGAAGGCTCCTTTTGCAGAGGGGCATGCCCGACTTGACTCTAGCCAGAGAGAGCGAGGGTGCCGAGGCGTCGGCGGGGGGGGCTTGCTCGGCCTCTGCCTGGGAAGGGGAGGGGGGAAGGCCGCGCAGCCGCCGCTGCTGCCCTGCTGCAGTCGCAGCAGCGCCTCGGCTCCGCCCTCCACACCTCGGGCTGGCCTCTCGACCAGCGCGGGGGGGCCCGCGGCGGCTACCTTGGCATCTCTCGGACGCGTGCAGTCTTCTTCGGCAAGAATCGAAGAATATACAACCGCATGAACATAAATTGTTGGCGCTCCGCGCGGGTTTCGTGGATCCCGGCGGCGCCTTTGGCGCCGCCCCTAGCGCGCTCCGCGCGCCAGGGAGGGTGGTCCAGCGCAGATTCAAGAAATCCACGCGGACCTCCAAAAGTGTATGTTTATGCAGTTGCTTCATTCTTCCAAAGAACCATCGAGAATCGAGGAGCATATGGGGTCATCTTGTGACACAAAACACGCCCGAAGCCGCAAACGTGCACGAGGAATGGGCATCCGAGGGACGGCGAGCTGCTGGCCGAGCGCATCCTGGCCCCCTCGGCCTCGTATGCTTCATCTGCTGCTGCTGCTGCTGCCGACCCCTCCACGCCCGCTCCTCCTTGGGCGAAGCGGGGCCGGGCATGTGGAAGCCAGCCCGGGTCCAGAAGTGCGTCCCCGCAGGCCGCCCGGGGGCATTGTGCGTTGCTTGCGGCGCTGTCTCTGCCGAGGAGACATCCCAGGGGGCAGTTGTGGCTGAAGTGCGGCCTCTCGCCGTTGCAGAATGATCCCCAGAGACAGTGGCAGTCCGGGCTAAGTTTGTCTCTCCGTGGCAAGCAGTCTGCGAAGGATCAGCCGACTCCCCTGCGTCCCCCAAGCAGGAGCGAGACGCCGCTGTGGCATGGGTTCATGTGGGGCTCAGGGATTGCAGTTGGTCCATGACCCTTCTCTAAATTGGCTTGCCCTCGGATCGAGTTGTTCTCGAGCTCACGTCTGCTTGCCATGTCTGAGTCTACGCACTGGCACATGAGCTCTGAGGACTGCTATTTCTCGGGGTCAGACTAGGCTTGCCTGTTCTGCGCCTACACTTGAGTTTGCATCTCATGGAGTTTTGACTCGCGTCTGTCTTCAGCCGTCCGACTTCTACCTCCTACACCCCCTCGGCCTCTGCCTCGGCCTGCGCTTCAAACCCCGCCTCCGCTTGCTCCTCTGCCTCCACCTCCATTTCCAACTCCACCTGCACCCCTGCCTCCACCACCACCTCCACCTCCGCCCCCACATCCGCCTCCACGTCACCCCCCCAATTCTTCTGCCCCCGTCGCCATCACTGCACATCCCAACCTCGTGCTTTCTGATCATCATCTCTTTTGCCCTGTTTATCCTTCGTCCACAGTGGCCCTAATCCTTTGCCCAGGCTGCATCGCATTATTCCTCCCACCTGGCCTATTGTAGCCGAGGCGCTGACGCCGGGTGACGGCGACGAGGTTGATCCGATGGACCTCACCGGCCGCTGGTCCGAGTCGGACAGCGTGGGAGGGATTGGGCATTTCGGGTGGACCCCATCGCTCGTCCTCATCAGGTTCCTCGTTCCCTGCGCCCGCTCTTCCCGCGTCGTCCTCGCGGCGGGGTGGTCCGCAGGGCAGCTCGGTCTATGATGTGCGCACCCGCATTCAGTTCGCGCTTTGTATTTTTGCTTGACAGGGAGAAGGGGGAAATGCGCACAGAGGACAGCCATGACCACACACCCCCCACTTGTTCGCGGGTTGCCCGCCCGCGATCCAGACTTTGCCGCCACGTGCGCTTGGTTTTCTAGGCAGGGATGGCGGGGATAGGGACCCTCAGCGTGTGGTCGGCGGCGGGCTGAGTGTGTGTATCAGTGCGGTTCAGTGATCAGCCCCTCCCCAGAGGTGAAGAGGCGGGTTGGAAGAGGAAGCGCCCCAAACCACCCGCGCCAAGAGGGCTGGTGGGACTTTTTCCCGAAGGGGAAGAAGGGGGTTGTAAGAGGAAGCGCTGCATTCCGCCTGTGCCCACAGGGCTTATAGGATTCTTCGCCCTCTTGATGGCCCTGGTGCGGGCGCTGGGGGGTAGACAAAAGCCAAGAAACTATAGCAAAAACATGGGGGAATCCTGAGGTTGGTGTCTGTTTATTTGTGTGTCCCTGGGCCCCTTCATCCTCGCCCAGCTGCTGCTCCAGCCGCGGCGCGACGAGCAGAAGGCGCTCCCCGCCCTCGGCGCGGCGGGCCGCCCGTCTGTGCGCCGCGGCGGTCCAGTTTTGTCTGGAGTGCGCCGGCGTGCCCGCTGCTCCTTGGGAGCCCCCAAACCAGGTGGTGAGATGCCAGGTGGTGACCTAGAGTCCCCAAGAAGTCACGGCTGGGTTTTGGAACACGGGGTCCCCGCCGGGTTTCGTGACTCCTGGAGCCACCAGCGTTCGGGACATCTTCGAGAAACAACACGGGTCCCCAAACCGGTTGGTGACACCAAATCGCCCGAGACTCACCGCCGGGTGTTCTCACCGCCACGTTTGGGGACTATCAAGACCCATTCCAGCGTGCGTCGACGCAGTCTCCTTCGCAGTTCTCGGCTGCTGCGCGGCGGCTGCTGCAGTCGGACTGAGGTGGTGCCCTTGGATGTTCTGTGCTTTTTGACCGGCGCAGGGTCTCGTGTTCTTGAGGGATGCTCTTCTGTCCTAGGTTCGACTGTACCGCACGCCCGCGGCGGCGTTCACAGCTCGTGGTCGCCTTTGTCGCGGCATGCATCGCTGGCATGATGGGCTGCGCTGGGAGTGGGCCCGCCGTCATGAAACCAGTGTCGTACAATCCGTTGTGTGCTCCCCGCGTGTGCGATTCCAAGATGTCGTCCCGCTTCGCCGCGCGTAGGCAGAAACGATTAAGTACGATGATCACATCATCACCATCATCACCATCACCATCTCATCATCACCATCATCATGATCATCATCATCATCACCAGCATCATCATCAGCATCATCATGTGCATATTCAGATTCATCATCATCATCTTCATCATCAGCATCCTCATTCTGATTATTATGCTCATCATGATAATATTAACAATCATCATCCTCGTCGCCATCATCATCATCATCAACATCATCATCGCCATTATCACCATCATCTTCATCATC
This sequence comes from Prorocentrum cordatum, assembly GCA_963575745.1. Taxonomy (NCBI): domain Eukaryota; class Dinophyceae; order Prorocentrales; family Prorocentraceae; genus Prorocentrum; species Prorocentrum cordatum. The sequence continues at coordinate 178,583 of CAUYUJ010016100.1, read as the reverse complement.
ACCATCATCATCAGCATGATTACGATCATGATCAGGATCGTCATCACCATCAACATCCTCATCGCCATCATCATCTTCATCATCGATGCCATCACCACTATCATCATCATCACCATCACCATCATCATCCTCAGCAGCAGCATCATCGTCGTCCTATCCCTCCCAGTAGCCTCCGCGTCACTGGCAGACTGGCGTTTCTGCGCGTCGCCCTGGCCTTGTAGTTATGGCCATGCTCGTCTCCTGAGGCACCCAGCAGCGGTCGGCATCGGTCATTTATTGGTCGGCTGCTGGTCGGTTCACTTCTGTACCCGAGTCGATCTGCTCTGTTTTCCCTTTTTGTTCTTCTTCTAAGCAACACGATGGACCTCGTTGAATCTGGAAGGGTTGCCCGTCAACCCACAGTTGGAGCACGCACCATGCAACGCCCCACGCCACACACACACACACACACACACACACTTGTTCGGGTGTCGCGGTCCCGCGCGCGGCGACGGGACGTAGAAAGCCGAGTCCAAGCGGCACGCGCGCGTCTGCGCCCGGCCGAGCTCTCAGAGACCACTTAGGGCCCAAACTCCACATGCATACATACATACATGCATGCATGCATGCATGCATGCATGCATACATACATACATACATACACAAATACATACACACATACATTTCCTTACGCACACTTCCCTCCTCCCGGCGCCGCGCCGGCACTGCTCGGCGCCTGCAATCTGCCTGGCTACATCCTGGCTGTAGGAGACACTCCCGCCTCCAATGCGTGCCTCCTGGCCGCCACCTGACTCCAAGGATCAGGGGCAAATCTGGACAATCACCGGCCGAAGAAACTGTATCAAGGTATTGCACACCTGAAGCACGTCTCGGGCCGTCGGTAAGCCGAGAAAAAACAAATGCTAAAATCCTTCAATTATGGGAACACCACTGATTTTGGCCTCTTTGGGTCTTGCTGGAGGCCCTCTTGGAGGCCACTTGGGCTGTCTTGGAGACCTCTTGGGGGCATCTTGGGCCGTCTTGGACCATCTTGGAGCCATCATGGGTTGTCTTGGTGGCCTCTTGGGCGGATTTGAAGGCATCTCGGACCCTCTTGGGCCGTCTTGGAGGCCACCTTGGCCCATCTTGGGCGAATTCGGAGGCCATCTTGGCCGTCTTGAAGGCCGTCTTGAACCATCTTGGCCGTCTTAGGGGCTATCTGGGCCACGGGACACGTCATTCGAGGGACGCGTCATTCGAGAGACTTTTCGAGTAATCAAAGACAAGCCGTATAGGATTTAGCATGCCAGACACTTTTGGTAAGACCACAGGGGGCGGCGGATCTAGTGGCCTTCGGCCCACCCGCCACCGTGCCTCGGTTGAGGGTCAGAGTCCCAGTAGATGCGCTTCGGGGTCTTTTCGGAGGGCTCTCGGGGGCCTCTGGGGGGGACATTTGGTGCCTCTTGGGGACCTCTTTGGGTTCTCTCTTGTGACTGATGGGGTCTCCTGGGGGCCTCTTGGGCGCATCTTGGGGCCTCTTCGGGCTTTCTTGGGGGCCTCTGGGGGCGTCCTTGGGACGTCTTGGGGCCGTGCGCTCGAAATGCTTGTTCTTGAGAGAGGTTCTGAATTTCAGCTCTCTCAGATGAGTGTTGTCGTCTGTTGGGACCCCTCTGGGAAACCGCTGGGAGACAGTTCGGAAGTCTCTTGGACATGGGGGCCGTTTGAAGGCCTCATGGGGTTTCTGTTGGGCCTCTTGGGACATCTTGTCTGGGCTGTGGGTCGTGGGTGAGAGTGGGGCGTATTATGATTATCCTGGGAGCCTTTTGTCTAGGTCGTGGTTCGTGGGTGAGAGTTCTCATGGATGTTTCTTGGGGTAGTTTCGGAGGGCCCTAGGTGGCTTCTGGAGGGCAGGTTTGAGCCCCCTTGGGACCTCCTCGGGGGCCTGCCTCTTCGAGGCCTCGTGGAGCTTGCCTGGACTGTGGGTCGCGAGCGAGAGTGCGGCTGATTCTTCGCCTCCTGGGGGCCTTCCGCCTGGGCCGTGGGTCGTTGGTGAGAGTTCTCATGCATGTTTCTTGGGGTAGTTTCGGGGCGCTCTCGCGGGCTTCTCGGGGACAGTCCTGAAGCCTCTCGGGAGCTTCTCGGGGGCCTCTCTGGTGCCTCCTGGGGTTTCCTGGGGGCCTCTTGGGGCCTCTTCGGGTCCTCTTGGGGTCCTCTTGGGGGCCTCGGGAGGCGTCCGTGGGGCGCCTTGGGCCGCGCGCTCGGAATGCCCCCGCGTGGTTTCCCCATTGGAGCCTCTCTTGGGGGCGTCTTGGGGTTCTCTGGGGGGGCCTCTTGGGCTCTCTTGGGACCCCCTTGGGTCGTTTTGGAGCTCCTTTTGGGGCCTCTTGGGCCGCGTTGGGACGATCTTCGGGGCCTCCAGGGCGATCTTGAGAGTCTCCTAGACCTTCTTGGACGCCGTGCAAGCGAAAAAGGCGAATTTGCTCACAATGCACGCTTTGCACCAGGAGTGGGACGCCGTGTTGCTTCTTGGGGCCTTTTTGCGGATGTTCTTGGGGACATTTTGAGGCGTCTTGGGGCCGCAGCGGGTCGTCTTTGGGCCGCAGCGGGTTGTCTTGAAGCCGCCTTGGACCGCTCGGGGGATCTATGTAGCCATCTGAGGCGGCTCTGGAAACATTCTGGAGCCTTCGGGAGGTCGTCTGAGGCTGGCTGAGCAGCTGCCAGGAGCTGCCGAGAGCTCCCAAGAGCAGCTGGGAAAGCTGGGGTACGAGCCCTTAAGAGCCTCACAGCCCCTCCTAAGTCTGAGGGCTGCATGAGCTTTGGGGCACTCTACTACGTGCTGTAGGCACGGTGGCGGACTTGGGCGAGTCGCAAATCAAATGGATGAGGTGTTGTTTTCGAGTTTCCGCTGCTGGGTCCATGATTGCTCGGTGCCAAGACGTCCCGGAGAGTAAGTTTACCATCGGGAGCGCTGGGTTCCCAACACATTGGGCTCATAAGAAGGGCCGCTGCATCGTGCTCCACCCACGGTCATCCAAGACTCACCGTGGAGCAACGCGACGTTGTCGGCGTTGCTGATCAGGACGGCGTCCTCATGGACTACCTGGCCATACTGCAGCAAAACACCGCGGATGCGCAGTTGTGGCGGATTGAAGAGAAAGGTTAGTGGCCTGGGCCAGGTAATTACGCATCCAGCCGTACGGTCAGCGGAAGGGGAAGCACACTCCCAGAAAGTTGTCGATTCGATGTCGATGATGCTCTCAACTGGCAGCACGCCTGTCACCGTACTTCGGATGGAGGTGCATGCGTCAGACAGGACATACATGGGTTGAGGGTGATGATGTTTGGAATGCTGCTTGTCATTGAGCTTTGGCATCATTGCCAATAGAGAAGTCCACAACCCATTGAACAATGTCTGCGAAGAGGCTTCTGATCAGCAGGCGGACTCGGTGGAAGGCTTAGAGCAGAGCTTCGAAAGAAACGTTGTCGCATACAGCGGCGATGCGGATGTCGTCATGCAATGTTTTTGGACCACACTGGCCATGAGGGCCAGGCGTGACCTCCAGCTGACATGCCGCCCAATTCTAGACTCATTGCTAGAGTAATTCAAGCATTTACGTGCGTGTAAACACTTACCTGGATGAGCGTGAAGCCTAGATGTGTCATGCGGTGAGCTCTCGCACAGATTTGCATGCGTTCACCCAACTTGCACGCTAGTTTTACAGCAGTAATTCATTCTGCATACAAATCAGAGACGTGATGCACTTCTTGTTTTCACAGTCGTGACACGCTTCATGTTTTCATGATTCGCACTTGTGATGCTGTCTTGTTTTTTCTGCCCCGCGCGACTGTAAACTGGTAGACCCACGGGTCGGCATTCCACCAAGCACGGGTTCAATAGCGATCCTGTTGTGTCTACCACCGCGTCTTACGGATGCACGGCTTCTGGTTGATTGATCCGTATAAGAATCGGTGCTTTGAACCGCTGGCCCCTGCAGTGCCATAGAGGCGCAGGCCCGCAGCCTTCTGCGGCATCGTCTGTTGCTGGAGTGCTCCCACGACGACGAGAATGATTGGGTGGAGGGGGGGGAATTCGGTGGCAAATCGTATGAGCTTGGTATATCTCTTAATTCCTTGTGCAGCGTCGGTTAGCGTCGATTAGCGTCTGGAGTCGACGAGGTAGCGCTGATCTAGCGTCGGTTAGCGTCGACTTAGCGTCGGCCAGCGTCGATTTAGCGTCGATTCGCGCACATTCGCAAGAGCTGACAAGATGGTATGGGTGGCTCCCATGAGTTGCCACAGAAGGTTGAGGGGGGCGAAGGAGGTCCTAATCTGCCTGAGGGTGCCTGCTCCGCGTCGTTTCGCTCTTCGGGCCTCTCCTTCCAGAGCACGGCCGCCACCTCCAAACGGCGGGCCTGCCCTCGGCGGCCCGGGGCTGGGGGGGGGGGCGACCAGACCCACTCGCCCCGAACGTTTTTTGCGGCTGTGGTTTTCTCACTTCAGGTGGGGTGTTCGCCTGCCGCGGAGAGCTTCGCTGATGCAGCGCGGTCCACGTATGCTCTCTTTCTCGCATTATCTATGCTTTTTTTGTTTGATTGTTTTGTTTCTCTCTCTCACTCTCTCTCTCTCTCTCTCTCTTTCTTTTTTTCTCTCTCTCTCTCTCTCTCTCTCTTTCTCTAACTCCGTAACCTCCTGATGGAGGCACCCTTCAGTTGTTGTTTGTTTTTCCAGTGCTCGGCGGGCAAGGCCCTTCCACTGCGGACGCGCGTTTCCGCGCTGTCCTATCCGATCCTATCCTCGCGATCCTCTCAGCTGGCTTGGGCTACGGGGCCCGTACAGCCACTGGGCTTGGCTGGAAGCACCGAATCGCGGTGGTGAGGCCGATCCTGGCATGATGTATCGCTGGTCCGAGGCCTGCTCCGTGAGGCGCACGCGAAAGCCAGCAGCAAGACCAATGAGGCTTGCTGGGGCGTTCCCCAATATCCGACGTCGCGATTTTTTGTTTGTGTCGCGGCGATCCCACGCACCCGGCGAATCGGACCGCTCTCCCCTTTCACACAGACTCCCCCCCCCCGCCCCCAAGAGTTCACTTTCTCCCGCTGTTAGCGAGTCGGACCGCCTCCCCCGTTCACACAGAACGTCACCCCCCCGGGAGTTCAATTCCCCCCGCTCTTCGCGCAACAGGAGTATTCACCCTCTCCCTTAGCGTCCGTCGTCGTCGTCGTCGTCGTCGTCCTCGTCGTCGTCGTCGTCGTCGTCCTCTTCGCGTCGTCGCGTCGTCAAAAGACGGCGGCGGCCGGGCTTTAGGGATGGGGTTTGCACGCGGTTTTTTGGAGGGGGGGGGGTCCTCGAGTTTTCGGATCAGCAGGATATTTGAGGTTGGGTGGGGTGGGTGGGGCGGTTTCTCAACATTACCCCCCCCCCCTCAAGCGACCACTGATATCGCTTGTCCATTGCGCCTCTTCCACGGACAGGCTTTTTGATCCCAAATCGTTTTCTGACGGCCCTGAGGCCTAGCAAGGGCCCCCATGAGTCTGAGCTTGTCGACAGCCCTCAGTCGTGATGACTTTCTTTTTCACGGCGCAGGGGCTGCGAGGATGCTTGGGTTTGGGCCCTCCTTGGCTCCTCCTCTGCCCTGCTTCGTTATCGCCTGCTCCCTCCCCCCCATCAGGAGCGGGCCCTGCAGAAGAAGGCCAACTGCTACAGGTTCAACGTCGTGGCGGAGCTCGTCGGCGCGGACGGCTCTGGGCTCGACAGGCTGAAGAAGGAGGCGGACCGCTGGGGGGGAAGATCGCCGCCGCGAAGGGGAGGGGCCCCTGGGGGAAGCAGGGTCCGTTTCGATCCGATCAGTCCGATGTGATAGTGATCGTTTTCTTATTCATTGTTTTGCCGATCGGCGCGGGCCCTCGCACCCCCCCGCTCCTCCCCCCCATGGAGTAGATCTTGGCTGTTCTTGGCGCGAGGTCCGGAGCCAGGCTAATTGCTTGCCGTCTTCGCGCCAGAGTTGTTGGGGGAAGCGGCTCGGGAGGAGAGAGAAGCTGGTCCTGGGGGGACGCCCCCGGGCCCAGGCTACGTATCCGCGTCCACCGGGGCCCCTCTGCAGCATTCCAGCGCGGGGGTCGGGGGATGAGGAGGAGGAGGAGGAGGAGGGAGGGAGCGAGGGAGGGAGGGAGGGAGGGAGAGAGGGAGGGAGGGAGCGAGGGAGGGAAGGAGGGAGGGAACGAGGGAGCGAGGCAGAGGGAGGGAGGGGCAGGAGGATGAGAAGGAGGAGGATGATTTTTTTAACTCTGCACCGTGCCCAGGAGGTGACACCTGGGAGAGGACATATTATTCTGGCACAAAAGACGGACCAAGGCGGTGGCTGACGCGAACGACGGACACCCCAAGGACCGAAAGTCAGTCAGCGTCAGCAGACTCCGCAGACCTGACGCGAGCATCCTTAGTCAGAAGGGGGGCATCATCCTTCTCTTGGAGGAGGCGCTGCCTGACTGACCTCAGCTGCTCAGCGGGGCTACTCTCCAACGCGTTGGCAAGAGAGGGCCTGCTGGAGGCGAAGAGGAAACGAGCAGCCTCCTCTTCCTCCGAAGGAGGAGGAGGAGGAGGAGGAGGAGAAGGGCATGACGCTACGAGCTCGCTCAGTGTTTTCCCACCGCAAAAACGAGGAGCATGAGGATGGTGAATTTACAGAAGCCTGCAAGTCCCCACCAGCAAGTCTGAGTGCGGGGCAGAAGGCAAGCCCAAAGCTCACACAGTGCAAGCTCCCCCATGCCTTAAAGGTTTGCCCCAGGGGAGCGCGTGAGATTGTCCCAGATCCTCTTGGAGTCTTATAATCAGAACCACAGGATGTGTGTGTGTGTTTTCGCGGAGCAAGAGGAGGAGCAGGAAGAGGATCGAGAGGGTCTACAGGAAAATTGCCAGCGGTGGATACTCATTTTGGGTAAGGTGCTGTCGGTTTCGGGGCGATCGTTGCCCGTCTGGTTGTCGGCAGTCCACTGGCTGTTGCCGCCCACTTGGGACAACCGATGTTGTTTGGCAGCGTTCCCATTCATCGAGGAGCAAAATACGGCATACACATAAACTGTTGGAGCTCCGCCGGGATTCCGTGGATCGGCGGTAGGGACCCCCTTGCGGCGCCTCTGGCGCCGCCCCTGGCGCGCCCCGCACGCCAGGGACGGGGGTCCCAGGCGCCTGCCCAAGAAATGCGCGCGGACCTCCAACAGTTTATGTTTATGGCGTTTTCCTTGTCCTTCTGATTGCGGCCGGACCAGGCTTTAAGATCGATGTCGGTTCGGGGGGCGTATCTTGTTGTTTTTCGCGTGCGTTGGAAATTGTTCTGCATCATGGGGGGGAGTACCCTCGGAGTTTGGCCTGCGGAGGGTCTCGTGTTCTTGAAAGATGTTCTCCCGTCCCATGTCCGACGATCTAGTGTGGGTGCAGCCTACGATCTACGACATGTAGGCTACGGCGGCCACGTGGCGGCGACGGGCGCCGTGGGTGCGAAAAAGCAAGCAGAATCGGTCGTCGCGTGGGGTGGCCACGAGGCGGCGGCGGGCGCCCGCTGGGCGAAAAACGTGGGATTACATCCAACAGAGAGACGAGTGCGAGCCCCTTGGCCCGGCCACGTGCAGAGGGAGTGGGGGAGGCTTCTTATTAACGCCCCTGCTGCTTAGAAGGCGCGGGCCTTGTCTATAGGTGTGGGGCCGGCACCTTCTGAGGGACAGCCTCCTTCTGAGAAGCCTGTTCCATTCGACCTACCCATCGTGTGTGCGCCGCGAAAAGAAAGAAATGAAGACAAGATGCGCGGAGCGGAGCGGACCACATGTGCGAGAGGGGAATCCTACTCAGGTGATCGTGACTTATTCTCAGCATAAGCTTCCAAGCAGTTTTACGGCACGCTCCGCGCGCGCCAGTGGAGTTGCGGCACGAAGTCCCTACAACCTGCGTGCGGACCTATTTTGGCGGGCCCCAGAACGAGACCCGCTCGGAGATCAGTGGATTGGCTCTGCGAAGCAAGATAGGGCTTCGTGCCCGTCTAGAAGGGGAAGAGCGGCCAGGGCAGAAGGGAACGACACGACAGATGGGAGCAGCAGCGTCACAAGGACGGGAGGGTAAAAGGAGGATGGGGAGGAGGAGGAGGAGGAGGAGGTGGCGGACGAAGAGGAGGAGGAGGAGGAGGAGGAGGAGGAGGAGGAGGAGGGGGAGGAGGAGGAGGAGGAGGAGGAGGAGGAGGAGGAGGAGGAGGAGGAGGAGGAGGAGGAGGAGGAGGAGGAGGAGGAGGAGGAGGAGGAGGAGGAGGCGGAGGCGGAGGAGGAGGAGGAGGAGGAGGAGGAGGAGGATGAGGGAGGAGAATTCGGGAGAATTCGGCGACGACGATGTCGAGTTTCGCCACTGGGACGGGCGCCGCCTCGGGGCCTGAGGAGGAGGAGGAGGAGGAGGAGGAGGAAGAGTAAGAGGAGGGGAAAAGGATGAAGAAGAGGAGGAGGAGAAGGAGGAGGAGGAGGAGGATAAGGAGGAGGAATAGGAGGCGCAGGAGGAGGAGGAGGAGGAAGAGGAGGAGGAGTAGGAGGACGAGGAGGAGGAGGAGGAGGAGGAGCTGGAGGAGGAGGAGGAGGAGGAGGACCATAGCTAGCCAAATATGCATAAGCGATGCTGCAACACGCCCTCCCGTCCCAAGTCCCCCTTATACGCCCCTGCAAATATTCCTCCTTTTTACTTGACATCTCTCGGACGTGTGCATCTCTTCTCGGCGAGGACCATTGAGGCGCATCCTTGATCCTTCCAGCAAAAACAAAGTACGCACGAAACCGACACATGCACGGGGAATGGACGTCAGAGCGATGGCGAGTTCATTGCAAGAAGCGTTTTTTTTGAACAGCCACCCAAAGTTGGTTGAAACACCAAGGTTGGGCCTGCCGTTTTGGCGCGGGCGCCACTTTGAGAAAGAATTGCCCTGCATCTGCTTCGCCTGCAATCGGGAACGCGGAGCAGAACAACGGCCATGCAGTTCAACAAGCTGTCCAGCGATATCCTCATTTCGACGAAAAGCTACCGTCAAGTCGTGAAACAGTTGCACAGGTCAACCGAAGAGGACTACGCCATTCCGCCGATCCCAAACACAGGGAATTCGCCAAGAGTCGCGCCACCGTGCCTGGCCTGTGGGTCAGGAGCCCCCGGTGGTGCATGTGAGGATCTCCTGGAGGGCTCGTGGGGGGGCCTCTTGGACGGCTCTTGGGGCATCTGGTTGGCTTTGGGGTCTCTCGGGGGCCTCTCGGGTGCGTCTTGGGTGTCTCCTGGAAGCCTCGTGGGGCATCTTGGGGCAATCGCGGCGGGAAAGACTCGCCCCTTCTTCGGCCTCTCTTGGGGTCCTCCTGGGCCGCTGAGGCGACTTAGGGTCCTCCGGGGGTCCTCTTCGAGAGTTCTTGGGCCGTCTTGGAGCCCTCTTCTGGGCCTCATGGGCCGTTTTGGGAGAATCTTCGGGGGCCCCTTGTGCCGTCTCGGACGCCGTGAGGCTGGCAAACCGAGTGTGCTGAACATATGCGTTGTGTTTTTAGGTAATGGGGCTGGGGCTCTTTGGGCTCTTTGGGCTCTTGGGGCTCTTGGGGCTCTCGGCGGTTCTCTGGGACCACGCGTGGGCTGTCATGAGGGGCCCGGGCCCGCGTGGGCCGTATCGAAGCCATTTGGGACCGTCGTGGGGCTGGCTACCTTGGGCCATCGCGACGCCTATGTGGACTGTCTTGCCGCTTTGCTCGAGCCCTCTTGGGCCATCTTGGCGCTCCAGAAATGCTCTAGAGGTGCCCAGGATGCGTTTGGGAGCTCGAACCCTCCCCCCCCCCCTCAGCCCCCCCTACCGGCCCCCCCCTCGCCCCCCCCCCCCCCGCTCTTATCAGATTTCAGACCCCAGGGGCCCCAGGGGAGGTCCAGGCCTCCCAGATCGCGGAGGTTCGCGCCGCATCGCCGATGCATCGACGATGCGGCTCGATGCGGAGCCCGATGTTCTGCACACCGACGTCGCCGATGCGTCGCCGACGTCTGCGATGCATCCCCGATGCATTGGCGATGCGGCGCGATCTTCCGACCCCGTCTACTCGGACCCCATCTAGGAGGCCTCTACCGATTGGGAGGGGGACAGCCAATCATCTCACACGCCTCTGCACCCCCCCGACAAGCGGGGGTCGGCGGGCCCTCGTGTGCACGAGCTTCGAAGAGGCATCGAGCGGCAGCTCCCTTTTGCAAAAGAGCAGCCATGGACCCGTGCAGCGCTACGCGCGTGGAAGCTTCGGGCCCAAGCACTTGCGAAGTCTCAAGCGAGAGCCCCTACATCAGGGAGGAAAACAGCACCCAGACCCTGTCAATTGGCGTTTACTAGACGGCCCCGGGAGTTTACTAAGCAGCCTTGCCTCTTTCGATTCCTTCCCTTGGTGCGTTTGCTAAATGGCTTCGCTTGTCGGGGTGTTTATTGTGGGGATGGGTGTTCTGCCCTCTACTGCGCGTTTACAAAGGACACTCCTTCATCATGCAAAACGTTGCGTCAAGATAACTGCTGATCGCGGTGGACAGGCGAGAGCCGCTGTTTGAAAAGGGACCACCCTCCATCCGTGAAGCTGGTACGAACTTACAACAAGCAGTGAATGCGCGTTGCTTTCAAGGCGACGGCACCAGTTTGAAATCTGTCTTTTTCCTTCAATGCACATATTTCAAACGTTTACACCGAATTTGCGTGTCGGTGAGGCGATAATCACATTGTGAGAAGGAGCCTCTCTCCATCCGTGAAGCTGTTGCAGCATGAGCCGCCCGCATCCGCGAACATGTTGCAAGCTTGTACAAATATGGTGCGCTGAGCTAAGGCACGATCCACATTTTGAAAGCAGCCCCTATCCATCCGTGAGCTTGCTGCAGACGTTCGAGGCGAATGAGCCCAGCGCTACAGCGAGAGACCTATTTTGAAAAGGAACCGTCCTGCATCCGTGAAGCTGTTGCAGCGTTTCAAGGCGAATGTGCATCGTGCACAAAGGCGGGAGCCGTATTGTGCACATTGCCCCCCTCAGCCAGAGAGTGCACATTGTGCGCGGCGCTACGTCGAGAACCACATGTTGAAAAGGAGTTGCCC